>CM071863.1:2715903-2727721 GCA_036759665.1 Gynandropsis gynandra | reverse complement strand
AATAATGAAAACACACCATTGTAACGATTACAAAATGATAAAAAAAATATAACTTGACGTTCAATTACATAATAAGTTCATAAGTACTAAACGATAAAAAATATAACTTGATGTCCACAAATGATCTTCAAAATGATTTTGCGAGATCAAATACCTGTCAAAATAAAATAAACATAAACATACATATTAGAAGATGTTATACTCTAAGACAAATCGAGAAATACATCTTACCTTAACGTCTTGAGAAGCAGAATATGGTATAATTTGAGATTCTGGAGGCTTAGAAGATATTGCGATATCGTCGTTTTGCTGAAAAAAAATAAACCAACATAAAAATTACATATTTTCTTAAAATCTAAAACAAAGTATAAAACAATACCTGGATTTCTTGTGTTTGTTTACAAGATCTAACGTTATGTCCAGATGCTCCACATCGTCCACGATGAACTTTGGTTCCATGCTTGCTTAACTTGGATTTTTTCTTTTGTGGAGATTCGTTTGGATCCTTTCTTCTATGATATTTCCTAGGTCTACCAGGCATATTTCTTACCGCGGGTGGATGGATAAGATTTTCGCCCGATTTCTTTCAAAACTTTGCACCAGAAAGTGGGGAAATGTTTCTCCTATAAGTTTCTTGTCATTTACTCACCAAATAATAGTCACTGATATAATGCTCAACATCTTTTCTCCTTTCAATCATCACACAATATGCATGTTGACAAATAATACCACTAATATCCCATCTTCTGCATGTACACGTTCGTTGCCTCAAATTAACCACATATGATATTCCAGCATCATCAACTTCAAATCTCTCGTATGAACTAGGATACGAGACACAACTACCACTCTTCAACTTAGCTTTTTCTAATGATTGAATCACTGTTGGAGTGTGTACACCCATGTACTTTTCCGTAATTGTAGCCTTTTTATCAATCCTGATCATAGCTTGTCTTCTTATTATTTCTAGCATCTCTACCATAGGTCTACGTCTAGCAGGAACAATACTATTGTTGAATGATTCAGCCATATTATTGTGAACATCACTACAACAACAACCGGGTTTAAAGAATGCACGACACCAATGACGTGGATGAGTCTTCATCAAATCATCAAAAGCACCCTTATTAAATTTTTCTAGTTTTCCACAACTAGAAATAAAATTAGGATCGTTGTAACTCGAAGCAATATTCCAAATCAAATAAAATCGAGCGTCCCCCAAACATCCCAGTCTGCCCCGAGCGTCCCCGAGCGTCCCAATCTGCCCCGAGCATCCTCCGGAGAACATACGGCGAACTGGAGACGAAGGCCGACGGACGAACTGGAACTGAAGACGAAGGCCGATGTACGAACTAGAACTGGAGACGAAGGCCGACGGGAAAAGGACGACGGACAAACTGGAACTGGATGAAGGACGAACGGACTGGACGAAGGTCGAACGGACTGGACGAAGGTCGAACGTGACGAAGGAAGGACTGGACGAACTGGAAGAAGGGCGGACCAATGGCATACCTCATGGGCGAAGCAACAGCGGACGACTGCAGCATTCTTCGACCGACGGAGGAGAACGGCGGCACCGGAAAAAGCACAGAGAGGATCGACGGCGGCTGCAGTTGGAGGAGAAGGAGAGGAAATATTTTTTTATTGTTTAGGTTAAATTTTTTTAATTAATTGGGTTAATGGTAATTGGGTAATTGGGTTAATGGGTAATTGGGTTAACGGGTAATTTGATTTGGATAATTTTATTAATCGGGTTATTGGATTCGGGTAATTGGGTTAATGGGTAATTGGATAATTAGGGTTAAAAATAGTTAACAGAAAAGTTAACGGAGGGGGAAATAGGCTGAATGTTTAAAGTTTAGGGGGGAATAGGATGAATGACAATAGCTCAGGGGGGAATAGGATGAGTAGTAAAGTTCAGGGGGGGGGGGGAATTGGATTAAAGTAGGAAACTTCAAGGGGGAATAGGTTGTTTACCCAATACCTTTTTATAGGTGTGGGAGCGGCGATAGGATAAAAATACATGCATAAAATGGTTATTGTGGGCAACATTTCTGACAAGAGTGTACAACACGCAAGATGGTGAACATCGCCAATATACTCTAGCTCGGGGAATAGTCGACAAAGAGAATGACGAATCATGGACGTGATTTATGTCAAGATTGAAAGAGGTGATATTTGATCGACATAAAAGCTTGATAAAAGAAATCAAACAAGTGTACAAAGAAGTTTATCATGGTTTTTGTACGCGACATATTGCGAACATAAAGAACTACGTCAATAAAGGCCAACATTGAAAGAGTTGAAAGGGTGATACCGTGGTGAAAATGTCCTTCTTGTGTGTAGCAGTATACAAAGTAAATGAATTTGAAGAGTTATTCAATGATTTGAAGGCCAGACACAAATATGACATTTGTAACTATTGTGACCATTGTGACCTCTATGAACTTTGTGATTGTTGTGAACTTTGTGCAGGTATCCTAATGTTGTAAAGTATTTGGAGAAATAGGACTTTGATATACAAGATACAAATTTAAAGGTGAAAAGTACAACTTATTAACCACTAATAGGACCGAATCAATAAATACTACGTTAAACAAGTAAAAAAAGTTCTTGGTACTAGAATTTTTAGATATTTGTTTGAGAATATACTGGAATGGTTCAATATGTATAGATTGGAAGCAACTACTGGTGATGATTCTCAAAAGTTAACACCGTATGTTGAGAAAATGTTACATAAACGGTTTGGACAAAAATCCAAGTATGAGGTTATTGAATTGAACAGATTGAGTGATGAGTATGAGGCGAGAAATAAGAAAGGTAGAAGATTCGTAGAGAGTCTTCAAAAAAGAACGTATGATTAAAAAATGTTTGATGTGGATAAGTATTCATACAGTCACGCAACTGTGACTGCACATAAGGTTAATAAAGGTGACAAGATACCAGAACTATATTCAACTACTACATGTGGGATACCTGGCGTTTGACATACCAAAAAATTGTATCTAGTTTCTGGTTGCAATGATTGGAACATTCCTCCTCAAAATTCTGAAGTTACGGTTCTACCTTCTATGTTGGCTGAGAAAAGTCAAAGTGTGAGGCCTAAAGAGAATGGTTACCCTGGACCCAACGAGGCTCAAAGAAAAAATCAATCTTCGTCGAGACAAACGGGTTCAAATACCAACATCATTGACAATGTTTGGAACGTGACAACTTAGACAACGTCAACACAAGAAAAGATTTGTTAGTTTGTAATACAATATTTTTTGGATTAAATCTTGGTTTAAGTCATCCTTATAAATCGATAAATTCGTTAAGTTCACATCTATTTTTTTCTCATTGACACAAAAAGACTATTGTGACATTGTGATCCATACGATCCATGTGACATTTTTTTAGAAATGTCATTTTCAATTTTTTTTAGTTGTAGATGTTTAATTTGGAATCAGAACTATCATCACTTTTAACACAAAAGGACTACTGTAACCTTTACGTTTTTTACTATTGCTTGACCTTGTAATGTAATTCGTGACCTTTGTGACCTCTCTACAATTTTTTACCTTTGTGACATTTCTATGGTTCTTAAGAAACATGTGGGACCCATTGGGTATCGTTTCGTCATTTTGATGTCAGACTCCTGTCTTTCCGAATGCTAGCTATACCTTTTTCGAATATATGTGTCTACGATACACTCTCATATGTCTATTCATCTCTCTTTTAAAAGGTTCATCAAGTTCTCTAACTCTCACCATCTCCCATTTAAAATTGAATCACATCTCCCTCCTCTCTTCGTATTTGTCTCTAAAAAATCTTTGAAAAAT
Source organism: Gynandropsis gynandra (assembly GCA_036759665.1). Lineage (NCBI taxonomy): Eukaryota > Viridiplantae > Streptophyta > Magnoliopsida > Brassicales > Cleomaceae > Gynandropsis > Gynandropsis gynandra. The sequence goes on along the minus strand of CM071863.1, from coordinate 2,723,900 downwards.
TCTCTATCGAAAATGTCTCAAACTCCACATTTCTCACATTTCGTCCAAGTGATTCTTCCTAGCTATCTCTATTTGTGTGACCTTTGGGACCTTTGTGACATGATGGACGGGGAGTATTGTGATGTCTCTGTGTTGCTTAAGGTCGGCGTAATTGGTAGACTCGGTCTTTACGCAGTCACTCACAATCTCTACAATGTGGAAGGATAGAATCATGTTGTCTCTGCATTTCTTAAGTTAGGGGTAATCGGTGGACTCCGTCTTTATGCAGTCACACACAGTCTCTACAACGTTGAAGGAAGGCATCGTGTCGTCTCTGCGTTGTGACCTTTGTGACGTTAGATTTTTATTATTATTGTTATTTTGGGTTGTACATGTTGTTTAAAAAAATAAATCAAGTTCAAACTTAAAAAATAAATTGAATTCAAACTTAAACAATACTTTGTCCATTCGCAAAGACATTTGCAACAATCTTCTCATGCGACCCAATATTACAGGAGCTCATCAGACTCATGCGATCTAATATGCAAATTCGTCGAGTTTGCATCTATTTTTTTTTTTCAACATGTGCAAATCATGCAACCCAATATCATGGGAACTCATTCGACCCAATATGACCCACGTGCGACCCTCAATTGTATAAGTTAATATGATGCATATTTAAACATTAAAAATATCTTATTTGCATGTTTTATTCCCTTTCATCCTTATAAATAGATAAATTCATCGAATTCACATCTATTTTCCTCATTGACACAAAACAGCTATTGTGACCTTGCGACCCATGCGTGTCTCTTTAGAAATTTATTTTCAAAATTTTTGAATTGTAGATATTTAATTAGGAATTAATATAGATATAATATTAATAATGTCAAAATTTGACGAAATTTTAAGTTTATATTATTAAAATTTGATCAAATTCATCCAACGAGTTCTTAAAACACTACTATCATTTTTTAAATACATTTATTTGTTCTACACTTCTTGTGATACATGTGGAAAATTCATTATAACTATTATTTGATGTTGTAAAGTATCTGAATTAGCATGATTTACATTCCTAAATGTATCGAAAGCACAATTTAAATGTATGTTGTTTTTAATTTGTTCAAATTCATCCAAAGAGTTCTTAAAATACTACTATCACTTTTGAAACACATCTATACGTTCTACATTTCTCACATTTTTTCCAAGTGATTCTTCCTCACTATTTCGAACACTACATTGTAATCTCATCCATCTGTTTCTCTGTCTTTTGTTCTTTGTTGCAGGATATTCCTAGGAAGTTCTTCGATGAGCATATTGAAAGGAAAACAAGGAACAACCAGACGAAAACTCTTAAATCGGATGTGTCTTACAAAACATGGAAATCAAGTTGGATGACCCTAGGTTCATGGGTAGGTGGAAAGATTTCTCGAAGGACCATGGTTTTCAAATTGGTGATTTTGTAGTTTTTCGTCACGAATGTGACATGGTTTTTCATGTTACTGCTTTTGGAGACGATTTATGTAATTTGCAATATTCATTAACAACATCATCATCAAACTCAGAATCAGGGTCATCTTATTCTGATCAGACCTATTTTACGACAACCGCCACAGATTCTAATATGATCGATGCATTGATAAGTGACTACAAATCGATTCATCATATATTGTTTTGGTTCTTTATTAGATTTTTAAACATAATTACTGATGTAACTTAGGTGATGAGCAGAACCTTCCGATAGGTTTGGAAGGTCGAACGGTCTTATCGGTCAGATGTAAGATAAATTTTAGACTCTTGAATCGTGGTGGCGCTTTTACCAGGGGAGGTTGGAGAAATTTTTGTCTTGAAAATGGACAAAATGAAGGACGTTCTTTCACATTCAAACTGGTCTCCAATAAAGCAACACATGTGCTTCGATTTCTCCCTCCAACAGGGTTTACCAACAACAATATTTGATGTCAAGTAATTATTGTTATATTATGAAACATGTATTCCGGTATTCATTCCCTTGAACTTGATGTTATTATTACTATGGATTTATTATTATTATTATTATTATTATTATTATTATTATTATTATTATTATTATTTTATTATTATTATTATTATTATTATTATTATTATTATTATTATTATTATTAAGTGCTAACAAAATAAACCGAGTTTATACATAACTCTAACTCACCGACCTTTCGTGACCATTGTAACTAACCTTTGTAACCGACCATTGTGACCTTTGTCGCTGACCTTCATCACCAATCTTTGTGACCATTTTGACCGGCCATTGTGACTTTTATGATCTTTGTGACCATTATGACCAACATTTGTGATCTTTTTTACCGACCTTTGTGACCATTGTGACCATTATGACCAACCTTTGTGACCATTATGTCCGATCTTTGTGACCATTATGACCATTGTGTGCTTTGTGACCATTGTAACCGACCTTTGTGATCATTGTGATCTTTGTTATTATTATTGTTATTTTGGATTGTACACTTTAAAAAATATGAATCAAGTTATAATTTAAAAAAAATAAACAAAGTTTAGGGATGAGATGATGTGAGGTGTTTGTCTTCGGGTACATCAATACTTACTACATTTGCAAATACATCTGCAACAATCTTCTCATGAATGGAAGAAATGTTGGCGTCGTAAATCTCATGGAACTTATCTTCCTTTCCTGATATAATACTTCTATGTTTGTGAAGGAGAAAACACCATAGTCATTCGTGTTTTCGTTCTGTGATAGACCTTCATAATACTAGAAATTCCATATATCTTCTCCGAAAGTCAAGGAATGAAACTCCCCAACTTGCAATATCTTGGACAAAATAAACCGAGTTCATACATAACTCTAAATAAACGACCTTTGTGACCGACCTTTGTGACCATTGTGGCCAACCTTTGTGACCATTGTGATCGACCTTTGTGACCGATCTTTGTGACCTTTATGATCGATTTTTGTCACCGACCTTTCTGACCTTTGTGACCATTGTGACTGATCATTGTGATTTTCTGACCATTGTGACCGACCTTTGTGACTATTGTGACTGACCTTTGTGACCATTGTGATTGACCTTTGTGAATTTTGTGACCATTTTGACCATTATGGTCGAACTTTTTTACCATTGTGCCCGACTTTTATGACCTTTCTAATGACCTTTGTGACTATTATAACGACCTTTGTAACCTTTATGACAATTGTGAGCTTTGTGACCATTGTGACCTTTGTCACCTTTGTTATTATTATTGTTATTTTGGGTTGTCCACTTGAAAAAATATGAATTGTTCAAACTTAAAAAAATAAACCGAGTTCAGGGATGATATGGTGTGAGGTGTTTGTCTTCGGGTACATCAATATTTACCATATTCGTAAATACATCTACAACATATTTCTCACGAATGAGAGAAATGTTGGCTTCACAAAGCTCACAGAACTTTTCCTCTTTTCCCCAATAGAATGACTTCTATGTATTTGAAGGAGAAAATACCACAGTCATTCGTGTTTTCGTTCTGTGTGACAGAATTTCATAATACCCGTAGGGTCATATATTTTCTCTGGAAATTAATGAATGAAACCATTCTTGCTATTTCGTCTTTTCAACTATTACAATCACATAATTATTAGTAATTACTACTTAAGCATTAAGTTGTTTTCCAATAATTGATACAATTTTATAATGATAAAAAACTGCATTTCAATAGTTCATAATAAAAGATTTTTTTAAAAGAATATATGTATTTTACAATTTAGTTGGGCATAAAAGACATATAAAATATTCAAAATATTTGTTATTTGAATCGAAAATTAGAATAATTAAATGATTAAATATAAATATAAATAGTTATAATATGTATTGAATATAAATAACTGAGATTAGATCAATTCGAATAGTAAAATATTAAATAGTTAATTTAATATAAAAATATATAAATATAAATAGTTATAATATGTATTGAATATAAATAACTGAGATTAGATCAATTCGAATAGTAAAATATTAAATAGTTAATTTATTAAATATATAAAAATAAATTATATAATATTTAAAATAAATGGTTAATTTGTAAATAAGTGAAAGATAAAAATTCTAAATATAAGAGTGAAATTGTGAATATTATAAATGTAAAATTCTAAAACTTAAAACTTTTTATTATATTATAAATAATATAATTATGAAATCAATAAATACAAAAGAATAAAAAAATATATTTGATTATTTTAACACAAATATAAATAATAAATTCAAATATGTAACAAATAAAAATACATATATAAATAAATTTGAATGTTACATTATTCATTCTAAATTTGTTTTTTATTTCAAATATTCTATAATTTCTGGGCAAAATATCAATGATATATTCTTAGGGCTTTCTTGCTTCACGTATACCTTCGAAAATCTAAAGAAAAAAATTTGAGAAAAGACAAATATGTCGTTATTTTTTGTATGTGATAACACACATGGTTTGATATTTTTTCGAAACGAAATCTATTTCAAATTTGAAAGCAAAGAACGAGAGACGATTTCGAAATTGAAAGGAAGGAACGAGATTCAAAATTGAGAGCGAGGAACAAGGAGCGAGAGACAATTCGAAGTTGAGAGCAAGGAGTAAGGAACAAGAGACGATTCGAAGTTGAGAGCAAGGAGGAAGGAACGAGAGACGATTCAAAGTTGAGAGCAAGGAGCAAGGAGCGAGAGACGGTTTCAAAGTTGAGTCGAAAAGCGTCGGAAGTCGCAAGGGTCGGGAGTTTCAATGAGTCGCTTAAGACTCATGATCATCTTCGACTCAAAAGACTCATTGGATCGCATAGATTGCTTGAATCTCAAGGATTGTATATGTCGCTTGAATTGCAAAGATCACATGGATCGAAAATATCGCATGGTTTACAAAGATCACTTGAGTCGTAAAGATTGCACGAGTCACGAAAATCCTATGAATCACAAAAAATAGGAGATAATCATATTATAAAAATAAAATTTAAGTTGAATTTTCTTTTAAAAGATAAAATTGAAATCATCATAACATATCAAATACTTTTTTATGTTACCTCAATTTATTGTGTAATCTTATTTATTTATAGTCTATTTATTTATTTATTTATTATTTTTTAAAGAGATCGTAGTGTGTCATGTCATGTCATCCTTGTCTAAGCATTGAATGTTCTAACCGTTGACGTTGGAAGATTAAATAAATTTTCACCTTCGATTTTTGTTATTACGAGGTCACATCTCGTCGTCCACTATTTTTTTAATTTGTTTTCAGGTGTAGAATTAGATAATTTTATAACCTTAAAAATATTTAAATTACGGTACCAAAAAAAATTGAAAACATGTTCTTGGGCAAAATATCCGAAGTATTCGTATCCGATTCGTATTCGAACCGTATTCGATTCAAAAAAACAAATATCCATAGAAACAAATATAAATATAAATACCAGGATTTAGATATTCGACAAATACAAATACAAATACAAATAGTTTAGGTAATTATGCGTAAGTATTAAATAAATAATTTATTTAATATAAGATATATATATAATAAAATTAATTTTAAGGATCAAATTATAAATAAACAACATTATTATAATTGATTTTCAGATCAGATATAAAATATATAAAGAAATAATTATTATATTTAAATGTTAAAGACTAAAACGTAAATTATAAAAGTTTTAACCCTAATTTAAGGAGTAAAATGTAAATTATTTAGAATTTTTTATTAATTTTTTTTGTAAAAATTGATTTTATTACGGATACGAATATCCTGAGAAAAACTCATCAAAGACTGATAAAATGTTCAAGAAACAGAGGAAGAACAGAGGAAGAAGAGAAGGAGGGAAGAAAGAAAGTTTTTCTGTAAAATATTTCCATTTATTTTCAGCATACTTAATCCAATGTATTCTCGGGTATTTATACATCATTTCACCAATTCAAAAATATACAATTCAAAAACTAATAATCTCTCCCTGCTAATGCTGCAAATCGGTTGTGCAACAAACTCAGAAATACCCCTGCATTCTCCTCCTTCACCAGATGTTGTTGCAGTCTGTTACACGTGCCTTCTTCCTTGAAGGTTGAGCGTTTGTGTTTCACCTACGTATAACCTTCAGTGTCTTCTTCAGAATCCATAGGTCTAATACTCCCCCGCAAACTTATGTTAGGTGGCATACCAACATAAAGTTTGGAACGAAGATCTTGAAACTGAGACTTAGGCAGTGACTTGGTAAGAATGTCAGCAACCTGTAGATGAGCTGGAACATGTCTGATAATTATAGACCCCAAAGCCACCTTCTCTCTAATGTAATGATAATCCAACTCAATATGTTTGGATTTGCTGTGAAAAACCGGATTAGCAGCAAGATAAACGGCTGATAAATTGTCACAATGTAATATAGCAGGATTGGACTGAATAATGCCTAGATCTCGGAGTAAAAAGGATAACCATGTCAATTCTGCAGCTGTAGTTGCAAGAGCCCTATACTCAGCTTCTGTGGAGGAACGTGAGATAGTGGCTTGCCTTTTTGCAGACCAAGAAATGATATTTGAACCTAAAAATGTGCTGAATCCGGTTGTTGATCTTCTTGTATCCTTGCACCCAGCCCTACTGCAATGCACCTGCCAGACTTCTGAAATAAGTGGGATCTTCAAATTGTTCTGCATTTTTAGGAGTCTTGAAGGATTTCAGAGGTAATGGCGTGGAGATAGGTTTGCAATCTTGCATTTCTGCCTTAATTAACAGGTCCTGAGCATACTTGGACTGATGAATAAACAATCCTTCTTCATGAAACACAGCCTGGATTCCTAGGAAGTAATGCAGCAAACCCATATCTTTCATAGAGAATTTTGTGCCAAGAATAGCAATAAGCTGATCTATTAGAAGTGATGAATTTCCTGTCAAAATCATATCATCAACATATAGCAACAAAATGAGTATATCCGTGCCATTTCTGTATATGAACAATGAAGGATCTGCTGAACTGCAAATGAAACCAAAATCCAGCAGAAAAGAGCTGAATTTATCAAACCAAGCTCTGGGAGCTTGTTTTAAACCATATAGTGATTAGGAAACTGTGAATCCACAAACCCAGGAGGCTGACTCATGAATACATTTTCATGCAAATCTCCATGCAAGAAAGCATTCTTAACATCAAGTTGAGTAAGTTTCCAATTCTTAACAGTAGCCAAACTCAAAACTAACCTCACAGTGGCTGTTTTGACCACATGACTAAAGACTTCAAGATAGTCTATGCCTTCTTCTTGATGGAATCCTTTTGCCACCAATCTTGCCTTCAATGTGTTTAATGATCCATCAGAATTGAGTTTTGTTTTGAATACCCACTTGCAGCCAAGGACATTCATACTTTCATCCACTGGAACCAGAGTCCAGGTGTTATTCTGTTGTAAGGCCTCCATTTCAGTTTTCATAGCCTTGTGCCAACCTTCATGTTGTAGAGCAGCCTTCACTGTTTTAGGTTCACATATATCTCCTTTTGAAGTAATTAATGCATACCTTGGATTTGGTTTGATAATTCATGTTTTAGACCTTGTCACCATAGAGTGAGTATTCTGTGTATTCAGCTGAATTTCAGGCTCAGGAACAGAAGTAGAGTTAATAATATCAGCTGACTCTGAAACAGAATCATCAGACCTTTTTGAAGTAGATGAACCAGCAACAATTAAATGAGGTGGGAGTTCATACCTAGGTTGTTGTTCAGAGGTTTGTACCGGAGCAGAAACTCCCTTAATCCATGCCTGAAACACTGGAGAAAAAGGAAGTGAAGAGTCTGATACCAAATGAAAATACTCCTTTTGAAATGGGAATAAGTTCTCATCAAATAAGGCATGTCTTGTGATGAAAACTTTTCCAGTTGGTGGATATAAACACCTATATCCTTTGTATTTTTCATTATATCCCAAGAAAACACATTTAAGAGACCGTGGCTCAAACTTGTGTTGTGAGTAAGACCTTAGGCATGGATAGCAACAACTCCCAAAAACTCTTAA
>CM071863.1:2677354-2715246 GCA_036759665.1 Gynandropsis gynandra | reverse complement strand
GCAGTGATGTGTGCAGAGGCTCCTGAATCAGGAAACCATTCTTCCCCTGATTGACTTGAAATCTGGAGTGCTGAGAGTGCCTGTGGAATATCACTACTCTGAAAAGAATTATCAAAGCGATGCCAGCAACGGAGTGCATCATGACCAATTTTGCCACAAATTTGACAAGTAGATTTTGCAGAATTATTCTGATGTTGCATACTCTGGTTCCTTGTCAAATTTTGAGAAAAAACTTGTTGATGGAAACCTCTACCTTGAGTTGAATAAGATCCATTCCCTCTGCCTCTATTATAATTTGATCTATTTCTTCTACCATAAAAACCATTCCCATTTCCTCTACCATAATTTCCACTGTGTTCATTGTAACCATAGCCTGATTTTTGAGCTGAATATGCTAAATGTGGTGATGTTTCAGACATGAATGAAGAGGATGGATTCACAATCAAGCTGGTAAGCTGAGAAACAACATCATCATAGGTAGGAAATGGTGGTTTATGCATGGATGTTTGAATACATGTGGAGAATGCTTCATATTCTTTGCCAAGTCCATGCAATAAACGGAATATCTTCATAGGTTCAGCTACTAGTTTTCCTATGGAATCAAGTTGATCACAAATACTTTTAAAATCTCTCAAGTATTCTGTCATAGTTTTTCCATCCTTAGTTAGTAGCTGAAGTGATGCTAACAGATCAAATTCCCGTGCAATTGACCTCTTGTTGAAATGTGAAATAAGAGAATTCCATACCTCAAGTGTAGAATCTAATCCAATCACATAGCTGAATACCTCTTCTGAAAGTGTGCCAATGATCCAAGACTTGATCAGCTGATCAGTCTGTAACCATGCGTCATAGCTTGGATTTGGAGTGGTCGTGTTGATTCCATCTTGTTGTAGAATGATTGTTTCAGATGGACGAACTGTGGTTCCATCCACAAAACCGAGTAACTTTTGGCTGCGTAGAAGTGATTCTACTTGTGCCTTCCAGAAAAGGAAATTTGAATTTGTGAGTTTAAGTGTGACAAAATTCGAAATGTTGATATGAATTGGAAAGGGATAGGTTGCTTCTGCAATTGCCATGATCATAGATATTTGTTACCCTTGATCACAGCTCTGATACCATGAGAAAAACTCATCAAAGACTGATAAAATGTTCAAGAAACAGAGGAAGAACAGAGGAAGAAGAGAAGGAGAGAAGAAAGAAAGTTTTTCTGTAAAATATTCCATTTATTTTCAGCGCATACTGAATCAAATGTATTCTCGAGTATTTATACATCATTTCTAATTCAAAAATATACAATTCAAAAACTAATAATCTCTCCCTGCTAATGCTGCAAATCGGTTGTGCAACAAACTCAAAAATACCCCTGCATTCTCCTCCTTCACCAGATGTTGTTGCAGTCTGTTACACGCGCCTTCTTCCTTGAAGGTTGAGCGTTTGTGTTTCACCTGCATATAACCTTCAGTGTCTTCTTCAGAATCCATAGGTCTAATATATCCGAATATTTGCGGATTTTCGAATTTACGAATATCCGTATTTACGAATACGAATGCAAATAGTAAAATCGAATATTCAACGAATACGAATACGAATAATCGAATATTTACGGATATTCGTTATTTGTCCACCCCTAATTCTTATAATATCATGTTTATTTAAACAAATAATTATCACAATTGTAATACTTACCAACATATTATTTGTTAAAGTTCGAAACTGTTGGTCAATTATTAATTGGGTTTAAATTGTGAGATAACATATTAATTGTATAATATTAATCTTTGTATTATTCAGAAAAAAATTAGATCGTATATGTTAAAAATATTTTTAAAATATGTGTCTATAACATTATAACATTAGATTCAGCACTTCAAAATTTTCATGTAATACATATGAATTTCCGCAGCATAAAAAATTAAATACACAAAATGAAAATGATGTTGAGAATTAATCTTTCAAAAAGAATCCCATGCAAATATCTTAAATTTACATAATTCATGAGTTATTTTGTTAGGCCTAAGGGTCCACACATCTCTATGGCCTCTCTCCGCATCCACATGTGCAATTTTCTTGTTCTTTCTGGAGATTCTGCATTTTTACATCATAACATATATTTCTTTGTCACTTTTTTCTCTTTTTTTTCTTAAATTATGCAATTCTTTAATTTACAACAAAAAATCATGGCTTTGTTATTGATTTATTCACATAAAGATTTAAAAGAAAATTATAGTTTGATTGTTCCAAGTTAATAGTTTTGCTATTACGTGTTCGAAATATGATTAAGAAAATTTACAATACACCTATAAAAGCTATAAAAGAAAACTCTAATATTTCTTATAAGAAAGAAATCATAAATGAAACCAAACTAAGTCATAATATTGATTCGAACAAATTTACAAACATTATCAGACGTGTTAGTATTTGGCACTGGATATGGGTTGAATATTTAATATGTTACGATTTTAAAGTAGATAGTTCAAAATACCATGTTCTAAAAGAACAGTATTTTCAAAGCTAAAACATTTTAAAAAAATTATTGAGTATAATAAAAAAAAAGTTTTAATGGTCATATTCGATTCTTTCACGTAAATATAATTATGTCATGTTTGAAGAAACTCCTACCAACAATATAAGGTTACCTGAAGTTCTTGTTGGAGACCTTTGATGTGTTCCACTGCCAAATCCAACATGTCGGCATAACTTGTTTGCTATGATATTTTTTTACAAGAGAAAAAAAATACAAAACAAGAATTGTGAAAACAATATTACAAACAAAACATTCAGTGAAAAATCATGTTCGTTTTAGTACAGAGAGAGAGAGTATCAGATAAGGAACCTTATCCATGTTTGGAACAAGTTCTTGAAGTTTCTTCAGTTTCCCGCTTATTCTCGTCTCCTGTGTGTGTGTGTATATATATATATATATATAAATGTAAACTTGTAGGGACTGAGAGAGAGAGAGAGAGAGAGAGAGAGAGAGAGAGAGAGAGAGAGAGAGAGAGAGAGAGAGAGAGACCCGCTCAGCGATGCTTCTTGGATGAGTGGCGCAACCACGTTTGGCACGGATTTTGCATGGCACTGAATCTTCGGGGACTTGCATGAAGTTGTCCATATAGCTAAGCGATGAATCAGGAATGCTGAACTGTTTATACACATTTATGTTTTCATTATTATAACCCTAGCTGCCTATATATATTCATCCTCCTTATTTATTCTTAATACAACTTGGTAAACTATATATGGTACCTGCGAATAGAGGTTAGGGTCCATCTCCTTGGGTCGTTTAGTGGGTCGGGTCATGGTGAAACCGATTGACCCAGAACCATCGTCCCAGGAATCGGTAGCACCACCACCGAAGCCCGCGGCGGCGAAGGAGTGGTCGGAGGCGTCGTCCACGACTGACTCGTTGACCTCCGAGATCCGACCTAGTGAATCATGACCCGTGAAACTCAGCTGTGATTTCAGCCTCGTTCCTCGTCGCCCTCCTCCGGTTCCTTGAGTCACGGAAAAAGCTGATGAAATAACCCAAAAAGAAAAATATTAATTATAATTTATAAAATTATTCGAGATGAAATGGACCCATTATTTTAGGTTCATCAAAAGTAAAAGATTCCTACTCTATCATTTTTCACTCAAGAAAATACCCTAGTTGAGTTATTATATCTTCATATATGGCTTTAGCTTTCAAGCCTATACGACTTATAACCAATCAAACTCAGACACGTCAGCAGATAGTCTCATCCTATAAACTAATAGGAAAAGACATATCTGACCCCAGATAGATTCATCCCATTTTCCCTCATTTATGAAATGCAACTATTCGACTTTTAACCAATCAAACTCAGACACGTCAGCATACAGTCTCATCCGGACACGAACTCAATTAAGTCATGCTTTTACATGAAAAAAAAACATGCAAGTTGCATTATAGGATTCCTCGAAGAAATTCCCCAAGGGAACCGAGCCACATGTATTTCGATTAAACCACGTGGGCAACAGTACTCCTCTCATGGGCATCTTCGTCATTTGACTGTCCCAGGATTCCATTTTTGTGTACAATCATCTCATCAGCCAAATCACATATGACCACATAGATGTTTTATTTGTTAATGATAACGTCTAACCATATGGTTTTATCGATGATACTATACATAAGGGCATTGAGCTGCCGAAATCACCCTTCAAGTATACATACGTGCGTGTGTATATATATATAAAGTCAGGGCCGTGCCTGAAGTATTGGAGGCCCCAAACGGAAATAAAAAAATGGTGCCCCTGCTGCGGTTCGAATTCGGGACAAGCTGTATATGACAGCACGCAACAACCACCACACTACGATACATTCTTGTATCTGGTGCCCCTAAAATGGAATATTATTGTGGTGCCCTAGGCCTATGCTTGGGCTGCTTGTGCTCAAGCACGGCCCTGTATAAAGTGTAAAAATTGAATAATGTAAATGTATTCCAGAATATTGCTTAGAAAGGAGAAAATAGCGGAAAACGCACCGTTTTTGTCCGAGGTGAGGTAACTGAAGAAATCGGCGGGAGAACTTCGCTGTCGAGCGAGAGGACAAGATCCGGTGTTACCATTATCGCTACTTCTGTGTTGCGAAATCTCATCGAAGCCGTAGGATCTGTCGGGGAGATATTTTCCGAGCTCTTTTTGACCGTCGGATGAGCTGACTCCGCAAGTTGACTCCGATCTCAAGGAAGATGAGTCAGCCGAGAAGAAATGGCCGATGAAGTTCTCCGGCGGCTGCGGATTCGATCCAAGGACAGAGTCAACGGCGGAGTTCAGAAGTGAACCCGGAGCCGATCCGTACCGGATCAGACCAACGCCAGGAGCTGATGATTTCTGAGATGATGACGCGGACGGAGATGATTGGTACATGGCTTCTAGAGAGAGAGAGTTAGAGAGAGAGAGATATATTGGAGAAGAGTTGAATTTTCAGAAGATGGATGCTTTTAAAGTTTTATTTATGGGCAAGTGTCGTAAATGGCCAGTTGCGCCTCACGTGATCTTCGATGATTAAACCGAATTGAACCGGACCGGACCGGACCGGATAGAACCAAAACGGTTCAATTAGAAATCAATTAATAAATTCACAATTAATTATGTGGTCCAAAGACAAGCTCACTTAATTAAGTACCCAGCAATTCATATGGACATAAGCCCACTACTTCCGCAATAACTCTCTTAGCCTCATTCTTAAATTTTATTGTTTTGAGTTTTTCATTAAAACTCTATATTTATTTTGTTTCAATAAACTAGTTCTAAACTATTTTTTCCTTGTATATTTGTTATTTTAACACTTTTAATTTTTATTTTATTTACTTTTATAACCGTGGATAGTTCACGTATTTGTTCAACTATATATATAATACTAGATATTATCACGATATAATACGAATTTTAAAATTATTAAAATTAAAATTAATAAATAGTTTTAATATAATAATAATATAATATGTATAATTTATAATTATTATAAAAATTATGTAATTGTAGTAGTTAATTATTTAGTTTATAATAATTATATATTAATAAATTTGATGAAATGAAGATTAAAAAATGTTTAATTGAAGTAATTTAAATTCTTTTTAATAATTTATAAATTTTATATTTGTTTATTTTTATAACAATTTTGAGAAAATATATTGTAATATAAATTTTTTAAAATATTGTTTTAATAAACTCATCAAGAGAATAAAAACATTAAATTAGAATTCAAAAATCGTAATTAAAACATCATGTCAATCCTATTAATATTAGATTTTAATAATTAAAATTAATTAAAATTTTTAAAAACTAGAAGTTATATAATGAATTTTATAGTTATTATATTTAAAATAAAATTTTAAATAATTAATAATAATTAATTAATTAAGTATATATAAATAAAATGATTAAAACAGATTTTAACAAATTATTTTTATCTAATCAAATTAAAATTTGAAATCGTAAATAATTTTTATACACTACAAGAAAAATAGGATTCCGGGACTAAATTTACGGACTGAGTGAGCCGTCCCTAAATTTAGGGACGATTTAAGGACGAAATAATAAATCCGTCCCTAATCCATCAGCAAATTTGCAGACAGCATAGTAGTCCCTAAGTCTTCCGTATTTTGGGACTACTTTTAAGACCGTCCACAAATTGCGGACGGTTTTGGGACGATGGAGTCGTCCGTCTGGAAATTGCGGATGACTGAGCAATCCGTTCGTCCGGACGTTTTCGGGACGACTCGTCGGGAAATATTTATCTCAGTCCGCAATCCGTCCAGAATCGGTCTTATAATTTTCTATTTAATCTCTCATCTTCTATCCGTTTCTCACACACAAATCTCATATATTTCTCTTCATACATTGTTATCGTTTCTGATTATAATGGCATCGTCGTCGAGATCGAATATTTTCGTTTCGAGACAGTGGATGTATAGAAGAATTGATCCGGAAACGCAAAGTGTATCGAAGGAGTTTATAGAAGGCCTTACACAGTTTATGACAGTGGCGACAAATCAACAAGTTTATAGAGAAAATGGTAAGTTGGTTTGTTCATGCGTAAAATTCAAAAATGAAAAATTCGTTAATGAGAAAACCGTTTGGAATTATCTCTATTTGAGAGGGTTTACTCCAAATTATTTTATTTGGTTATCTCATGGAGAGAATTTTGCACCAAGACCCAATAATGTTATGGAAAATTTTAGTAGGGGTATCGTAAATCATGAAGTATCTCAGACATTTCAAGATGTAGAAAATCCTTATGTAGAAATGGTGCAAAATGCATTCGTCGAAAGAAACGAAGATTAAAATATTGAAGAAGATCCGAATGAAGAAGCAAATTTTCTTTAAATGTTAGAAAATGCTGTAATTAGGAATGATTTTCTTATCGATTGATTATCCTTGAGATTACATATTTAAGCTAATTTAGATGAGACAAATAAGGAAACAAATAACAAGACAATAATATTCAAAAATATCTATGGTCTTGTGTACTAACTAACACTCCCCCGCAGTCGTAGCGGAGGCTGGGGTGACGCAGAGACTGGATGTGAACTCGCGGAATAGGACAGCAGGGAGTCCTTTGGTGAAGATATCCGCGAATTGGCGTGAGGAGGGGACATGGAACACTCGAACAGATCCGAGGGCCACCTTCTCGCGGACGAAGTGGATGTCGATCTCAATATGTTTTGTGCGTTGGTGTTGCACGGGATTGTTGGAGAGGTAGACAGCGGAGATATTGTCACAATAGACCACTGTGGCCGTAGCAAGAGGACAATGTAGCTCCGTTAGAAGGTTGCGTAGCCAGCACGTCTCGGCCACGGCATTTGCCACGGCCCTGTATTCGGCTTCTGCACTTGATCGGGATACCGTCGGTTGTCGTTTGGATGACCAGGAGATTAGGTTATCCCCTAGAAACACGCAGTACCCGGACGTTGAGCGTCGTCCATCAGAGCAGCCCGCCCAATCTGCATCGGAATAAGCCGTAAGGCCATGAGTGTGAGACGGACGAACCTGTAGACCGTAGGTCGTAGTTCCTTTGACGTAGCGTAGTACCCGTTTCATGGCGTGTAAGTGAGGTTCACGCGGATCATGAAGAAAAAGGCACAATTGTTGGACTGCATATTGAATCTCCGGGCGTGTGATGGTGAGGTATTGTAGGGCTCCTACAATGCTGCGATAATGGGACGGATCATGAATGGGTGGACCGCAATCTGCCGTGAGCTTAGATTTGGTGTCGCATGGTGTGGCGGTAGGGTGGCATGAGGCCATGCCCGCTCGTTCCAAAATGCTTTCGGCATATGTCTTTTGATGGAGAAAAAGTCCCTTCGATGTACGTTCCGCGGTGATGCCGAGAAAATGGTGCAATTCTCCAAGGTCGGACATTGCAAATTCGGCTTTGAGGGAGGCAATGATGTGTTGAAGGAGCTCTTTAGTGGATGCCGTGAGGATGATATCATCCACGTATAGGAGGAGCATGGCTTGTGTTGTGCCCCGTCGGAGAATGTACAAGGAGGAATCACACCGGCTTTGATTGAAACCAAGCCGTGAGGCATAGTCCGTGAACCGCATGTTCCATGCGCGGGGTGCTTGTTTGAGCCCGTAAAGTGACCTATTTAACCTGCACACATGATTCGGATGAGATGAGTTTCGAAATCCGGGGGGTTGGAACATATATACCGTCTCCTTGAGGTTGCCATGAAGGAATGCATTTTTGACGTCAAGTTGATGAACCGGCTTTGGGTAGCAAAGACAGCCGAAGACTCTTAAGTGGGAGTAGGGGGCGGCTTTTTGGTGAAGTTTGGAGTACGGGATTTGGTGGTTTATGGCTACGGATGGGAGAAGGTTAATAAGATGGGCAGCCACATTTAGTGCCTCTACCCAAAATTCCGAAGGCATGTGGGCATGGAATAGTAGGGTTCGGATGATGTTGTTTATGGTTCGGATCATACGCTCGGCCTTACCGTTTTGTTGGGATGTTTGAGGGCAAGAAAATCGAAGTACAATGCCGTTAGAGTCAAAGAACGTCCGTAGGGCATTATTGTCGAATTCTCCCCCGTGGTCACATTGGAATTGTTTGATTTTTGTCCCGAATTGGTTTGTAACGTAATTGGAGAAATGGATAAGTTTTCCAAAAACGTCACTTTTTCGACGAAGGGGGTAAATCCAAACAAAATGAGTAAATTGGTCAAGGAAGAGGACGTAATACTTGATCCCACTAATGCTAGCAATAGGTGATGTCCAAACATCGGAGTGTATGATTTCAAAGGGAAAAGTGGCTAACGTTGAAGATTTATTAAACGGTAATCTAACGTGTTTTCCAAGTTGACACGCACGACAAAGAGTTTGTGCGTTGTCTTTATTACAATCAAAGAGATTTGAAGAAAGCAAAGAACGAAAACTAGAATCCCCGGGGTGGCCAAGGCGGTGATGCCAAGTTGTCCCCGAGGTGATGAGAGCATGATCATGAGGTGGTGGCCGGGCGCGTGACAAGGGTGGAAGAAGGGGATAGAGTGGTCCCGAGCTCTCACATCGGAGAAGACGTGTTTGCGTCGGAATGTCCTTCACAGAAAAACCAAAAGGATCAAACTCAACCGAACAATTGTTATCACGGGTAAATTGCCTAACGGATATAAGGTTTTTGACAATGGATGGGACGACGAGAACATGGGGTAGGTTAAATTTTCGGTTAGGTGTAGGGATGGTTGTTTGACCGGTTTCCGTAACGGGAATAGGGGATCCATTTCCAACGTAAACAATGGGTTTGATGTTCGAATTAAAAATGGTCTCGAGTGTACCTGATTGCGACGTCAAATGAGCGGTTGCTCCGGTGTCCATATACCACGAATCGTCGTTGGATTGTTGTAGATTGACCGCGTTGAATGCTTGAATTAGGCCGGGAGGAAGATTTGCGGATGAAGTGCTCGCGGCCGCGGAGTTTGAGGCACTCGGTGCTTGCATTAGGAGAGCCGCGTTTGCATGGGAGGGCGGCTGCGGATGTGAGGAGGTGACCGGTGCTTGTGTCCACGGTGTTCCGTAGGTTGTTGGAGGAGGAGGAGCCTGTGAACCATATGCAGCCGGTGCAGTTGGTGGTGCGGGCCATGGAGAGAGGGCTGGCGGACCATATCCGGGCGAGTAGTATGCCGACGGTGACCACTGCGGCTGGGCGTATGGTCCGTTGTAAGATATGTTCCAGGACCCCGGGAACATGTGGTTTGATGGTGGATACGTGGGTTGCCCTTGTTGCCACGGGTTATTCCCGTGATACCTATTTGCTCCCCCGCGGTTACCCCGATGTCCACGTCCACGCGATCTGTTCCTCGGTTGATGGTAGGGTGGGGGCGCATGTGTAGGGTTTTGGCCGCTCGTGAGAAGGACCGTGGGAGCAGATCCGTTGTCCGTATGGATCGGATGTGGGCGTCGATGGCGGGTGACACGCTGTTCCTCCAATGACAGCATAGATCGTGCATCGTCGAACGAGGGAAAGGGTTTTTGATGTTGGATAACATTGACAATGTTATCGAACTTCTCGTTGAGGCCGTTGAGTGTGTGCATGACAAGGGCTTTTTCATTCACCGGCGCATCGAGGTTGGCTAGAAGATCCGCAATCTTGCGGATCCGTTGGCAATATTCGTGGACAGATTTGTCCCCGATTGTGATGGTGCGTAACTCATTATCGAGTTGAATTGTCCGAGCCTCTTTGTTGTCACGGAAGAGGCGTTCGAGGCGCAGCCATATTGCTTGAGCCGTCGAGCGTGTTTTGAGCACTTCTTGCAGTAGCGGTTTGGAGATTGTTCCGTAGATCCAGAGCTTGACGATGCCGTCAAGACGCGTCCATGTCTCGGACGTTGCAGCGGTGGGTTGGGCGGAGCCGTCGAGGTGGCTCAATACGCCGAAACTGAGACAGTGTGTCTCAAAAATGTCGCGCCATGAATCGTAGTTCATTTCCTCCATGTCAAGGATGATTGGAATGTGGGATTTGATGTTGGTAACCCCGAAGGGTTTGTCGGACGGAGCAGCGGCGTTGGAGGCCATGAGAACAACGGTTGTGAGGGGCAGCGGAGGTGCGATTCAGGGGTTGAGGCGCCACGAAATAGAGGCTGCCGGTGGTGAGTTGATGTGGTGGGGTGAGGGCGCCAAGCGGAGGAGGCTGCCGAAGGTTGGACCGGTGGGAGGCGCCAAGCAGTTGCAGGCGGCCGAGGCTAAGAATGGAGGTGCGGCGCTCGGTGGAGAGGCGGCCGACGGTGGGGAAAAAAAAAGGAGAGAATTTGAAATTCAAATTTTGAAATCTGATACCATGTAATTAGGAATGATTTTCTTATCGATTGATTATCCTTGAGATTACATATTTAAGCTAATTTAGATGAGACAAATAAGGAAACAAATAACAAGACAATAATATTCAAAAATATCTATGGTCTTGTGTACTAACTAACAAATGCTAGGCATCCACTTTATGATGGTTGTAGAAGTGGTCTATCACGGTTGTCTTTATGTGCACGATTGATGAATTTGACGATTGAAAATAATCTTTCTCATAATTGCATGGATTCTATATCGCAATTAGTAAGAGATTATTTGCCCGAAGATAATAATGCAGTCGAGTCATATTATGAAACAAAGAAGATGATGAGATCATTGGGTTTATTGCCATATAAAAAGATTGATGTTTGCCAAGACAACTGTATGATTTTCTGGAAAGAAACTTCGGATTTGATCAATTGTCGATTTTGTGGAAAAGATCGATTTTATTTGAGAAGAAATGGAAAATCGGTTCCGTTTCGTCGTATGTGGTATTTACCAATTACAGACAGGATAAAAATATTATATTAATCGGAGAAGACCGCAAGAGACATGAGATGGCATGCCGAGCATTCAAGTCCTGACGCAGAAATGTGTCATCCCTCAGATGGTGAGGCGTGGAAAAACTTTAACAAGGTATATCCTGATTTTGCAGCTGAGAGTCGAAAAATTTATTTAGGCCTTTACACTAATGGTTTTAATCCATTCGGGATGTCTGGGAGAAATTATTCATTGTGGCCAGTCATTATGACACCGTATAATTTACCACCAGATATGTGCATGAAGCGGGAGTTTTTGTTCTTAATAATATTGATTCTCGGGCCTAATCATCCGAAAAGAAGTTTGGATATATTTCTTCAACCACTGATTAAAGAGTTGAAAGAATTATGGAAGGGAGTTCCAGCGTACGACATTTCAAGACGACAAAATTTTATATTACTAGGTGCTCTTATATGGACAATAAATGATTTTCCAGCTTATGGTATGCTATCTGGGTGGACAACGCATGGTCGATTGGCTTGTCCATATTGCATGGAGGAAACAAATGCTTTTCAGTTAAATTATGGTCGAAAGACAAGTTGGTTTGATTGTCATCGCCGTTTTCTTCCTCCTGATGATACACTACGACGCAACAAGAGGAATTTCAAAAGGAATATTGTTGTGCAGAAATCTCCTCCTCCAGTTTTGACCGGCAAAGAGATATTATATGAATGACTTCTTGCTTTGGGTATTCCTAGGAGTATAGATTGCGGAGGAAACAATCATATGAGAATTGATGGTTACGGAATTACCCATAATTGGTACAAGAAGAGCATATTTTGGGATGTGTCGTATTGGAAAAATCTGAAGCTTCGCCACAATCTTGATGTCATGCACATAGAGAAATTTTTTTCGATAATATCATCACTACGGTAATGAATGTCACAGGAAAAACGAAGGATAACATTAAATCACAGAAGGATCTCGTAGAGTATTGCTCACGGAAGGAGTTACATATAAGTGGAGATGGTAAAGCTCTAGTTCCGATATTCAGATTGTCTAATGAGGAAAAATATAAATTGTTGAATTGGTTGAAAGAAGACGTGAAATTTCCTGATGGTTATGCATCTAACATCGGAAGTTGCGTCGATATTTATTCATGCAACGACTACTTCCTATATGTTTTTCTGAATTGATGGACAAGCATGCACACGAAGCAATTGGAGGTAACATGATTATTTTATATAGTATAATTAGTGATTAATAATTTATAAAAATATTAATTGTAAAATAAAATAATTAATATACTTGAATTTTTAGGTATTGGCATATTTTTCTGAGATTTATGTGCGAGAAACTTAAGTGTAGATGTGGTTCGTAGACTTAAAAGTAACATGGTTACAGTACTATGCAATTTAGAAAAGATTTCTCCACCATCATTCTTTGATGTTATGGAGCATCTGACAGTTCATCTACCACACAAAGTTGCATTAGGAGGTCCAGTTCAATTTCGTTGGATGTATCCATTCGAGCGATTTATGTTCCATTTGAAGAAAAAATCCAAATAAAAAGCTCGTCGAGAGGGTTCAATTGTTGAACAATACGTGAATGAGGAGATATCGTTCTTCACTTCTTACTACTTCGAACCACATCTTCAAACGCGAAGTAGAAATACAGACAGATGTTTTGATGGTGGTTTGGCATTTTCATATCGAGTACCATATGTTCCAGATATTTTTTGTGGAGTTGGTCGAACAGCTGGTAAGGAGAAAGCGATATGGCTATCACAACGAGATCTACACATCGCATATACGTATGTTTTATTCAAATGTGAATATCTACGACCTTTTGAAATGTAATATCCTATAAATATATAGATTCAATTGCGTATGCGTATTTTATTTGTAATATTAACATAATGTTTCTGACATTTTTCAGGATGTTCGATTATGTATTGAAGAATACATATATGAATATTGATGAATCTCAACTCCAAGAACTTAAAGAAAGAGATTTCTCCACATGGATAAGACAATATGTAAGTAAATGATAGATATATATTATTGTTAAAGGAAGAGATTTCTCCACATGGATAAGACGTTTATATCGATGATTTTTTCATTTAATGCAGATTGAGATTGGCAATCACCTGTTATGGCTACGCGATCTTGTTAAAAGACCTACTCTAAAAGTTACGAGTTGACCAATGTATTTTACACGTGGTTACAAATTTCATACTTACTAGCACAAAAAATTGAAGTCAACTATGGACTATGGTGTATGTGTGAAAGGTGAAAGCTATTGTGAATCGACCAACGAGCCATATTTTTATGGGATTTTGAAAGATATTTTGCAATTGGAGTATCCATGTATTAATACTAATCCAAAAAAAAATTCGTATGATATTTTCAAATATGTTGACTTATATTTTCCATTTTTTGTAGGTTACGTCGGTTTAAGAGTAATGTTATTCTGATGTGATTGGTTTGATCCAATAAACGGTCGCGGAACAAGAATAAACAAATTAGGTGTCGTAGAAATTAATTCTACAAGAAGATATGCAAAATACGAACCTTTTATTCTTGCGTCACAAGCCGATCAAATTTTTACGTTTCCTATCCACATATCAGACGATCTTCAGGTTGGTGTTTCGCAATGAAGATACTTCCAAAAGGTAAATTTAACACAGAAGAACAACAATTGGCCATGCAATGACTAACCACCGAGATTGTTGCTATTGATGAAGTTACAATTGAAGCATTGGCACATGGTGAAGTCGAAGAAATTGAAGATGAAGAAATAGAAGGAAACGAAGAAGATGAAGAATTTGAATCAAATTCAGAATCACAAGAATCGAAGGAAGAATTATGTGACTCTGAATCAAATTCAGACACCCATCCTTTGGTCGAAACTTGTCCCTCGGTCCGAACCCGTCCCTCGGTCGAAACCCGTCCTCGGTCGAATATCCTGTTTGTAGACGGCTTTGGGACGCACAAAGGCGCCGGTCTGCGATTTCCGGACGAGTCGCGACCCCATCTAGAAGTTGTCTCGAAATTCCGGACGGTTTGCAACCCCGTCCGGAAGTAGTCGCCAAATTTCGGATGGGCCGCGGCCCGTGTCCGAAAGTAGTCTCCAATTTCCGGATGCGGGCCGCGACCCGTCCGGAAGTTGTCTCCAATTTCCGGACGCGGGCCGCGACCCGTCCGGAAGTCGTCTCCAATTTCCGGACGGGTCGCGACCCCCGTCCGGAAATTTTTATAAATGCCGCCTTCCACCATTCCTTTCTCACTTTCATTTCGGCCGAAAACTGAAATTTCCGTCCAGAAACTGATTTCGGTTTCAATTTTTCAGGTCGCCCATTCGCCGCCTGTCCTCCGTCTGTCGTCCGCCGCCTGTCCTCTGTCCGCCGGTCCACCGAGGTATATGTTACATGTTGTGAAAAATATTAGGTGTATAAATATATACAAATTGTGAAAAATATTATGTTTTTATGTTTAATATAATGAATATTAGGTGTATGTTTAATATATTTGAAAGAATTGAATATAAATGTATGTAGTAAGTTATGTAGATTAGGTGTTCGATAAAATGTTAAAATGAAATATATGTCATATTAAATGATATTTAGTTGTTAAGTTATATACGTTATATTATGTCGTTAAGTTATTTACGTTGTTAAAAAAACATATATTAAGTTATATGTTTTTTAACATTAAAACACATATATTAAATTATATGTGGTTTAAAAAATTAAATTAAATTTAATTAATATTCAAGTAGCAATTAATTTTTTTAATATAAACATTGAATTAAATGTTTATATAATTTTTTAAATTACAATTTTAGTATATCGCGTCGTGTTGGAAGAGGCGGTAACAACAGAAACCGCTCAACATCTGAAGAAAGTGCTAATGGTCCACAACACGAGAGACAATCGGATCCAGTATATTCGAATTTTATGAATCCGAATTTATTTTCGACTGGATCGACACAATATATGTCGTATCCCTTCTATCAGCAGATGTCACCGCTGGTCGAACCGATGATGCATCACGAGCCTCCGATGCATTAGGAACCAACAATGGAAGAGCTTTAGCAATGGACAAGGAAAGACGCAAACTTCCTCGTATAGATCCGGATTCAAAATCCGGCGAACTTTGGTATAGACTAAATTTAAATTAATTTTGTAACTAATTAATTATCAAGTCTTAATTTACTTTTATTTTTAGGTTTGGTCGTATGTAGCTTAATCGTCATATCACAAAAGATAATGAAAGCTGATTATGATCGTCTATGTTATAACTGGACGCAAACCGATCCCGAAGTAAAGGAACGATGGACGGGACGTGATCCGTCCCAAAAATTTTCGGACGGGAACAGAGCCGTCTGAAAATTTTGCGTTGATTTCCGGACTAACCTTTTCGTCTGAAATTGCGGACGGTTTGCGACTACATATTCCGTATGTATTTGCCGACGGATTGCGGACGAAAACGGGTGTGCGCTCATTTGCGGACGGCATCTACCCGTCCTTAATCCGTCCCTAATCAAACCCTAATCTGTGAATTTCTTGTAGTGATATATTTACTATTATTATTATTTTTTAAATAGTTATTTATTTTAAAATAAATGTCATTTTAAATATGTAAAAAGTATTTTATTTTTTATTTAATTATTATTTTTATAATTTTGAATAGTAAATGACTTAAAAAATATTTGATATAGGATTTCATGAACTATAAGTTAGATCACCATTTATACTTCAAAAATAATATACAATAGATAAAATCAATTAAGTAATAATAGTAAAATAAAGATTATTAGACTTTGAAATTATAATAATTAATTATAACTAAAAACAAATAAAATAGTTTGAATATGTATAAAAAAATCATAGATGAAAAATCGAGAGTTGAGTGAATTATTCACTGATTATAGTTACGATTATATTATACAAAAAATGTTGAAATTATTATAACTAAACAAACTAAATAGTGTTGAAATTATTATAATTAAACAAAAAATATTGAAAATATTACGATTATATTATCCAAAAAAATGTTGAACTTATTTATAATTGATATAGAATTAATTATTGTACATCTTTCCAAAAAATAATTTTTGAAAACTGAACAACAATTATTATAAAATTCATGCATGATTTGTTTGACTGGAAAAAACTATCATTAGATATTTTGTATTGGACAATCCAAATATATTTATGCAATTTAAAATAAAATATTATCTTAACGTAATTGGACTATTAATTAAAATGTTTCATTCCTCTTTGTTAAAATAAAATTGTAAATAAAATTATTAGTAAAAAAATTGCAAAGATATAACAAATGATAAATAAAAAACATATTGCTATATTCTTATTTCTCTCTAGATTTTGAAAATCATCCAATTCCTCTATTGACTTTTAGTTTTCAGCCAATTCTCTTTAAATATCAAAAATATATTTAAAACTCCATTAGTTAATAATTCATTAATCGATCCGATTTTAACCCAATTTTGATCCGTATTCGACCCAATTTTGACATAATTTTGCCTTTAATTTTGACATGCATTTGACCCAATTTTGATCTAATTTTGACCCGAATTTTGTAGTTTATTTTGCCCCAAATTTTTACTTAATTTTAATCCAAAATTTAACAATAAATCAAATTAATATTCGATTTAATTGATTTATTTAATATGATTGAATTCACCATGAAAAAAATATTAGTATAATTAAAAAATATAATAAACTTTAAAATTCAAAAACCCAAACGAAATACAATTTATATTATCTCTTTATTCATAAGAACCATTTCTATTAATGTAGAAGAAAAACTTTTGAATTTATTAACATTATTGTATGTCCACACTTTTAAAATACTAATTTTGATTTTACAATTTTTTTATTTACTTTAATATTTTTGATAGGTGAAACTTGAAGAACCATTATTTGATTTCTAAAATAAAAAAAGCAATTAGTTAAAAAATATAAATGAGAGAAACAAATAAAGATAATTATTTAAATACTTGTAGAACATTTTAATTTGTAATGATGAATTTTAATATAAAATAATTAAAAATATAAATTATTTATAAATATGATTAAAAATGAAAAGTTATTATCTATATAGAGGTTAAAATAATTAATAATTAAATTATATATTTATTATTATAATATAAAGTGTAAAAAAGTAAAAAGATGGAATTTAATTAAAAAATCTTTTGAAATAAATTAAAATGATTTTAGAATTATTTTTTAGATATTTTATAATAATAAAAATTAAATGATTTATAATATTAAATAAAAAATATTAATAAAAATTAAATATAATGTTTAAATAAAATATTAAAAAATATTATATAAATAAAAAATTATATAAAATTTTAAAAATGATTTATATTTTATTTGAAATTAAATAATTAATTTTTTTATAGTTGGATTCAAAAAATATTATATTAAAATTTTTTTCTATTTTTAAGTTTTATATTTTTAAATAAATATTAAAATTAAAAAATTAGAATTTTTTCAATCTCCTTCTTTAGTAATGTTAATATATATATATATATATATATCTAAAATTTATTTATAGTCTAAACTTTTCCATTATCGAATTAAAAATATTTCTCTAACTGTGTTATCGTTTCATTTTTTATATATACCATACTTACGTATATATTAGCTATTCTTTGAAATTTAATTTTTATAAATAATAATATATTATTCGGTTATATATTAGTATTTCTAAAATTTTAAATAAAAAATTATTTTAGAGAACCTAAAATTACAATTAATTATTTATTATTTCCATTTTCATATTAATTTATAACAGAAATTATATATTCCTTTTATGATAGATTGTGAAGACGAATAATATATTAAAACATATTTAATTTACTTAATAGCAATTAGTTTAAATTATTTAGTTTTCCAACAAAATTATTTAGTTAACTATTACTGTATTTTTTTTCTTCACTTTAGTCTTACATATATCCAGTGTTCTAAAAATCTCTCTAGGCGTCCATCTAGGTCCCGTCTAGGCGTTGGTCGCTCCCTGACCGCCCGCTTAATCTCTAGGCGGTCTTTTTTTCAGAAAAAAAATGACGTCAAAACGACGTCGTTTTAGTACTTAAGAAAAAAATTAACAATGACATCTATCCATGTGTTTGCTTTCATCGACTTTGCCATCAACATTTCATTTGTCTTCTTCTTTATCTAAGTCTCTTGTACTCGCATTTGTATCTGGTCCTCGTCTTTGTCTTCATCCTTGTTTTCTTATCTTCTATCGTCTCTTGTATATTGATATCTTCTTCATCTTTTGTCATCGCCTTCATTTCTCATCTTCATCTTTCTTTCATCTCCACCCTTCGCTTCATGTCTCGCATTCGTCATCACCTCTCGCCTTTGCCCTTGTCTTGGTCTAAGACCGTCCTTACTCGACATCTATTTTTTAAATTTTATTTGTTTTATGTTATTTATCGTTGTATGCTTGATATTGTGAATTTAATACTTATAAATATTTTTTTATAAATACTAAATTTTATTTATTTATATATTTTTTTATAAAATTAAGTATTTTATAATTATATTAAATAAAAATAAAATATATATATCCGCCTAGCCCGCCTAGACACCATCTAAACTCCGTCTAGGCACTAGGCGTTAGGTGTCCGCCCGCCTAACGCATAACGCTTTCTTGAACCTTGCATATATCCATACGTTTGTTTTCCTCCATGGCACTGCAGCTGGTCTTGCACATATATAATACTTTATATCCAATATATAAATATTCCAGAAAAATAATACCATACTTTATATCCAGAAAAAAAAATATTTGTTGGAGGGATAGGTAGACAATGCTAAATACATATACATATATATATATGTGTATATAATAAATGTGAAATTAATATATAATAAGATACAAAAGAAGAGAAAAGTATCGTAAAAAAGAAATGGTCGGTCCAGCTTTTTGCCAAGGGGGAAAACATTGAAAGGGTCAAATTTTAGAGACATGCATAAATTGGTACGGACCCGCATGCATGCCACGTCAGCAAATAGTATTATTTCCATCCTTTTCTTCTATAATGATGATCCACACGTGTCTTCTACACATACACACGTCCACGTTATATGTGCACTATTATACATTTATTTTTGCATACATCATTATAAAAAGAAATGGGTTTCATGTAAATATAGTTTCCCAAATTAATACATATATGTAATTAGTTTTAAATAACCCTTACTTTCCAAAAATGAATCTTCAAAGATGGGTTTCACATTGAACAATTGTCAAAAAGTGCAATGTTTTTTTTTTCTCTATGAAGTAAAGAAGTGTGGAGCACATTTCATGCATGTCTTACGCAACCTAATTATGTTTCTAACATGTTGGTCCATTTTGTTTTATCGCTTTCAAACCATGTTTGTAACATTTTATGTGTGAGAGTTATTAGAAGAAGAAGAAAAATAAAAAACGTAAATTATTCAAAGTGAAATAAAGACACTTGATAATCTATAGTATATAGTCGTATGTTTTCCTTCTTCGTTCTCTTTTACTTAGTGACAATGAAAGGATGATTATATATTTCTTTGGTTGGATCATCTTGACCAATGGAGCTAAAGTGGTCTCGTCGTCTATATGAGTTTGTTTCAAACGTATTTGGATATCCCTTTAAAATACCATTAAAAACCATTTAGAATTTCCATTAACGATTTAAATTAATAATGAATGACATTTATTAAAATCACATTTAAATGAATGATTTTTGAAAATTTTATTGATAATTTTAGTGGACGGCATTTGTAAATTCTGATATTTTTATATTTAATATTTTCGTACTGTAAATGCAATAAAAATAGGATCGTAGGATATATTTGTAAATTCAGGTTGTTGAGATATGAAAGGAGCAGAAGTTCAAATAAATAGAAGTTGAAGGAGTCAATGAGAAATTTAAGGAGAAGAAGATGGAGTCAAAAGTGGATCCGGCGAAATCAAGGCTGAAAGGAATCAGTAAGGAGGCGCGACTGAAAAACCGGGAAGGTTAGCTGTGCACGTACGAAGGCAGATAAATAAACTTGAAAAGAAGAAAGAGGAGAACTTATCTGGGCAGATATCGGAGGAGAGCTTAAAAACAGAGAAAATGAGTTCTTAGGTTTTTAAGTGTATTTAGAGCGATATATTGTATTGAGTGGAGTGAAACAGTTGAGAGTTTATTTACGTCTAATTCAGAGGGAGTTATCTGTGGAGATCTTTGATACATTGTAAAAGAAAACAAGTGTACTTAAAGATTGACTGGTAAATAAAACGAGTACTGTTTTATATATTTTGGTCTCTATAAATTAATAATCTGCAAAATTGTCTGTCTGCAAGTTTTTCACATACTATAAACACAAAAAATGAAAAAAAACACTTATTTAATATTTTCATACTTTATATAATAAATATGTCAAATAAACTTTTATGGCCTCTTTTTTTTTCTATTTTTAAAGAGTGTTCATTGAAAATTTAAAAACATTGGTTGAAATATTCATTTTTAGAATAAACTACACTTCATTCTTTCCTATCTTTAATCGATATCTCTTTCATTTTTTATATTTCCATCCAAATTCACCTAATTTTTAGGTTTATTTTAAATCTTATGTATATATAATTTAATTTAAGTTTTTGAAAATTTATAACTCCATTAGTAGATTTGAATTTTTAAAAATGACATAATATCTTTAGATCGGTAGATGTGACATTTTTATAAATTATATATTTTCTTTAATATTTCATATTTGATATAACTAAAATTATTAAACCAAGTTTACGTATTTAAATTATCAATAATACTTATGTTATATTAATAATTTTTTATTTGAAATATTTAAAAATTATTTTATATAATAATAAAAATTTATTAGTTAAATTTATTTTTATTGTAATTTATTTTTATTGTAATTTATTTTTATATTAAAATTTCATATACAATTTTTAAACAAAATTTAATTTTAATAAACATAAAAATAAATGATAATATATTTTAATAGATGATAACAGTTAAAAAAATCAACTAATATTAACAATGATATTATTTTTTAATGCACTAAAATCAACAATTGAAAATAACAAATTTCAACGGATTTGACCTCTCGACTGGATTTTTATTTTTGGCTTTCTAATTTTAACCCTTTGTAGGAAACAATGTTCATCCTAATGGCCAATTCTTCTTCTATAGAATTTGAATGGAAATACACACAACTCTTCCTCCAAGTGAAAATCGATATCTTAATAGTTACCAAATAAAAGATTTTTTACAGTTCCGTCGATGAATCTCTTTCACCTTCTGACTCTTCTGACTCATACACTTCAATGTGACTCCAAGTTTTAGTACATTTTCGAACATGTGTCACCCATGTTAACCAACAATACTTTTAATCCAAAGTTCACATTTTTTTTAAAAGTGATAATAAATAACAATAATTTTGATTTACCAAAAGGTTACATCAATGTTACCAACTTTATAATCATTGTGCTAAATATAAATCAAACAACATTTCCCAAATGCGTCATGGCTTCGGAAACCGGACAAGAAGGGGTAAGAGATTCTATATCTTTTTTTAGATCTATTCACATATATATTCACATGTAATATTACAAACAAAATTAGGTATCTTAACCGATTAATGATCCCTTGATTATTGAATAATATAAAACCCATTATTAACCTCACCGACCCTTTAAAATACCATAAACTTCTATTAAATGGAATTATATATTGTTATACAAACCAATATAAACTATTATTTTCAAAAGATATATATATATATATAAACTATTCTTTAAATTGGTAATATATATATATATATATCATGTCATCTATTTGTAGACGAATCATACTCCTATTTTTATGACGAGGATTAAACAAAATTATATCTTTTGAAAATAATAGTTTATATCAGAGGCGGTTCTCACCATGTTCCATAGGAGCTATGGAACAGGGCCCTCAAATCATTGAGGGCCTATTATTTACAAAAATTAATAAAAATTAATAGTTATCCTTAAAAAATATAAATTTTTCCTCTACGATTTTTAGAAATTTTTATCCCAAAAAATATAAAAATTCTTTCCACCGTTCCCAGAAAACCCTTATCCCTGAAAAATATAGAAATTTTTTCACAGTTTCCAGAAAACCCTTCCTAGAAATCCAGAAATTTTTTTACTCTCTTCCAAGGGTTTTTACTTGAGGATTCAAGCGTTGTTTCCTCTCGATTTCTGAGCTTCAGCCATCTGAGATCTTCAGTTTCGCTGGTATATGTTTCTGGTCTCTCGTCGTCTTTTTTTTTTATTTTGTTGCGTAATCGGATGGATCAGCTTTTTTGTTTGATCTTTGTGGTTAGTTTGTGATATGATATTTGTAGAAATAGAAAAAGAATGACTAGCAATGGATATGAGCGTTTTGTTGAGTTAAAGTTACTTAGAGAATTTTTACCAAATGAAAAAAAGATAGGAACAATTGCTTTATTAGAATTATTGAAACAGTATAATTGTTTTCCGAATACAATAATTGCGTATAGAATCTTATTGACTATTCCAATTACTGTTGCTTTTGCAGAAAGAAATTTTTCGAAGCTCAAATTATTGAAGTCGTACTTGCGAACCACTATGCCACAAGAAATGTTGAATGAGTTAGCTTTAATGATAATTGAAAGTAGTCTCCTAGAGAATTTAGATGTGGAAAGCTTGATCGAATATTTCGTTTCAAAACATGCAAATAGAATAGCTCTTTTCAAATGAATGTTATAAATATTTATTGTATATAAAAGAAATTTTTTGTATCGAATATTTCGTTTCGAAAAGCCTATTTTAATTTTATGGCACATGGCCTCTTCTCTAGTTGAGCCGGCCCTGGTTTATATATATGAGTTTATATAACAATATATAATGCCATTTAATTGAAGTTTATTGTATTTAAAAAAATGTTACTACACGATAATTGTTCTTATTTATATTAATGTTTAACATAAAATTTTGAGGAAATAAGTGGCCGGAGAAAAGCACGTGCATTAAAAATTAAAGGATTAGATACATATAATTAAGTCATTAACTAAATAGTTATTAGTCAGCAACATAACAACATCACACGTCAGCGCTCACGTCGATTTCGATTCCGACAGAAGGAAGATCATAGAGAGAACCCTTTGTTTTACTTTTCAATTACAAAATAAATTATTTTTTTAAAACTGAAAACATATTAATTTTATGTTCCCATGGACTTTATAAGGACATTTTCATATCACAGGGCACAATTTATCCAGTTATTCCATTCCACCTGGAATTTCCAGATATTGACTTTTCTTTTTTCTTAAAAATTGATTTGAATTACAGATTATATTTTTATGCTGCAAATTTAAATGACAAAGTACTGTATATGTTTTGTCCACACTTGATAATCAATTGAATTAGCTTTGTATTACCGGTTACATATCTAACCATACGTGATCATATTTAAAAGAAAACGATCTAACTTAATATTGATGTGTAATATTATGCGAACATCAACATTGAAAAATCTGTCAAAGTCTGTGAAATCTCTTGTCTTTTTCATTGATAATGCATCAATATATACAAAATCTTGACTTATATAATGAAACAGAAAGCAGAGATACAAAGAAAGTAGATATATAACTAATAATTATTCTCTTCCGAGATGTATTTCTGTAAGTCGTGATTGATATGTAGCCAGATCTCTTCCATGATATGCACCTCTATACACCCCTTCAAGTTGGAGCATGCAAGTCCGTGATGCCTAACTTGGACCGTAAATAGTAAAATGGGTGATGTCCCAAGGCCCTGGTGAATATGTCAGCAATTTGTTCGGCCGAAGGGATATATACCGTGGAAATGAGACCTCTCTTGAGCTCATCACGGATGGAGTGATAATCCACTTTGATGTGCTTTGTGCGTTCATGAAAAACGGAATTAGAAGTAATGTTTATAGCCACCATGCTGTCACAAAACATCGAAATTGGATTAGTATGTGAAACTCCAAAACCCGCAAGTAACGTTTTAAGCCATTTCAGCTCACATGTTAACAAAGCCATCGATCGATATTCGGTTTTAGCGGAAGATCTTGACACTGTCGCTTGTTTTTATTTTCCAAGCAATCAGACTACGTCCTAGAAACACAATTTGCCCGCCAGTCGAGCGTCGAGAAAGTGAGCAAGTAGCCCAATCTGAATCGCAATAACCGTGTAATGATAAATCTTAGTTTTGACCGCAACCAAATTCCCTGTCCCGGTGCTCCCTTTAGGTAACGTACTACTCGCAGGGCTGCGTCCCAATGATCATGTCGTGGGGCTTGTAAGAATTGTGAGAGAATATGAATAACGAAGCACAGTTCAGGCCGTGTATATGTCAGATACAACAAACAGCCTACGAGATGACGATACTGCTCCGGGTCATCATAATATTCGTTGGAAGAAGACCACACTCAGAAAGTATATCCAACGTATACTTTCGTTGAGAGAGATAGAATCTTGTTCTGTCACGAAAGACCTCAAAGCCTAAGAAATATTTGATCAGCCCGAGATCTTTCATGTAGAAGCAATGCCGAAGATAATGCTTGAACACGTCGATCTCGGTTAAGTCATTACAACCAATTAACAAATCGTCCACGTAAACCAAGACATGAACACAAACTGTACCACGAATCAAGGAGAAAAGAGATGAATCTGGTCGTGACTGTCTAAATCCATAGCGTAGGAGAGATGCTGTTAGTCTACCAAACCAGCAACGAGGTGTTTGTCGAAGCCTGTAAAAGACTTTCGCAGCCGGCACACCTGAGACGAATCTGAAGTTACGAGTTCAGGGGGTAATTTCATGTACACCTCCTTCTGTAAGTCACCATGTAAGCACGTGTTATGCACAACCATTTGGTGCACATACCAATCACGAGCCGATGCCACCGCAAGAAACAGCCGAACCGTCGTGAGTTTGATGACAAGAGCGAACGTCTCGTCGTAGTCAATCCCTTCCTTCTGCCTATTGCCAAGAATGAAAAGACGTGCTTTATGTCGTTTGACGCTCACGTTCGAATTATATTTCACTTTATAAACCCAACGACATCCGATGGCTTTCTTCCCTGGAGGTAGATGCGTCAACTTCCAAGTCTTATTCAATTCTAGTACTTGAAGCTCTTTATTCATGGCTTCTGTCCATTCTAAGGAACGAGAAGCCTCTTCAAATGAGCGAGGATCAATTGCAGCAGTGATTGCTGCGAGAAAGGCCTGCTGGGAAACTGGAAAATTTGCACATGAGACAAAGATACAAAGACGTACCTGAGGACCCAGGAGTGTCGGGTGGTGGAGTGCAAATGGGGTCTTGTAAACACTGAGCAGAGTATGTGACAAAGTCTTTGAGTTTCGTGGAGACCAACTTGGTCTGATGTCCTCGGCCTAAATTTTGAGTCGAGAACGTAGAATCAAGTGAATGATTCAAATCTTCCAATGAAACAACATGATCTGCTATTTCAACGACTATGGGAGTCTGGGTTATACTTTTGTCGGTAGGTTGATGTGATGGGTCACCCGAGAGGGACCAACAGACGAAAATCCAACAGATTCAGGCAATTCCACTCGTTGACCAGAAACAACATCAACGTGGTCTGCTGGCAGATCCCATGTATTAGAAGAGCACGACCTCTCATGTGGTGTGGGGCTGTCACCCTCGTGTCCCAAGCGCCCCCTGTCAAAAGCATCCCATCCGTGAAAACAAGCGGATTCGTGGACAGACATGTGGAAACAAGCGACTCGTTCTTAGAAAGAGTTGAAACTGCAGCGAGCGAAAACTGATCTTCGAAGAAGATTACATATCTCGAGATGAAACTCTCTGAGGTCTCCAAATCGTGTACCTCCCAGTCCTTTTGAGTGGACGAGTAGCCGATCAGAATACACTTGTGACTTCGAGAATCAAATTTGTCTGCCGAGCGACGTCCTTGTTGAGCATAACACAAAGGCCGAAAGTCTTAACGTGTTCCATAGGAGGTGCTTCACCGTGCAGGATTTAATAAGGCGACTTCCCATTATGTAAATTCGATGGTGTCCTATTGATAAGAAACGAAGCAACGAGAATACATTCTCCCCAAAACTTCTTCAGAAGATTTAATTGAAACATTAGTGCCCGAGTGACATTCAAAATGTGTCGGTGTTTACATTCCACCCGACCATTTTGTTGCGGAGTATAGGTACAAGACGTTTGATGCACGACCCGTTGTCGGTGAAGTATGATCTTAGTGCAAGAAATTCTCCCCACTTATCCGAACGAACTATCTTAATCTCTATGTTGTATTGGCATTTGATCATGGCACAATAAGACGTGATGATATGTTTCATTTTGCTTTTAACTGCCATAAGATAGACCGAAACTGTACGAGAGTGATCATCATTTATCGTGAGAAAATAAAAAGCACCACAAGTAGACGAAATATGATATGCTCCCCAAACGTCGCAATGAATTAAGTCAAAACAACCAGCACTTTATTGTCACTATCTGTAAGACTTGAATGAGTTTGCTTTGTTTGAAAACAAACATCACACGGTTCTTTATTATTTTTGTTCGAAATAACAATACTAGGTAGAAAATTCAAAACGCTATCCGACGGATGTCCAAGCCGTCGATACCACAAGTCCTGAGGTGAAAGACGTATTGCTTGATTTACCTGAACATCAACTGCTCCCCAAAACTTGTAAACCCCATTTTACTCTTCACTCGCTCCAATGAAGATCCTCGTAATATGGCCTTAAATAATAAAAAAACGATTAGTGAACAAGATAGTACAATCGTTGTGGCTCAAAAGCTTGGCAACGAAGATAAGAGTGCATCATAAAGACAGGACGTAAAAAATGTCTTTGAGATAAATGAAACCACCCAAACGCATAATGCCCATTTTGGTGGCCAAAGTGCTTTGTCCATTTGGTAGACCAATGGGACAAGGATCCAAATCATGTACATCAGACAACAACTCAAGAGAGCCCGTCATATGGTGAGACGCTCCGGAATCGAGAAGAAATTCGGTCGAACTTCTCTTATCGAAATGGCGTTTGTCGGCTGTTGAGGATTTGAGTTTGAGCAGATTGAGCAGAGTAAACCACTGCTCATTGTTGAAACCTAGTAAGCTTCTGCGATCAATCTCCGTAATAGATTGTGTATACGAGGACTGAATTAATGTTTGAGCAGTATTTGCTCGAACACTTTGCGGGCGAGCGCGTGAGTTGTTGCTGTTAGCTCCGGATCTTGTCACTGTCATCGGTGACCCTCTTCCACGACCCTGAGGTTGGTTCTTCCATGCGCGTTCATCCCACCAGTCGGGGTATCCATGTAGCTGGTAGCAATTCGCTATATCATGTTGCCCATGCCGTTTGCAATGTGCACACGTTGCACCTCTGTCTTTCCCTGGTGCGGGGGACACCGTGAGATTTACTCGAGCAGCAAAACCGAGGACATCATCATGGTTCTCCTTGAAGCGGGACACAATAAGCTGCCTCTCCTCTTCTATCACCATGGAGTAGATGCGGTTTAAGTTCGGTAATGGATCCATGCTTAGTATCGTAGAGTGGATCGTACTGAACCGCGTATCATCGAGACCCATCAGGAACAAGTTTATACGCTCAGCTTCTTTGTCCCGAACGAGTTTCGTCGAGAGCTCTGCACAGGTGCACAAGCCACATGTGCAGATTAGATTTGGTTTATAGGCATCCAATTCATTCCACAGTTTCTTCAACTTTCCAAAATAGATTTGAACCGACTGTCCATGTTGTTTGCAATTTATCAATTCCATAGAAATCTGATATACTCGCGGACCATTTCCCACAGAGAACATATCCTTCAGATCATCCCACAAAACATGAACTTCCTCAACCATGGATATCGTTGAGCGAAGTTATGGCTCGATAGTGTTGAATATCCATTCGACTAACATCGAGTTGACCGGCCTCCATTCAGAAAACTCAACCTCGCCGGGACTTGGAGGATTGATCGATCTATAGATAAAACCCAACTTATGTTTTGTGTTGAGCACATGACGAACATGCTTAGCCCACTCCTCGTAGTTGGAATCCCCTCTCAATTGAATTGGAATGATGACAGTACCAGGACCCTCTGACGGATGAAGGTAAAATGGAGAATAGACCGATAATTCACGTCCTCGAATTGGCTCATTAGCACGAGCAGGGAGTGGAACTGTTGTGTTCTCCGCAGCTGAAGCAGTCTCCGTTGGTGTAACCCCATCAACATTTTCTGTACTCATATTTCAAATCGTTGTATTGTCGGAAATAACGTCGATGAGACAAAATAGAACAACGAAATAGACTGGTCGGAAGTAAGGTTGACAAAAAAGAAAGAAGACAATGGTGTGGAGCACTACTGCTCTGAAATCATGTCAAAGTCTGTGAAATCTCTTGCCTTTTCCATTGATTATGCACCGATATATACAAGGTCTTGACTTGTAGAAGGAAACAGAAAGCAGAAATACAAGGAAATTGGATATATAGCTAATAACTACTAAATCTATGAAGTCCTAGATATGCTCTTTCGAGATGTACTCCTGTAAACCGTGATTGATATGTTACCACATTTCTTCCATAATATGCGCCTCTACAAAATCAATATCTTGTTCTTTTAAAAAATAACTTTTTTATAAAAATATGTATATTTTTATAACAATAACTTTTTTATAAAAATAAATATATAAACCAAAATAAAATGCACTTTCTCATTTTTATTGTTTGCTGTTATGGTCGTCCTCGTTTTTACTGTTGTCATCGACATTTACCAAAGTCAATATATCCTCAAACACTAAAAAATATATGAGACTATGACATTTTATCAAATTACGGAGAAATAGATTAATTTTCATAATGATGATAATAACCAAATAAAAAAAATTGTATAGATAAAATAATATTTCCTCTAATTGTAATATTTGGCATTTTGTATGATATATCATTCTACTTGTATTTTACTTTGAGGTTGTAAATAGATGATATTTATAGTATTTTAATTAATCAATAATGAATTTTAGTTCTCACTCCCACACTACTTATATATATATATATTCAATATACAGGTTATTAAAATTTAATCCATACTCTATACTTTATTAGAAAATCATTGTTTTTAGAGACAAAGAAATGTGGTTCGCCGATGAATGTCGATAAATCATATACGTCCGCAAAAATAGACGGAAATTCGTTCACAATTATAGTCCACGTTCGCAAATCGATGGAATGCGACCAAAATACGGACGGAAAAATCATAGGCAAAATGTCAGAAAAATTAAGGACGAAGAATTCCGTCTATAAATTTGCAGACGATTGTAACCCCTTCGCAATTTTTTCCATCGATTTTTTTTAAATTGCGATTAAATTTAATATTTTTACAATTAATAAACATAAATTGAAAATAATATTAATTAACTAATTAATTAATGTTTTTATAAATAATAAACTTATATTACAAGTTTGTCGATTATATTTTGGAATTGTCATCATCGGTATCATCAATCTCGCTTGCATCCCAATCAA
This sequence comes from Gynandropsis gynandra, assembly GCA_036759665.1. Lineage (NCBI taxonomy): Eukaryota > Viridiplantae > Streptophyta > Magnoliopsida > Brassicales > Cleomaceae > Gynandropsis > Gynandropsis gynandra. The sequence continues at coordinate 2,685,407 of CM071863.1, read as the reverse complement.
TTGCAGACATTTTTGCCTTTAGCATACGCATCAACCGTTGATGTCGCCGTTACGATTTTTATTACGACGAGAAATTGTGTTACACTATTTCGCTTTCGATTTACCCTTGGAGGAACTTGAATGTTGTGATTCATACATTCAAGATAAAAAAATACGACCTTTATATGGTGTAAATTGTTGTAAAACAAATATCTAAATTCAATATTAAAACTACAAATTACAAAATTATATTAAAATATAATAAATTTATCTCTATATACAACTCGTTCTATTCTTCTTGACTAAGAGAAAGTTGTGTTTCGTCTTCTCTAGGTGGAATCTGGGACACTCGCTCCGATGTCATGTTCTGCTCTGGCATCTACCCACGAATCATCAAACTTTTTAATATGCATAAGTTTCAAAAATACGTATGATGGTTCAGATTCTTTCTTTATTTGAAGACAAATTACAGATATATATTTTGAAATATTATTTAAATGTCAATTTTATAAATTCTTAAACAATATTGAAATCTTACATAGTCATCATAAACTTTCGTAAAGAAACGAGATCATATTGTATATGCGTTCATCCTGTATCGTTCTCTATCAGAACAATAATATACATTTGCTCGCTCGCTTCTTTTCTTAAATCCAGGATCATATCAATAAGCACACATTTGCATCCATACATTTTCGTAATCTAAACGGATTTTCTTTTCTTCTCTCGATATTTTTTCTCATTTTTCTACGAGTGCTTTCAATGAATTCCCGCAACTCGTTTAAATCAGACTTTATTAATCTCGTAATCTCATGATACTACTAGAAATTCATGATTTAAGGACTGAAGAATTTGTCCCTAATCATGTTTAGAGATGGATTAAGGACGAACAATAGTGATCTGCAAATGCGCGTCACAAAAATAAAAACGTTCACAATCTGTCTGCAAATACGGACGGAAAATTAAATCCGTAAACCGTTCGTAAGTACAAACTACATGGCCATCCGTAACTCGACGAGACACGCGACCAATTTACGTACTGAAAAACGTCGCAAATTTGCGGACAGGTCATGTCAGTCCGCAAATTTTAAAGACGTTTAAATTAAGACTTTACTAGTCTGGTAATCTCATATTAATAAAATTTTCATTGAAAACATTAAATAATTATTTTATTCAAACTATTATTTTAAACTTAATAAAATAAATATTATTAAAAATATATCACAAAAGATTTCCACAATCCTTCCTTAATATTAGGGTCAGTCTGTGACCAATTATAACATGTGTCATCGTAATTAGCTTTCATCGTTTCTCATATATGATGAGAAAGTTGATCATAACCAAGCCTATAAATCAAAATTGAGTTGAATTAACACTTAATTAACTATTTATAAACTTATGAATTTAGTGATACGTACCACTGTGCGCCGGTTCACGACTCGGGTCTAAATGAGAAAGTTTACGTCTTTCCTAATCCATTGATAATATTTCTTCAACCGTTGGTTTGTGATGCATCTGAGACATCGTTGGCTCAACTGGTGATGGCATCTGTTGATAATATGGAAACGAAATATATTGTGTTGATCCAACATTCGAAAATAAATTTGAATTCATAAAATCTAAAAATCTCCACATTTGTTGTGGAAGAGATGGACCATTAACACTTTCCTCGAAATTCCAACGGGTTCTCGAGCTACCGTCTATTCCAATGTGACGAGACATACTAAATTTTAAAATTTAAATTTGAAATATTTGAATCGTTATGAATTTAAGTTTTCGGTTCACAATTCTTCTCAGACATCCAAAATAGATTAAACCATCAGTGCAAATAAATATTCTGATTCTCAGCTGTAAAATCAAGATATATCTTGTTAAAATGTTTTGATGCTTCACTATCTGAGGGATGACACATTTCTCATTCACGAGTTGAATGCTCAACATGTCATCTCATATCGCTTGCGGTCTTTTCAGATTGATACAACCTTTTGATTCTATCTGTAATTGGAAAAATACCATACGAGCATACGGAACCCGTTTTCCATTCCTTATATAATAAAATCGATCTTTTTCGTAGAATCGATAGTTACTTAAATTCGATGTCTCTTTCCAAAAATCATGCAATTGTCTTGACAAATACCAATCTTTTGATATGACAATAAACCCAATGATCTCATCATCTTCTTTGTCTCATAATATGATTCTACTGCATTGTTATTTTAAGGCAAATAATCTCTTATTCATTGAGATATAGAATCCATGAAATTCTCAGAAAGATCATTTTCAATCTTCAAATTCATGAAACGTGCAAATAGAGAAAACTATGAAAGACTCATTCTACAACCATCATAAAATGGATGTCTAGCACTTTCTATTTCAAGACAATTTTTCGCATCTTCATTCAGTTCTTCTTTAATATTTTTTTCGTTTCTTTCACCTAATACATTTCACACAATTTCCACATAAGGGTTCATTTATACATCTTGAGATGTTTCAAACACTTCATGATATACAATACCCCTACTAAAATATTCCATAATATTACTAGGTCATGGTCCAAAATTCTCTTCGTGAAAAAACCACATGAAATAATTTGGATTAAAACCTCTTAAATAAAGATGATTCCAAATGATTCTCTCGCTAAAAAAATTTTTCATTTGACATATGGGCAGACCAACTAACCGGTTTCTTTATAAACTTGTTGATTTATCGTCATCATCATAAACTGTGTAAAACCTTCTATAAAATTTTTCGATACACCTTGAGTTTCTGAATCAACTCTTTTATACATCCATTATCTAGAAATGAAAATGTCTCGATGATAATTTCATTCTAATAAGAAACAATAAGATTGTATGGAGTAAAATGTATGATAATTTTGTGTGATACACAAATGAAGGTAAGAGGGGTTTAAATAGGTAATTTCTAAACCGATAGACGGAACACAGACCAATACTAATATTTGCCGACGAGTCGTCCTAAACATCCCTAAATCCAAATGAGTTCCTGTCGAATGCACCCGTCCACAAATTTACGGATTTCGGATTACGGACGTCGTATCCGTACGCAAAGTTACAGACATATCCTTTTGTCGTCCGTAAATTTTTTGACGGACCTTGTTGTCTTCGCAATTTTTAGACGGGTATGCGATCCGTTTGTAAACAGCGACGATCCGTGTATCCATCTCGGGTTCGTCCGTAAATACCGAAAATTTGCGACCGAATATTTGGTGATGTTGTTAACCGTCTGACAATTTTCGGATGGATTAAACCGTTCGAAATTTCCATTGGGAATTACTAAATTTTTAATAGTGATATTATATATGATATCAAAAGAAATAATATGTGATACATGCAATAATTTAAAGAATAATTACTATTTATACTTGTGTATAAATATAACATTTAAATTTACTAATAAGACTTTATGTATATATATATATATATGATAAATAGATTCGTTATTCGCATTTTACGGGAAAATTCAACTTGGTATTTCATTAAACATGCATGTATAGTATTTTGAACTATCTAATGTGTTTATGTCAAAAGTCAAAGGAAACTCTTAGGCATATTATCTATAAATCAATAATTCTAACTAAATCGTTTACACATAAACAATGGAAAACGTAAAGCATGAAAATGTCACGTAGTCTTCTTTTTTTTAAGAACAAAATGTTACGTAGTCTTAGTTTAATAAATTTATGAAATACGTGTGTATTTGTATGAAACAACCTTCACTTTTAGTTTACCCAAGATAATCCTCACTTATATATATATATATATATACAATGGATCATCAAACTCAAAAATTTTCCATTAAATCACCAACGGAGAAAACAATCTTTCCTTGTCATTTAAGTTTCGAGTTTTACGGATTATATATTTATTACTAAATTGTAAGGTTGTGACAATAAACAAATATTTGATGATAATAAATCAGTATACTAAACAATACAAAACAAGTATAAAAAAATTATCCTTCAATGAAATTACACACTATACTTGGCGGTTTAATCTAAAATTTTTAATTGTTTTTATTTTCTATTATTGCAAGAAGCAACAAATATCTTATGTTATAAGAAAATTAAATAAATAAAAGAAGTATACATATGGGTCAACTTTGACCTACATGTCGCGTGTTGAAGAGCAAGAGACCTGCGTGTATAATCATAATTAATTCGTAAGACAAAATTTCAACACGAATGATTATCTTTTGTCAACTCAATTCTAAGGGGTAGACAAAAAAAAAGTAAAAGGACAATTAATTAAGAATAGTTAAAATAATAATTTTATCCAAAATAATTGTTTTAACTTTTAAGTGGTTAATCAGAATTCGAACCACTTGAAAACCCAATGGTCTGTAATATTGATAAAATTTATTTGAATATATTTTAATTTTTTTTCTCAGTCCCAAGTGTATTGCTTGAAATAAATCATGTCGTAATCAGCCTTCGTTCTTATACATTTCTCACGCGTACGTTAAACGTACGATTATTTTTCCATATTGTTGGGCTCATTAATGACAAATCACATGCGGAATATAATAGATTTTGTGTCTTTTTTATTTGTAACAATGTCAGAAAATATTGCATAGATTCGGGTTTTTTTTGTTTATAAGCAACTTTATAAATGATAAATGATCAACGATAAAAGAGTTAACGTTTGAAATAATCAATTAAATTAAATAAAAATAGACACCTTGATAAAATATTTTAAATCACCAACCATAATTTATATAACATAATAAATGAATTTAAATCTAATTATAAACAAAATTAAATTATAATGTCATAATTAAATAAAATCATATAAAAATCTGAATCTATATATAATTGATTGGATCAGAACGATAACAATATAAACCAATATATACGTATATAATAAATTGAATAGCATTTTTCATCTCCAATATTTACATATACATAAAAAGATTAGGCGCATATATAATTAATAATGAGCCTATCTTCAAAAAATAACACCATAAAAGATGCTTGACTTAGGGCTAATCTACTCCTACAAAATGTTGTAATACATCATATGATTCGAAACCGAACCAAGAAGATTCACGACGCTAGTCGCTGCCATCTTCCATTGCACCGACCGTCGCTTGGAAAACATCATTTGACCAGTGCTGTTCAAAAATTCTACGGCAAAATTGTCATGGACTGATACAGATTGTGGGGTCCTCCTCGTACGATTTAGGAGATTGATGTAAGTGTCCAAATCATGAACACATGAAGGGTTTTTAACGTCGAAGAAATCGAGGGTGAGTTCGACCCCCACATGAGTGTAACATGAGCAACTCCATGGAAGTTCATATTTCCCTCCCAAAACACTGAAATTCTCGTTGAATACGACCCCCGGAAGTTTCGTGATTGGGTCGTTGACATTAGCGATCCTCAAAACTTTAACTCCGAGCTCTTCACACCTCTCCTTGAACCCTAGGTTACCCACTCTTGGGCCGCCGAAAGAGAAGACGCTCACCGGCGTAATGTTTTCTCCTCCTCTCGGAGATTTTCTCCGGTTTAAACCTAGCTCGCATATGTCGTAGGCAAGAAGATGAGCTAATGAACTTCCCATGCTGTGTCCGGCGAGTGTTATGCTCATTTCTTCGCCCTTGTACATGTTCATTAGCCTCGAAATCTCAGAGAGAAGCTGTTGACGACAACTCTCGAGGCCGAATTTGCTTTGGCTCTCGTCGGAGGTGTATAAACTCAAGAACCCTGATTCGACTTTTACGTCGGGACGTGGGTTATTAGGATCAAGCCTCGCTGGGGTTAATGAACTCATGAAATTGGCTAACCACTCGGGGTTTGTCACTGTACCACGAAATGTTACCACTATGTCTCTCCTCCCTAATCGTTTCATCGATTCATCGGATGAAACCGCGACATATCCGATCCAACGTGCACGATTTGCGTCGCTTTGGATCGGATTGATGCTGATGTTGATATCCGGAGTTGCGTAGATGTACTTGGTGACTTGGTAATTGTCGGCGTTCTCGATTCCGGCTTCTTTAAGCAGCGTTTTCTTCCCATACTTGCAGTTCAAGTAACGTTTGGAGTTCTGATCAAGATCGAACGCTTTGTAACAGGCGGAGACCAATTTACCGTAGCGTGTGATCTCTTGTTGAAGAAGAGGGTGTAAAGGGTCGATGAGATTTTTCCAGTCATTACATCCTTGGATCTCTCTCCAAACCTTACACAAAGGGATCTTCGAACGTGCACAACTGTCTGAACTCGACGGCGCGTGGGAGACAGTCGTTGAAGTAGTAGTAGTAGGAATAGAGACGGAAGAAGAAGATGAAGAAATAGGCAGTGCCATAACCGAAGACGAAGAAGAAGAAGCGAAGACGAGTCGCTTAGAGGAGACGAAGGAATTGTTGTTCATTGGGAGTGAGTCAAGCATAAGAGGGTTTGTTTGTTTTAAAGCTTTGTCTCCCATAAATGGAGCATGTTTCAAATTAGGGTTTTGGATATAAGCTTTGGTCGCCATTGTAGGAAGATAGTCGGAGAGAGAGAGAGAGAAGAGAAAATTGTTGGGAGAGATGTATTATTTCGTTACATATATTTATAGGGAAATCTCGAGTCTTCTTGAGTAGTGAACATGGAACGTAGTGAGGAAAATTAAAGGACCATATGTTTGGCGAGGCTTTGACTGAGAATATTGAAGTTGAAATTAAGAGTAATTATCTTTAAAATTATTTTAAATATTTTAAGTGGTCGGTTTGGGGCCATCTAATCTAAGAATTGCGGCTACAATATCTTTTTTCTTTTGATATGCGTCACAACACGGTTCGGGAGAACCATAACTATTTAATTAAAATAACCCATAAATCCAGAGTGGAATATTTTATTATATTAATAATGAAAAAACTAAGGGGGAATCTTGTCGTGCTTTATGAATTCCTTTTATGTTTTGTTCCTATCCTAAGGTCAAAATCCTTATGCTCTGATATTTAAATAGAATCTGATGAGTAAAATATTATTATTTATTTTTTTATGAAATGATTGATTATTTATTTAATTTTTCAGTTCGTCGACGGAAAGATGAATCGTTGTCGTCGTTGTATTTGGGTCAATCACTACATTGATGCACAAAACTATAACAACGGTTAATTCACAGACGATTGACAATAATTGTGAATTCCACAAAAAAATACAAAGAAAGATGAAGCACCTTATTCACCCAACGTGTGCAACTTCACGTAATCATCTCGAGCGTTCCTCTCGAATTTTCGAGGGAGACTCTTTTGGCGAGGTGGGTTGTTGATGTTCACAAGGATGAATAAATTAAAATGTTAGTATACATATTTAGGTGTATATATATATATATATCATATTATTAGAGATGTGTTTTGAAGTAAAAAGTATATATAAAAATCAATCTCATAAGAATTTAATGTGAATGTTTTAAATAATTATTCTTAAATTCTAATATATTTTGCAATTACAATCTAATAGTCTAAATATTAGTACATAAATAAACATTCCTATCTAACTATTGCTATTGATATATTATAAAAAAATTTATTTGTATTGTTTATTTAAATTTTTATTTTAATAATGTATATTATTAACAGATATAATCCGTGTGATTGATACAAGAATATTCTCCGAGATCTGATATCTTATTTAATAGCGAAATATTTTCGAAAATTGTATAATATTCTGCGATTATTATATTTCCTTTTCCATACGATATTATATACTATATAAGAAAGTATTTCGTAATTAATAAAATAACGGGTAATTGGTTCGACTTCTTTCAAAATGTAGTCGTATATTTATCATGGTATCAGAGCCTTTTCTAGAGCTTATGTTTTTTTTCTTTGTTTTTTTTCTTTTGATCTACCATATCAAAATTGACTTTTTCGACCGTATTTCGACTCTGTTTTCCTCTTTGAAAACAGAGTATCTTATCTTATTTTTCTTTTTTGTTCTCCAACATGAACCAAGAATCGAGCTTTTGCTCTAATTTCGACCAAAACCTCGAACCAAAACCTCAAACATAAAAAAATGCATTGATAGACTCCTTCGATCGACGCCATTCTATGGCGTATCGAACCCCACGCC
>CM071863.1:2560804-2659848 GCA_036759665.1 Gynandropsis gynandra | reverse complement strand
TTTGTACTCAAGATTGGATTCGTAATCCAGGTGGTACAAATAATGTTTTAGACACTTTGCAAGATATCGAAAATACAGAAATCCGTAAGTATATAACTTTTATTCTAATTTTGTTTTAATGTATTTGATATTTAATTTGATAATGTAATAGTTTTTACGTTGTTTTAGATGAATTGACGACGTTGCTGGAGTCCTCGACAAAGTTAACTCTACATGATTGAGAGAATTGATGTATCGGTGTTTTTTTATTTATATTATGTTTTTTTTTGTATTTGTGCAATTTGAGGATGTTTATGAATGATATTTTGATAAACTTTAACTTTTTTATAAGAATTAAATTTTTATTAATTTTTTTTTAAAAATTAAAATTTTACGAATACTACGGATATTCGACGAATATCCGAATACTTGCGGATATCCGTATTTACGAATATCCGTATTTACGAATACGAATACGAATAGTAAAATCGAATATTCGACGAATACGAATACGAATACGAATAGTCGAATATTTACAGATATTCGCTATTTGCCCACCCCTAATATCCGTATACGAATCTAAATTTTTTAACGTAAAAAATATATACAAAAGAATTTTAATAAAAAACCCAATAATCATCAAATATAATCTAAAACTAAAATTCAAATCGCATAGAAATGTAAAGATACATATACATAATATAAATAAAACAAAATACCAAATATTCACAATCATCTATCATTTAAATTTAATTTCATCAATGATTCTATAAATATTGTCGATTCACCTAAAACAACGAAACAAATTGTTAGATTATACACTAAAATAAAACTCGTAAAAAATTATATATTTAATGAGTTCTGTTTTTTTATATACTGTAATGTCTCTGTAACATTGTCAAACTCATTTGGATTATAACTAATCTTGAGTGTAAATTAAATCTTGAACAATTTAATTATTTTAAAGTATTTGATATTTTAATCATCCAATCATAAATATATTGCATATTTGTCTATATATTTTTATACAAGTGTTTAAATCAGATTATTAATGTTTTTTATTTCCATTTTGATCATTAAAACCAATTTTGTTATATATGTATCAATATATTAATTAAATTTTATATTTAGTGCTTACGGATTCAAATAATTCGGATAATTAAGTCTAATATTTGTATTTATATTTATCGAATGTCTGATTTCTAATATTTGTATTTGTATTTGTGCACTCGGATATTCGAATTTTCAGTTCGAATATGAATCAGATATAAATACTTCGAATATTTTACCCAATCCTACTTGATACATAAAAATATTTTTAAGATTTGGAATGATTAAAAGCACAAGTGATTTTATCTATTTTTTTCCTTTATGATTTCGTCAAGTGATTGTGTAACAGAAATTTGTAGAAATCTAATTAAACAAATTTCTTTAATTATTACTAATATTTTTATGTTCAATCATAAGAAATTAAGTTTTCAAAGATGAACATTTTCGTCTGCATAGATTTCACAAAAAGATTTTATCTTTTACTTTACATAATTCACATTTAAAACACACGCACACACGTGTATATATATAATATTATATACGAGATATATAGAGAGAGAGTGAGTGGGAAAAGGGGAAGGATCTTTAGACGAGGAACAAGTACAAGCCCACACACTTGGTGTAAAGTGTAATCTCTTTGTAATTCTTTATAATAACCAAAATATATAATTTTAAAGAAGAAGATATAAGAAGATTTATGTGTATGCGCTAATAATATATATGTTAGAACTATTTATAGATTTTTAAAAAATGAAATAATAAATAAACCATATTATATTTGATTGTGAATTAAATATAAGGAAAACGGAAGCATGTGGGATAATAAAAGTTTTAAGGTAAAAAAGTCTATTCCTCAAACTATCACACTATAATTTTATTTCTCTAAATTTTCTGTCTCATCATATTCCCCTTCAACTATCATTATTCATCATATTCTCTCTAAACTATAAAAATTTATCATATTTCTCTCTCCATTAAGTTTTCTATTAAATATTTTTAGAACGACATATTCTCCTAAACTATAGCACTTTATTTATATTCCCCTAAACTATAGCACTTTAATCCTATTCTCCCCTGAATATTTAAAGTTTAGAGGGGAATGAGATTAGTGACGATAGTTTAGGGGGAATTTGATGAGAAAAAATGTTTAGAAGGAATATAATTAAAGTGCTATAGTTTAAGGGGAAATATGATTAAAGTGTTATAGTTTAGGGAGAATAGGCTGTTTTAAAAATATTTAACAGAAAAATTAACGGATGGAGAAATATGATGAATTTTTAAAATTTAGGGGAGAAATGACTAATGATAGTTCAGGGGGGTTAGGATGACATAGAAAATTCAGGAGGGAATAGAATTAAAATGTGATAGTTTAGGGGGAAATGAGCTTTTTTCCCAAGTTTTAAAGGTGGATTCTCTTGAAACGTTGATTATGTGCTTGGAACAATTGTGAAAGAAGTTATGGATCTCACCAGGATTTTCATCAGATAGATTATGCAATAATGTATAACCAATACTCTATTTGTTTAATTGTGCAGCTAAAAAAGATGCAATAAAAATATAAAAATTCACTAATTACTCACGTATGTTTTGCGAACGATTTGTTTGTTTTCACAAACGGTTCGCTCACATCGCTTCGTGTTGTCTTGAAAATTTTTGATGATTTACTTCATCTCTGATCTAAAGATAAATAAACTGAAAAATCTATTTTTATTGATGGAGTCACCCATGACGAGTATATTTCCACAATTAATCTTTTAGATATCTCATAATCTCTCCTATATTAGATTCGCCACTAAAAGAAAAATATAATTTTCGGACGGTATCTAAACTATCCACGTCTTTTTGAAAATGGATATTCGTAATTTATTGGATTTACAAACGGAAAACATAATCTGTAACCCGTTTGTAAATATGAACAAACGAATTCGTCCGTAACATGTTAGAAAAATCAACAGATTTTCCAAATGTAACCTACAGACATATCATCCTTCCGAATTTTTTTTTCAAAAGACAAAAAAATAATTTTAAAATTACAATTAAAATTAAAACTACTACATATTAAGTTATTTGAAAAATTACATATATACAATTCTTTCAAATAATATTCTACAATGATGTCGAAGATAGTGAATCATCATCGTTGCCTTCATCGTCTCAATTAATTGAAGACATTTTATCTTGAGCAGAAAAATTAATTGTTGGTTATTTCGTTTCGATTCATTTGATAGCTCAGGTCAAGTGGCCTTCAATTCATTTCGAGTGGATTCCAACATTTGTTCATATTGCATCATTTGATTGTAACAATCCTCATCTATTTTTTCCCCGTACCCTTAGAGAAAGTGGTGATGTCATTCCTCCAAGATCGAAAATACAGTATTTGTAAGACATAACATGCATCAAAATAATTAAAATTGCAATATTGAATAATGAATTTTTAAATTATATTACAAAGTTATAGATTTACCTTGATATATATCTCGTTGAATTTTTCTTGACTTATAGACGGTTGTAACTATCTTCTATTGGCAGAATTTGAGATACTATATGTGGAACATTAGGTATTAAAAACGAAAATATCGAACCATCATCAAAATATTTGTATGTATTCCAACTCCATGTTTGAACATATGGATGGAAGTAGTATGAAATAAAGAACGATATTTCTTCATTCACGTACTGCTCTACAATTGAATCCTCTTTACGAGAATTTTGTTTCAGACGTGGATAAATAATTGTTACGCAACAAAGAAATGGGAAAAATAGAAAAATATGACACTAGAGTTTTATATGGTTCGACAAAAGTGCCTACATCCACGGACAAGCAAAAGACTTTTACTGACTCTTAAGAAATTACAACACTTCTCTCAAATTGTAAGGAAAAAAACACCGGTATTCTCTCATACAATGAGGAGAAAATTTCTCTCAAAGACTCTAGAGAATAACCTTTAAAACTAGGAAAAACTACTTTCTCGCTCTATTTTTCCTTTTTTTCTTCTTGTTTTATGATTTTGGTATGGTTTGGAATTTTCCAACACCCCTCCTTATATAAGAGAAAATTTCCGACAAAAAAAAATTGTGTGACCCACTATAATAGTGTAAGGCTCATAACTTGACAAAATCCATCGAATTCAGTGGATTCACCCTTACGTTTTTTTTCTTTTTCTCTTTAGTGGGGCCATTTGAAAAAGTGGTTTTACCCACTTTTGACATTATTTCACTTAAAACTACTTTTTGTTATATTTCTTCTTCCTTTCCACTTCGTCTTTGTCACATTGTTCATGTTTTCGCTAGACTTATAGAAGATCGACACCAAATAAAATTTTCATTGTTTACTGACTTCATCAACATATCGCCATGTTTTTCTCTGTGTGGATTTTTTGAATATCCATGCTGCCTTCTCCACCTTTTCTCTCATACAAAATGATAGTGTATCCTTATGTGTTTTGTTCTTGGATGAAATGTTGAATTCTTTACAAGATGCAAAACGCTCTGACTATCACAGAATAAGACAATATTATCTTGTCTATGAGCAATCTTCTCCATCAATATTTGCATCCAAATTGCGTCTTTGTTGGCTTGTGTTGTCGCGACATACTTAGTCTTTATCGTAGATGTCACGAAGATAGACTGTAGTTTTGAAACCCAGCTTACAACACCATCAGCAAGAGTAAACACGTATCCAGTGGTGGATTTGCTTTTGTCAAGGTCACCTGCATAGTACGAATCGACATACCCAGTAACAGTCAAGTCTGATCATCCATAACACAATGCAATATTTGTGGTGCCCTTGAGGTATCTCAAAATCCTCTTTAGAGCACTCCAATGCTCAACTCAAAGTTTTGCCATATATTGACTAACCGCTCCCACTACTTATGCAATGTCCAATCTGGTACATACCATGGCAAATATCAAATTACCCACTAATGATGCATACGGTACTCGAGATATATTTATCCTCTCTTCTCCCGTGCTAGGACTCATCTTGGTGGATAACTTGAAATTAATAGAAAGAGGGGTGGAAATTGGCTTACAATATTTAATATTGAAACGACGCAAGACTTTACTGATATAGTTCTTTAATGAAAGCCAAATCTTCCTATTATCTTTGTCTCGCTGAATTTGCATCCTCGAAATTTTGTTTGCTGATACACTCTCGGAGTGGGAACTCGAGATACGTACAGAGAATCCGTTAACCTCGATCGCTCGAGTAGGATTCGGGGTATCAAGTTTGATTTCTTGACTAACTTAAAGGCACTCTTCAAGAAGTTAACGGTGGATGACGGTGGAGGATGGTGGAGGATCTCTTGACTGACCTAAAAAGTCTCTTCAATATTCGTCCAACGAAGGTGGATGATAGAGGTTGATGGTTGAAGTCGAGGTGTTTGGAGTGGAGTGATGGACACCACAAGAGGTGTGAAAGCCTCTTGATACAGTCGGATAATGGCTTCAATTATTCCCGGAATAAGTTCAAGTCTTAACACTGCTCAAGAATACGAAAAGAGTTTATTACTTCAAATTTCCATATATCTTATAAATGAAATGAAGTCCTTTATATAGGAGATGCTCCATGTTACAATAAAGAAAATACATAAATGTTAGATAACAGATTGATCTACTAACCATTAGGAAGACTTTATGGCCGTTAAGAATCTTTGGAATGAGAAAGAAGATGATCCAGTGGGATAAGATTGGCTTGGAAGATTTCCTAGCCGTTGGAGAGGATTTTCTAGCCGTTGGAAAGGATAAGGAAAGATCTTTATCTTTCACCTTTCCTTATCCATATCACTCGAGCCCATTGGTCTTTAGGTGGGCGGATGGAGGCCCGCTTCAATGTAGAAACTGATGTGACGCTTGTTTGGGTTGGGCCCGAATCCTCCATCTAGTTAAGAGTCTACAATGCCTCCATCACAATCTCTATTGCTTTGTTACGCATGCTCCTTGCTCATCCACGTGTAAGTAGGTCATGGGAAGATTCGTCCACTCGTTTCCTTACGGTAGCTCCCCGTTCATGTGACACTCCTTTGTTTTTGCTTCAAGCTCGGTGTCCTCATCCCAAGTCTTTCATTTCAAACTCCCTAGTCAATTGAGCATTCAATTATTTAATACGATCTTTGTTAGGGCATGCTACCAACATGTCATCAATATACAATAACAAAATGATGAAAAATTATCATCACCCAAACTCTTGTTGTACGCATGAGGTTTTTCATTCAGTCTATTGTATCTGAGGCTCATTATTAAAGAATCAAATCTATTATACAAACATCTTGGTGCCTGTTTGAGACCATATAGAGATTTGTTTAACCTGCAAACCAAGTTTTCTTTTCCTTTGTTTGAAAATCCTTCTGGTTAGAGCATATATATATTTCTTCTTCAAGTTCTCATGAAGAAACATAGTTTAACGTCTAACTATTCAAGGTGAATCTCCAATATAGCATAATTCCAGGATAACTCTAACTATTGTGAGTCGAACAACAGAAGAGAAGATTTCATAAAAATAATCTCTTCATTCTGAGAGAATCCTTTTACCACCAGTCTTGCACTATACCTTTCGCTTGATTGTTGCAATCTCATTTTATTTTGAAGACCCATTTGTTTCCAATAGCCTTCTTTTCTTATGGTAAAGGAAAAAAGATCCCACGTCTTATTTTTGTGAAGTGTTTGTCATCCACTAAGATGCGTCTTTTTCTTGAACTACCTCACGGAACATGAGTGGTTCTCCATCTTTAGATATAAGACAATAAGCAACATTTCCTTCCACAATAAAGTCAGCCTACCATACTGGTTTTGTCTTCACTCGATCTGAACATTGTGTTTCCAAAATCTCAATTGACTGGGATTTTTCAATGCATATGAACATATAACTTGTTGTTCTGTTCGATTTTCAATATCAACTCCCGTCGTCTTTGGTCTTTCCAAAGAATTGTTATCATTTTTCACTTTTTCTTCTACAAATATGATATATTTGTTGATAATAACCTTGTGGACAATGGGATCCCACAGGCGATACTCATTCACTCCATCAGCATACCTTAGGAAGACACTTTCTATCCACTTTAGTTGTTTCTTGGGTGTTATACATCACATATGCAGAACAACTAAACATATGAAGGTTGGAATAATCGATCGACTTTCTCATCTACATCTTCATAGGTGTCTTCATATCAATTTCGATTGATGTGGACCGATTGATCACATAAATAGGCGGGTACAACTGTTTTTGCCCAAAACGTGTTTGCCAAGCCGACAGTTCTCAACATAGCCCTTGTTCTTTCCAACAAGGTTCTGTTCACCTGCTTTGTTATACCATTTTGTTGAGGTGTTTATGCCACCGTGAACTTTATTTTGATTTCATCTTTTTTATAGAAACAATTAAACACATCGCCAATATATTTTCCTCCATTATTTGACCTCAAGCCTTTGATCCTTTTTCTAGATTTAAGCTCGATACGCGCTTTGAAGATTTTGAAAACTTTAAATACATATGATTTCTTCTTGATAGGTTACACTTAATATCTCTTGGATTAGTTATCGACAAAAGATACAAAGTATCCTCGGGTTTTATGCGGTATGTTGGTCAGTTTGGTAATGGTGCTCCCGGGATGAGATTGATCTGATGTTCGATGCCTCGTATGGGTGGTAGTCCAACTGGTATCTCCTCGGGAAAAAAATCGTGATACTTTTCTAGTATGTCGGTGATTTTCGGGGGATACTCCATTTTGTTTTGGACTATCAAGACATCTTTGTAGACCATTAGTAATACCAGGCTTTGATTTCTCAAAGCCTTACAAACAACATTAGCTTTTTTATAAAAATTTGATTTCTTTTTGTCCTCACGGTTTATCTTCATGTCTATTTCATGGACTTGTGAAAGATTAAGAAGAGCTAGTGTTACCTTCCTTTTTTCCATGACGAAGGAATAGAAATTTGTCCTTCCATCATTTGTTTCCTCGCGATCGTATTGACATGGCTACCCTAGTAGGATGTGCCCTACTTGCATTGATACGACATTGTAAAGTACTTCATCATGGTACTTACCTATGTTGAAATGTACGGTTACTTGCTCAGTTACCTTCAGCTCCCCTTGATTATGACCCAGTTTTTGGTGCCACAATATCGGTTAGTCCGTTGTTGAACTTGATTCTGTGACATTTGCTTCTCCTTCCTTTAGTGTATTTCCTTTGAGCATGTACAAATTTGACGCTATCTTTTCACCTTTTAGCACGACCAGTGCATCCATGACAATTTTCATGATCCCATTCTATATTTAGGTCTTGCACCTTATGTCATCTAATTGTCCAATAGAAAATAGATTATTTGTCAAGCCTTCCAAGTAATGTACCCCCTGAATGGTCTGAATAAAACCATCTTCAGTTTTCACCTTGATGGTATAAATGCCAGCAATAGTCAACACATGATCATTTCCATAAACACAGATCCTCCTGAGATAGATTCATAATCATGGAATCATTCTCTCAGAGAGGTCATATGCCATGACGCTTCTGAATCCAGAAGCCATACATCGGAGAAATTTTGTCTGTCTGGAGTAAATGTGGTTACCTCGCTCTACAACACTTCACAATTATGGGTATTTACAACATTGCCTTGAGGCATTACTGCTTTCTCTCTATTTTTATTATAATGCCAACAATGCTTTTTCAAATGACCTTTCTTACCCCCTGATTTTGATTTGTCAGCGTATTGACTCCCATTTGAACCATGTTCTGTTGATTTCCATTTGATCATCGCCAAAACCTCTACTTATTACGAGCTTACCAACATGTCCTGCTTGTTTTTATGCCTTCGTTCTTCTTCTAGAACAATAGTTGCAACATCATCAAAGACTATATAGTATGTGAGAAGATTACTAGTCATGTTCACGATGAGTAAATCATATGAATCTAGTAAACTTTGGAGCAAGATCTCAACACGCTCTTTTACATCTATTTTGTAACTCATTTTGGTGAGTTTAAAAAAAGAGTGTATTGAGCGTACTTATATGCTCTGTCATGGAAGTAGATTCCGACATCCAGAGAGTGTACAATCTTTTTTTCAAGAAGATCTTGTTGTGGAATGACTTTGTCTCATATAGCTTTGAGAGATACTCACATATCTCTTTTGGAGTCTCCAACTTTTCTAAACTATTTAGGATATCATCGACGAGACCGATGTGCAAACTAGCGATGACACTTTCATTTATTTTGATCTAGTGCTCCTCAGCCACATCCTTCGATATTTTCCCAATAGCCATTAAACAACTCTTTCATCAGAACTACCTCATCTTTGTTATCCATGTCGAGAAATTATTCCCGTTGAACTTTTTAATCTCATACCCTATTGATATTTTATTTGTAGTTATCTCATTATAACCCAATCGTCGTATAAAAAATTTGCATTAAACAAGAGTTATGATACCACTATTAGGATCGGACATGGATAAATAACTATTAGGCAACAAATTAGAGACATAAAAAATAGAAAAATGGGACACCGGGGTTTTACGTGGTTCGGCAAAGTGCCTACGTCCACAGGCAAACAGTATAAGGCTTTTACTAACAATAAAAAAATTACAATATTTCTCTCAAATTATAAGGAGAAAACATCGGTATTTCTCTTATACAATGAGGAGAAGAACTGTCTCTAAGATCTAAGACAAAAACCTTAAAAACTAGAAAAAACTACTTTCTCTCTCTGTTTTTCCTTTTCTTCTTCTTGTTTTGAGATTTTGGTATGGTTTGGAACTCTCCAAAACCCCTCCTTATATAGGATAAAATTTCCGGCAAAAGCAAATGTGTGACCCACTATAATAGTGTAGGGTCCATCACGAATCCATCGAATTTAGTGGGTTTACCCTTATATTTTTTTTCTTTATTTCTTTAATGGGGCCCACTAGAAAAGTGGTTTTACCCACTTTTGAAAATTTTCATCTTTTTTGGATCATTTTGTGTTCTTTCAGGCAGTAGGGGATAAGGAGCACATTGGAGAAACATTCACTACAAAAAACTCGATGCTTCCAACGGACAGGGCAACAGATCCGTTCGTTGAAACGAAATGGCAACGGATTGTAACGGATTTGTGAATACTTTCAACGGGCGCAGATTCGTTACAATCCGTTACAAATTTCAACAGAGGATTAACGGATATTGTCCGTTGCCCCATCCGTTGCAATCAGTCGCAATTTGTAACGGGTTGTTAACAGATTTATTCTGTTGGCAGTTTTCGTTGGAAGTTTGTTAGAAGCTGGAAAAACATTTTCAATGGTCATCCGTTGCAAATTGTAATGGATGCCCGTTAAAAATAGCAACAGATGCCCATTGAAATTGTTAATTTCGAGGTGCACTGGTCGAAATAAATTCATGTGACAACGGGCATCCATTGCAATTCCCAACGGATGTCTGTTGGAAAATTCACTATTTATATCGAAATCAAAGATTGCATCAAACCATCAATAACAAGCACCTTTGTATCCATTGTTGAATCCAAAACCACCTTCATAAACTGTCTCACCACCGAGAACCGAGAAAGGATTCCCGATGGTGAGCCAGTTTATGAGGATGGTTTGGAATCGATAATGGACACAAAGATGCTGGTTTTGGCGACGGAGGTAGCCGGCGGAGAGGATTCGAGTCGAGTTCAACATTTCACCTCTGAGTTGAAACCTTTTCCTAATTTTTTCCTTTTCTGTTTATTGTTACCCTATGTTAATAGTGTGATTGAGAGAGAGATCTTAATGAAATTTTAGTTTAAAAAGAAAAATAATTTAAGGAAATAAAAGTTTTTAAATTAATTTTTGACCACGTATTTCGCGTCGTTTCGATTTTTGCTCACCGCTTGAGTTCGACATAAAATCAGTTCCAATTACATCATCAAAATCATCATTCTTAAAACCTTTAATATTGTAATTATGAAAAAATAACGGATTGTAAAGGATTTGTAAGCATTTTCAACGGTCACAAATCCGTTGGAATCCATTACAAATTTCAACGGAGGTTTAACGAAATGGTAACGGATTTCTTCCGCTGGGCATTTCCATTGGAAATTTCAAATTCCCGCTCATTTTTCCCGCCTGGATGGCAATGGAAGTCGGTTAAAATATTTTAACGGACATCCGTTACCAATTTTCAACGGGCGTCCGTTGCAATTTTGTAACGGGCATCCGTTACAAATCATGTCAAAGTGCTTCCGTTACAAATTTTTAACGCCCGCGTCCGTTGGTCATTCCGTTACACTTTTGCAACGGATATTATCTATTGCAACTCCGTTGCAAATTGCAACGGATCCCGATTTCAACGAGCGATTCCCAACGAGCTCGGATCTGTTGTCTTCCGTTGGAAAGAGCCTTTTCCAACGGATTTTAGGCATTTTTCAACGTATTTATCTGTTGGAAAACGCCTATTTTTTGTAGTGATTGTAACATTTAACATGAAAACGAACATTCTAAAAGGAAGTCAAAATGTTCGACTCGAGCAGTATTTTGTTAGGTCAAGTAGCCTAGAGAAGTTGTCAAAGTTAGCTCTGATTCGAATGGGAAAACTGCGCAACAACCAACCATTTGGCCAAGCAGTTTACCGAACTCTCTAAAAGTTTACGACTTATTGTTTTAAGTGATGGGAAGCTTACCTATAAATTGGAGATGACTCTAGGCACCAAGGAAAGCGAGAGGAGAATGAGAAAAAGACTCTTGGGTCGTGCAAAAGAGTGAAAAAAAAAACTATCGGACTTCAGCGAATGATCGAACCACTAGTGGAGGTGGCTCGAAGAGGAGGTTATGGTGGTGACTTATCAAGAGATCGACTGAGTTTCTCTAAACCTTTCTCTTTACTTATTTCTTTTTGTAGTTTTGTTTCCAAAATGTAGATTCTTAAATGTGATTCATGATTTAAACTAAAGTTTTGTGAATTTGAACTCATCTTATTTCATGAATGGATTCATGTTATTTGTTCTTGTGGTTTAATACATGTTATAATTCTTTCAATTCTTATATGGCTAATGGAATTAATTATCAGATGGTATAGCTACAGATGAAAACATTGGGTTCTATTATATGGTATGCAATTAGATAAACATGATTGATCATACTTACAAGTGGGTTAATCGGTTTAGAAATTGGAGTATTGCATTCAATATGTAGATGATGGACTTCATTGACTTAGACATTGGATAAGAATATGCATTGTGAGAGCATGTATATTTACAATAGTTTCAAAATATAGTTTATTAGACTCGTGACATTAATGGGCTAAATACTAGAACAAGATTTACACTACCAAAACAACGAAAACATATAGATTCGAATTTACGCTGTGAAAACAAGTATTCACTTTAAGATGATTGAATTTCCAAAATAATTAAATTACACTTTTCATAATCTTTAATAATTTCATGAATAACAATCTAACCTAGAATCATAATCTTGTTTGTATATATTCAAGACCGTAATTTTTTCAAATCGATAGTTTAAATTTCTCTTAGACGACGTATCAGTGTCAAAATTATTATAATATAGTTAAAAGTGGTCAAAAGGTTGCATGATTTATGTGAAAAAATAAGAAGATCAAATAAGCGATTATTGAAATCAATTTAGACTGGGAGGATACATGAATGTAATTCAAGCTATTATAGTCTTATCCCGCGTTGCAAAGACCAAAATATAATAATAATGAACACATCCATAAGAGTAATCGATCGGGAGATGTATGCAGCCGAAAAGATAAACAAGCACATAATCATAATCACTTTAGAATTACATTACATAGACAATCCCTCAAAAAAACCATAATGAGAAAATAGTTAATGGAAGACTAATTAAATTAATTTATGGCACTAAAGACATCAACAGGAAGACACGAGCACGACCATATTGTTCTACTCCCCACCTTGAAAGAGTCAACGAGATTCAGAGACATGTTCTTTTTATTACAAAGAGTCAACGCGACATTTAAATATATGATTACTACTACTACTTACTTACTTAGTCACTATTGGTGATGGATGATTATATGGTGTCCCATTTGTCATTTAGGAACATTAAAAGGGTCAAATAGAACAGTACTTCATCTGTACTGTTTCTTCCAAATCATCAAATTAACTGGATAACGAAGAGTGTTTTGAGTGTTGTTTCACTTACAGTTCTGTCTCGTTTTCCTCATATTGTCAATGGGACATTGTTGTAGAACGCAAAACATCATTGGAAGAGGTCAGGAGAAAGATCAAACTCTCTGTGTTCTGTCTGTCATATCTTGAGATCTCTGAGATTCCAGAACCTTCTGCATCGCGCGCTTGCATCTGATTTAACATATACCCATTTGGGTTCAGAGGGTTTCGTAAAGACAATTAACGATTCAGTAAAGTTTTGAGAAATGTAAAGAGAGATATTATATAGTGCACCTCCAAGGAAGATGATCAAGGAACATAGATTGAGAAACCACGATGTCCTTGAAGTTCTCTCTGTTTGCAACGTAAGCTTTGTAACCATCTGTTATGTCACAGATTCCCCATCCTTGCCAAATCGGTACGCTCATGTTGTTTCCTTGAGGCACAATATGAATGACTAAGCCTGGTAGGAACATCTCGGGAGGGTCATCGATTGAGACGCCCTCAGAACTTGGGACAGTTTCCATGAACTCTGAAACAGGATCCTCCGAGGCCGTATTGTGGAATGGGTTGGTAAATTCATCATCTTGAATCTCCTCTGAATTCCGCCGCATTTCAGGTTCAGGTTCAGGTTTTTCCCATAAAGGGTAAACTTGATCTTGTTTCAGGCTCTCTGGTGAACAGAAATGCGGACAACAGCAATTCATATCTTTCCCAATGAGAATGAAAGAGGATAAAGTACCAAAAATCTTTGTAGTTTAGCAATGTAATCATCTAACCCTAGAATATAGACACATAAGGTTGATGAGAGATATCTGAACAAGTTGAGGTTCTCTAGGAACTTTCCGAAAAAATGGAGAAAAAAGAAGAAGCTTATATGATAGGGATCAAAGAAGTAATGACCTCGGAACAGATGGTGATTTGATTCTTCCGACGGAGTTGCAGAAGCTCCTCCAGAGATTGTATCGTTGTTATTGCCTCGTTGGTGATTGCTCATGTAGAGAAATCGGCGAGCAAGTCTGAAAATCAAGGCTGTATCAGCTTTCGGGTCTTGAGCCAGAGCTTTGATTGCTGCTGCTTGGAGCCGAAGGATTGACCCAACGGAAAGACGTGATGAAAATTCATTGTCGAGTACGATGCTGTTGAAAGAATCAAACACTTGAGTTAAGAGATGATCGAAAGAAAAAGGGAAAACAAATGGAATGCCTTACTATGAACATCAATTTCATCAGCAAAATTCAAAGCCTACCTTGTAACAAACTCGGAACAAGCATCAGCTACAGCTAAATCCACACAAGGGAGGGGCCCAAAGCCATATACATGTAAGTTAGGAAATCTTCTACGCAGCTATATACAATAAGAATGAAGGGGAAACATAAAATCGGAAGTGAAACATAAAGAAAATGATAAAACTTTGTATTACTTAAAGACATACCCTTATTCCCAGCAATGAGGAGATAGCACCTCCCAAGGAATGTCCCACGATGCGAATGTTGTAGCCTTCACATTCGCATCCAGCACCAAGTAATGAGGACAGGAACCCGACAGATCTGGCCTCTGCATATTCATTTCCATTTCTTAGACAAATCTTGTGATCCAGTTGAAATACCATAATTCACAAACACCAAATTGCAAAGATTTAGAAATTTGAGAAACCACGTGGAAACAACTAGAACAGAACTTGAATGCTTCTACAATGCAATGTCTAATGATATTTAAACCACGAGGACAAAAATCCATGCCCTTAATGTTTTCTGATGTGCTTCTAAATTAAAAGGTAGGTATTTAAAAATAGCAACAATTAGGGTACTAAGGGACATCAAGAGAGAACAGAAAGCAGAGTGTCCTTACCTCCAAATTTGGGGTCTCCTTCAATTTGCATGAAAAGATCTCTTGCAGCTTCAACTATTCCTGAATGGCCATACTGTGGAAAAGGCTGATTCATGCGTTGGTAACCATGATCATGAAAATCACTGTGAAACAAAAACACACACACAAACAAGGCAGAAAGGAAAGTTATAAATGTTCTGTTAGGATCCCAAGTATGGGTTAGTTGATGCCGTATAAGGTCATGGGCACCCTCCCCTACAAGCTCCCTTTTCGGGATGAGTTTGGACTTTATGAGGATGGGTTAGACCCAATTACGCGATAGGTTCTTATAATATAAAAGTAAGATCTCAAAACAAATTAAAAGAAAAAAAGAGTATGCATGACACTGAGATATAGGCCATCTAAAAGCTCTGATGTCACTAGCAGATGCATAAAATAAGTGAAGCACATTTTCTAAGTTTTACCAACGGAGCAATAATCAGGCAACTTGCGCAACAAAAAGCAATTCGGATTACTTCAAATTTAGAAGCTTGACTATTAAACGAAAATGAGATAAAGGGGAAGAGATAGAAAGCCTGACTTCATTAGCCCATCTAAATCTTCAGCAGTAAGTGGACAAGCACGACCTAATCCATCGGTTATGAGGTCTTCAGCCGTCTCAGTTCCTCGAACAGCAATCACGACACACCTAAGATAATGTAAGACTACAACAAAGTATGTTGCTTTACACTTCTCCTGCCACAAGAAATTTTTTAAAAGAATAAATGAACTTGAAGGCAACGGAAGGTTATTTCACCAAGTACTCGTGTCTTGTTGAGTATAATTGGCACAGAGTTTGATATGAGACAATTAATTGTTCCTCATCATAGTAAAATACCTAAGATAAGAGAGCTGAACAAAGTTACCCGACAAACTCGACCTCGGCGAAGAACATGAGATGGATAGCTAATGAACTTCAGGAAGGCAGCTGCATGACCTCGCCACCAGTTATCGCCATCAAGTTTAGGTCGCCTACAAATAAATGTGTCGATTCTTGCATCAATCTCGTATGATTTCATTAGTATGCCCAAAGGCATGAGAAACCCATGGAAAGCGCAAACTTCACAAATCGAGTTTGGCTTTCGCTTCTCCCAAAGAGTTAACAAGATGTAGCATACCATTTACGGCTCCAGGGAGATAAAATTCCTTGCCTACAAATCCATGTGCATAAAAATAAGGCAGGATTTCTCCCAATATCAAGTAGTGGTCCCTGCACACAGCCACATATACAAGTGTCAAATATTCATATAACCACTGAAAAAACCACTTCCGAACTTATATATTGCTAACATACAGTGTAAGCAGCTTCGGCGAATATATGGAAGCTAGCAGCCTCTTGAAGCTGATCCATTGGTGCTTCCATGAAGCCTTCATATGATTTGGAAAACTGGCTATTATTCTGGAGCAGAGCAAGACCTGAATAGATAAATCTTTACGAAGTGTCAGAGACTCAGATTAGCTGCAACCACACTACTAGCAGCAAAAACAATTATTTAGAGAAATCCTTTAACCACTCAGGTATCCATGATTAACATAGCAGCTTGCTTCTTTAGAGATGTTATTGAAAAGCACATGGCTTTTAGAAATTATGTTAACATACAAAGAACAGAAAGTCGTTGGCTTGGCTTATCCACTTCAGAAAGTCTCAAAATACTTTTAGATGCCAACTGTAATAAGCCAACAATGCAAATGGTTATACAATTCTACTCTTCTAAAAGATTTCCACAGATAAACATGCTTCTTAGTCTTCTGATAATAATGGAATTTGTCATGTTAAAAACTTATCATGTTCGCCAACACCTCTCCATTGAAGAATGAGCCAACAACTCATAGGCTAAAGCAAAGACAAAAAAATTTGTGTACATAGCTCCCCATAGAAAGGTGGATCTTCACAGGGATCGTACGTGACTCAAGGCTTTGGGCTATACTGTCCTACTTGCTAGAATATGTGAATCGGGAAACAAGCACAAGTATAAAGCATCATCACACCAAACAAGCTTATGTAAGTTCCAGAATCGAAAATAACCTGCCAAAAATTCCAAATGACCAGTGCCTGATGCACGGTATGCAACAAGATCACCTAATAGTCTTGCTACTGAATACACTTCATCTTCCTCCAATACACTCCTGCAAAATTCAATCAAGGGTTGCTACGATTCTTGCTCAAAAGTAAACTTGCGACCAATGAGAAACAAGCTTCTCAAAATCAGCATGAAAGAATATCCACTATATTGTTAAGAATCAGTAAAATAAACTTACATATACTTGGCACTTCCAAGACAACACAAAACTTCACGAATTCCGTGGTCAAATACCTCTTGGTAGTGAGCTTTCCAAGCATCATCTTGGGTAGCATAGAAGGACCTCCATTGTAATATGTCTGATCCAACAAAGCATTGTGCCAGCGCAACGAAACAAACAATAATGATGAAAACAACCTGCAAACTTTTCTTCCACCCGACACTGTCTGAAGTTAACCCTGCATACGTAAGTAACAAAACACAAGCTTCAGCATGAAAAAGTAGAAGAAGCAACTAGGAGGTACAAGAGAGTGGTGCTTCAATATGAGTTTTTGTATGAATGCTTTCATAAGCAGAGAAAAATGACCCTTCTTGCACACTGAATATTTTTCAAGGTCACAATAATAGAACAGCAAGGGCAAGATAAAGCAGTGTGGCGTATGTTTTAACGGATAGAACCCTATAGCATAGAAGTTTCTCTGATAAGAAAACATGACACCAGAAACAGGATACGAGGAAAACTCATTAACAAAATTGGATCTAATCAGCAATAAAATAAATAAAAACAGTCTGCAGGAATATGAATAGAGAAGTGAGCGGAGATCACCCATTGACAAACGATAAATAAACAAAAACACAACATATTATAGGAGGCAACAGTCTGGACAGAATGAGCGAAAACTGAAAAGCAGTAAAAAGCTTCAACGTACATGGCACCAAACATTTTTGGCGAACACTTGATGGATATGAACGTGGAACCCTAGATTAAACTTATGCACAACAAAATTTCAACTGCCCAAGAATGTCAATTTAGTCACCAAAGTAAAATAAAATTTACTTATTTTACCTAAAACGCAACTCCTTGGCATTCCACCATGGGAAACAAATTTGGCCACATGGAACACAAGGTAAGTTGCACCAATAATTTGCAATACTGTAATTACCATTGCAAATCGAGTCCACCAGAGCCATGTCTTATACTTTAACTGCATAGTAAAAAAAGGAACATGTGTCATTTCATACTCAAAAGTAAACTCGCGTTTGATATAAAGTTCATCACATATTGCCAGTCAAAATCAGAAGCACGATCAGTATATAGAATCTGCCACTTCAATGTCCAACAAATTAGACATATTTCACAATGAGGGTTGGTGGTCTTCAAGACGTTCTCTAAGGTTACGCCCAGTCTTCAAACTTAACTACGAGGTGAAATTTTTAGGGACACTAAAAGCAGAACAGCACAAAACATATTTCATACACAAATCCAAGTCGCATGAATGTTCCAAATTCCACAAGACAACCTTCAAACAGGACATTCACCAATGAGGATAATGGAAACTTGAAATTCGAATACCCTTCTTTCGTGGTTAATTTCCGTCGGAGATTCCATAATAGCCTTCGCCATGAGTTCCTGAGCAGTGCCAATTTTAACCATTGCGGCGATTTTGACGCCGGAGAAAAAACAGACGGCGAATAGAGGAAAGAGGTCTCGGCCACCGCATTCTGGGGAAGCAACCAGAACCAGAACGGCGCCCAAGACAACTACAGCAAAGTTAGCGATGGCCAACACCATGATCGTCCTCCTCACTCTTTTCAATCTTGAAATCCACATGGTGGATTTCGGTTGAAGATTTCCGCGACCGTAATTGAAATCGTAATGAGAAATCAGGGATTTGGGGTCGATGTTTCACCGCGACAGGACTCACGATGAAACATCTCCGACAAATTTCACCCAAAACTCACACAATTTTCATGTGTGTTCATAAATTTGATCGTTGGAAGGAGAACACTTTGATCATTGGCTGAAACATCGGTCCTAAGTTTTCAGAATGTGATCTAAATTATATAATAGTTAGAAAAACGAAATTCCCTTACGAAAAATAAAATTCTTTTTGTTAAAGAGGTTTTTTTTTGCCACGTCATTATTTTCTGTTTTTTAATGTAGTGAAACGGCCGAAGTAATTTCTTTTCAAAATATTAATATCTGATTCCAAGTCAGTGTAAAAAAATTACATTGAACCCAAATTCAATTATATTTTACAAACAAGATATAGAAATAAAATTGTCAAATAATATATTTTGTGTCTAATTACATTCACGTTTTTCATGGTTTTATGATAATTAAATTTCGTTTTTCTTAAATATTGTATATCAATTCTTTAATTTAAACATTTTTATGACATATGATATATGTATATATATCAACCACTATAAACATACGAATTCTAATTTTTAATGTAAAATTTTAAATAATATATTTATGAAATGTAATGTAAATTAACATTGCGATTTATTCATAATGTCTATTAACTTTCAAAACGTAATTTATTGGAGAAAATGATTGCATAAGTTTACTGCATGATTGTTTTTCATATTTGTACCTTCATATTTTTTTAAGATTAAATTTAATTTATAATATGATTTAAAAAAATTTATTGATATATAGACGTAATTTGAGAATCTTTAAAACATACTCATATTTGATTTTTGATTGTCTTTTTGATTGGGTTAAATGTGTTTGTGAAACAATATGATCGAAGTGTTAACAAAACTTATTGATATATTTACAAAGGATAAATTACGCAATGATATGAACAAAAAAAGTTAATTAATATAAGTGTTAATTTGTTTTTTTAATATTGTCGATCATTATAGAAATAACACAAATTACGATCATGAATATTTTTTTTATAATCATTTGAGCAATATTTTACCGAAAATGCATAGCAAATCTATCTCATATCAATATTTTTACGACATATTTCTGTATTTGAAATTTTTCAAGCAATGTGAGCAAATTATTGTGGAAAAAATAATATAATAGGTTAATGGAGCAACAATATTAAATACTTACATATTTAATAACAACCGAATTTCTATTTTTTAATCAGAGGTAGGTAATTGCATTGATACTTGTATAGCGATTAGAAGTTCTATATCATAACTTAGAAAAATTATTTAGATAAGCTTAGTAGTAAAGAAGTAATATTATTGATTCATTGCAAAACTACTTACCCGATAAAAGTTCTTTGTGGTCAACAAATCCAACTAACGCTCGATATAAATGCGTCCTGAATTTGTAAGTTTCTTATATTTGAGGCTCGTCCCTATGATAAATTCAACAAACTGGTTGTCAAATCAATTCATTTCTCCACGTGCATCTTGATTTGCATTATCCCTGGATCGATCTGTATTTTTTTAGAGTCAATACAGAGGAGTCTTGAATTATATTTGTTTATTGCGAGCATTGACCACGACCTGTAATATCATAATTTATGCCTCCAAACCCAATATATATATATATATATATATATAAAGGTTCCTAACCAACATTACGAAGAGTAGACTATGAAGATTATGATAATAATTCAAGGATAAGTAAGAGTACTTGTGTCCTGATGGTGTTTCGTAGAGAAATGAGATTTTTAAAGATAAGCTTGGGAGAAAAAAAATGATACTCTCTCAAAGTAAATGACTTGATTTATTGAGCTCTATATCTAAATATTTTTCTTATAAAATAACATACAAGTAAGAGGAATCAAAAAATGACGCTAATAATCTCCACTAATGCTCTACTTGCAGACATTTTTGCAGTTCATTTTGCATCAATTTGGCTCCAAAAAAGAAAAACATATGCCGCTATAACATATATAAAGAAGAATCTTCCAGTATTATAGAGAATGTGCACAAAATACATTCACCACTAAAATGGGACGAACAACGTAGACCTTGTAAACAACAATCATAGATGATTGTACAACCTTGTTCAATGTAGTTTCTGCGTTTCAAAATAAATTCTAAAGAAAATTCCTTATAGAACTTCAACTCTTTGACTAATTTTGAGCTTGAAACCATTAGAAACTACTTTAGAAACGAAGTATGCAATCTTGAACCAGATAGTAAACAAAAGAAAAGAGGTGTGAATGAAACAATTTGAAGAGGATACACGAGCTTTTAAAAAAGGAAATAGTTTTAATTTTATTTATATATGGTTATATATTTATTTTAAAATAACAGATCATTATAATTTAATATAATTAAATTATAGATTATTATAGTGTATTTTGAAGATTTTTCAAAATTTAAATTAATTTATAATTAATATTAGGACGTTAACAACCATGACGATTTCCTTTACAATCATCCGAGAAATATTTGACTGAAGTTATATTGCAAGTCAATCTCATACCGATATTTTTGTGACCACCTTTCTTTTTTTTGAAATGGTTCAAGCAAATTGAGTAAATTATTGCGGAAAAAATGACATAAAATATTAACGGATGTGTAAACTATCAAAAACTCACATATTTAATAATAACTGAATGTTAATTTTTTTTATTAGAGATTGATATGTGTATATTTGATATTTGCATATAATGATAATTATATATTATAATTTAATATAATTAAATTATAGATTATTATAGTGTATTTTGAAGATTTTTCAAAATTTAAATTAATTTATAATTAATATTAGGACGTTAACAACCATGACGATTTCCTTTACAATCATCCGAGAAATATTTGACTGAAGTTATATTGCAAGTCAATCTCATACCGATATTTTTGTGACCACCTTTCTTTTTTTTGAAATGGTTCAAGCAAATTGAGTAAATTATTGCGGAAAAAATGACATAAAATATTAACGGATGTGTAAACTATCAAAAACTCACATATTTAATAATAACTGAATGTTAATTTTTTTTATTAGAGATTGATATGTGTATATTTGATATTTGCATATAATGATTATATAATTATATATATATATATATATTATTTATTGATAAATGATAATTTCTTCTTCCTCTTAAGAAGATTTAGGATCAAATAATTCAAATTTCTTGTAAGCCAATTAATCCATAATTTCGGTAGACAAATTTACTTTGGATTGAAATAATTTTGAGCATTTAGATTTTATAGAATTAAAAAAAAAAGAAGAAGTTATGATTGAAATTAATCAGAAATGTGAATGAAACTGAAAATTTTACGAGATAATAAAATTTTAAAAAATTAATATGAGAAATATTAATAGAAAGAAGAGTTCAATTCAAATGAAAAATCAAAATAAAATAGATAACTTGAACAAATGTGCAACGTATTTCCAATATAAATAGATAAATTTACAAAAGGATAAAACTTTCAATGTAAATTTAGCCAAAAATGAAAATTTTAGCAACACTAAAAAAACACGAACGATTTGGTGTTAAGTTTTGTAGTTAACATTAAAGTGTGATGAATTAGTGCCTATCTGAAACAGACCAAAGTAGACAGAACAGAAGCTAACGACAATAGTTTAGGACAGTTCAGTTCCATGAGGAATAGACAAACCAATCTTTCATTACTCTTCTTACCCTTCTTGTCTTCAACTCTGGAGAGTGAAAATATACTTTGGAATGGTCTTTCTCAACGGGAACCTCGTACAAGATGATCAAGTATCTGTGTCAGATCGAACCAAACGCAGTAAGCATCAACGAGAAGACATCAAGAAAGCGCTAGGCACTAGGCAAGCGGACACCCAACACCTAGCGCCTAGGCGGATATATATATTTTATTTAATATTATTATAATATAAACATTTAATTCCAAATATTTATAAGTACTTTATTTTATAAAAAAACACGGATAAATAAATAAAGTTTAGTATTTATAAATATTAAATTCACATATCAAACTTACGACGACAAACAGCATAAAACAAACAAAATATAGAAAATGGGCATCGAGTGAGAACGATGTTAGATCAAGGGAAGGGTAAAGGCGAGGGCGAATGCGAGAGATGAAGCCCAGGGTGGAGATGAAACAAAGATGAAGAAGAGAAATGAAATCTATGACAACATACGAGAGACGATTGAAGATAATAAGATAAAGATGAAGGCAAAGACGAAGATGATATACAAATGCGAGGACAAGAGACTCAAAAATGAAGACAATAAACGATGTAATAGATAGAAGACAAATGAAATGATGATGACAAAGTCGATTAAAGATAAACGCGTGGATAGGTGTCATTGTTAGTTTATTTTCTTTAAGTACCAAAACGATGTCGTTTTGATGGCACTTTTTTTTTAAAAAAAGGACCGCCTAGAGATTAGTCGGGCGGCTAGGGAGCGCCCAGCGCCTAAGCGGACGCCTAGGGCGATTTTTAGAACACTGCTTTTGAGCGATTCTTTGGCGTATGAGACAGATGGAAATCTAGACTTTGTCTAGAACTATTTATGTGTCAAATGGTTCATGACTTCGACATAAATATTTTCAATGATCACCAGACTGAAGATACAAAACATACCGAAGTTGTTAGAAAGGAGAAACGAGAAAGAATTACTTACCATGAAAGGGTACTGAATGATCCATCCAACAAATGGAATCTGAGAAAGAAATATCCTTACCGACGACCAAAAGCCACTGAGAAAAAGATGATTCATGACATTTTATTAGCATATATTGATTGATTGATCGATTAATCAAGCAAGAACTCGTAAACAAACAGGCAAAAGTACATGCATTCATCAAAAGCTGTATGGCTATTTGTCTATCAGAAGGGTGCTATGTAATATTTATACAATCCAAGATTCTTGTTTCCTGATGAATAGTTGGTTCAATCTTGGTTTGGTGTCATCAAGTCCAGTTCTACTTTGAAGCATCATACCGACTGGTACATCAAACATGAATTTGTGCAGAATACGCTTCTAAAGATTAAAGATAGTTAACCTAAGCGAATTGAATTATAACCTTCTTAAATACTTTCTAGAATTATTCTCAAAGAAACTAAAAGAAAGAAAAACTCACCCAAATAGAACAATGCAACCGTATGTCTCCAACACAATGCCAACTATTGGCCAGCGAACAAATATAAGAAAGATTCCGAGAAGGAAACAGACAGTACCCTGAAAAACACAAACAAATTTCATATATCCTTACGAAGATTCATCAAACCTGCATCTGTCTCAGAGAAATAAGTATATGAGGATTTGAACTCAGTTTCCTAGGTAAGACCCACAAACAAGTAGAGTTCGAAACCATAAAATGACAGGCTGTTCAAGTGAACTCAGTGAATCTACCATGTATCATGATGGTCACAAGCTGTTCAAGTGGTTTCATTGGTGAGAGATTACTATGATGATATGCTCATTTCGCGTTCTATGTGGCCCTAGATTTTCTTATATGCCAAACTGACCAAAAGCTAATGGTTTTATGTAATCTTGAACCCAGTCGCGGCAGTGATTCATCACTGATACATACCCTCAAGTTATTCACGTTGGTAAAAAGCCTCCAAGTTGACTGCCAACCAAGCAAAAGTCCAACACCTATTAACCAAAACAACTGAAGCCATGGTCGGAAAAATTAGAATGTAAAATTCTTATGCAGAATGTTGTTGGAGTTAACATCTGCAAAGATTTGAAAATAGCGAAGAAATTCTCACATTTCCCAAAGCAAGTAAACCTCTGTCGAAATACAAGATGATACCCAGAAATGAGAAGCCTAAACCAAAACCAACGAGGCCCAACCCAACTTCTGCAGCATAAGAAATGAACACCATCAAACAAAAAAAAAGTAAGCAGAGTTAATGGGGAAAACATTTTCACGAAGAAACACACGCATAATGCAGTTTCAGCTATCATTATTCGGCGCTATATCAGTAATTTAATTCTTCTATAGAAAAACGTTAACATCCTAAGCATATAAAGCTACTACATTGTGAGTCGTGATCTGTGTAAAAGCTACACTGAAAATGGGGAAAACGCTTCAACTACTGTGACAACTAACTTCAATTGTCGCAGTTATAAGCAATAAGATCACGAGAAACAAAACAAACCTTACAACTTTGGATGCCACAGATACTCAATACACTAAGGCTATAGTTTGACATAATTGTAATTGTAGTTCCTAACAAATTTAACAGACGAAATGTGTCAAATATGAGTTTAAGATTGTCAATATCATATATAAGACTCTATAATCATGATCTAACCAATGTGAGACAACACAACATAACAAATGGTTATCTGCGTAGAATGAATTACTTTTTTGCTCAGTTATTTCGTACACCATCTTGGCAACCTCAGTTGAATGATCTGTTTGTCAGATGATAGAGGCAGCATGAACCATTCACTGCAAAACGTTACGCTGAGGTGAGCAAAACTTGAAGAAATCTATAAAAGAATAAAATAGCTGAGTATAAGAATAGACTCAAAACATAAAAATGTTGCAGGAGCTTCAAGAAAAGTATCCAAGATCCACGAATTTTGCCAACCAAATACAGTATGCCCTTTTTATGGGCTGAATCGATACTCCAATAGACACCAATTGACATTAGGAGAAGACAAAAATAGTCCTATAAAATGATTTAATCTGTGATCTCATGTTGCAAGGACCAAAAAAGAGGAGTCGATATCTCATCTAGATCATGTTCATCTATCTATAAACTCCCTATCCTTTTTTTCTAATCCCCAAGAACAAATCCTAGAGAAATCGTGCATTTCGATATTCTCTCCATATCCCCAAAAGCTAGCTTATGGGTGAAGGTGCCCATGGCCTTATAAGGCACCACTTAGTCCCATTTCTAAGCAATGTAGGATCCTAACAATACCGCCCCGTTAGAGCAGCGACGGCGCTGACGGCCTACTCCGGGTTGCCCACTCTGGGCCCTACCAGGTCGCTCCTTGGGGATGAGATCCGTGGGTCTTTGCGGATTGGTTTGGGTCTATTATGGGATGGGTTGTTCGATCCGGGGAGTATGCGGCTCACAGTGTCTGGAGGGGGCGACCCGGGAAGGAGCGGCCTGGTAGGGCCCAGAGTGGGCAACCCGGAGTAGGCCGTCAGCACGGGGACAACGATGACTGGAAGGGGCGACCCGACCCGGGGAAGGAGTGACCTGGGGGGCCTGAATGGGCTAACCGGAGTGGGCCGTCAGCGCCGTGAACATCGCTGCTCTAACGGAGCGGTATTGTTAGCATCTCACATTGCTTAGAAATGGGACTAAGTGTGCCTTATAAAGCCATAGACACCCTCACCTCATAAGCTGGCTTTTGGGATGAGATCTACGAGATTGGTTTGGGCCTATTATGCGATGAGTTCTTATCAAAATTCTTCAATAGAAAGGTGAAGGAACGTAAGATCAGCTAATTAAACGAGCGAAGAAATTATGAAAACCTAAAACTTGAACCCTAACCAATACAAAAAGCAGAAGTTTAGCGATTCAACTGCTTTACAGAAGTTACGAATATATAATTTATTATCAATATGAGATTATTATAAATCGATATTAATGGCTAACAAAGGTACATACAGATACATTGACATTTACATTCACATTCACATTCACATAGCAACATGTAATCAAAAGATTTACTGATACTTCACATGTTTTTTCAACGAGAAGAGGCTTCTCGTTCTTACATAAGGATGCATGAATTTAAAACAAGAATCTGCAGATAATCTCCTCGAAAAAAACTTAGATTGAACCTGACACAAGGGGGAGAGAAAGAGAGAGAGAGAGAGAGAGAGAGAGCTCACAGTTGCGGTGGAAGCTGACGTTTGCCATGGCTGAGAAGCCAAGAGGAAATGTTGAGAAAACACCAAGTAGCTTTTGTCCGGCCCAAACAGGTTATATTTGGGCCAACATTGGGCTTTTTACATGAAGCGACATTACTTCTTTCCTAAGTTATCCAAATTCCACTGTTAAAAATTGGGGAATATCTTTTTCCTTAAATTTTGATAATATATATATATATATATATATATATACAGGTATGTTAATATGGCGTCCATCGAATAATTAAGGAATAAAGCAAGGAATTGGATGAGAAATGTAACGTTAAAGTCAATTTTAGGTTGATACCTAAATTATCTCTATATAATAGTCCTCTTTGCGGAATTGTACATACGAAATATTTATTTTGGAGAAAAAGAACTTCTCAAAATTGAAGAATTCAAAGGGATTTATATTCGGGTAATGATGATACCGTTGATTATTTCGTTTGATTGCTATGATATATAACAATATAAAATCATGTTTAATAGAAGGATGAATATTTATCATCACTAAATCACTGCAGAAATAACATTCGAAAATAGAGAAAAAAAGAATGATAAAAATCGGACCGACGGGTAAGGACGATCCTGAGGTGGCAGTGGTCAATTGGGACGACGGCGGTCGGGGAGAGTTATCTCATATATATTTGTCTTTTAACACCACCAATGGAATCATCGCCATCCAATTCTGTTATATCAAAGATGGAAAAGCCATCTTAACCGATCAATACGGTGCCTTGACTACCGGCGACAGATTTGAGACCGTGAGTACACTTCTCCTTGTCTGTCTGAGTTTTTTTTTATCTATATCACCCTCAATTTAAATAATATTCTATTGGTTAAAGAAAGTTTTAAGATAAAATTCCTATTTTCTTTCATGTTTAATTATTTTGTTCATTCATTTGAATCCAATTTTCGACCCAATTTCGAACCGATCCGATCCAAAATTTAAAAAAAAACTAAAACTTTAACAAAATATACAAAACCTTTTGAATTAACAAAATAATAATTTAAAAAATCCGTTGCACGAGATTAAATTTTCTGTCAAACTTACGTAACATAAAGAATTTTGAATTAAAATGTTTTAAATAATATTTTACTAGTTAAAGAAAAATGGAAGAAATTCCGAAAAAAATCAAAGATGGTTGAAAGATTTTTAGATGATTTAATTTAAAAAAAATATGAAATCAACACAACATTGTTACCAACGGCAGATCGAGTTGAAATATCCGGAGGAATATCTGACGAGGATCAAAGGTCAGTATATCACTTCACATCGGGATTCTTTGATATACCCACACATTAGATCTATCAAGTTCACGACCAATCTTGCTGAGTACGGACCATACGGCGAACATAGTTATAACTTGCCATGGTTTGAGTTCGGATTGGGGAAGTCGCCTCATCAATTTGGCGGATTTTATGGAACACACAACTCTAGAGGTATCCATTCCATCGGCGTTTATCTCAAATCCATTACTCCTAAAGAGGAAGGTGCTTCAGTTATTACTTTGACTTGAGACTCACATTTACTTTTATATGTATGTAATTTGTCATTCTTGGTCCCTATTGTGATTATGATCCTACTGATGAACAAATCGATCAATGAATGAGATTCGCATTGTCTTTATGTGAAAGGTTGTTCCACATTATCAAATATGGTAATATTTCTACTGCATAGATTCGATAAACAGGTCTTAATCGAGGTTCTAAGTCTAGATTATTCCATCAGTACACCTCGCTTGATTGAGATTGTCTCAGCAAGAAAGTATAATAATGCATTGATGATGATAACTGAGGGCTTTTTCTATAGTATGCTCACTGCAGAAGATAATCTTACCCGGGAAAAAAATGAATGATTTCTCCCATGGGGTTTACTCGCCAATGGAAAAAGCGGTTTTCATTCTCTGGACCAGGTGCGGAAGGGTTTTGAGATTCTCATCGATGGCTTGATTCACACAAGATTCCATTTCGTTCATTGCGTCTGTCTTTATCTTTTGGAGCTTTGTGGCTTCAAACTTATCTTGACATACCATGAGGGATCTGTTCAATCTTTCCTGCATTAGTAACAAAAGCAAAGATGAGTACATGTCACAATTTCTGGTTTATATTCATTGCACATAAGGCTCACTCGTAGAAATCCAACATTTTCCTTCATAATTACCACCAAGTTCGCTAAGGCCTTGACTGGTGGAGTCACAGCCAAACGCAAACGCAGCGACTGCATTTTCTGACGACTCCGGGCGACATTAAAACCGAGTGGTGGAGTCGCAGCCGCCCAAAAACGCACCGAAACATAGATTTAAAAAATCTGAAATTATGTTGCAATACGTTTGTTTTTTGGTGCGTTTTGAATAAAATAACCAAAATACCCTCGTGTCTTTCCCTTATATCTTCTTTCTTTCTATTATAATTTATATTAATCGTAAATATATATATATATATGTATATGTATTGTATATTTAAATATTTTTATAATTTTTTAATTCTTTAATTTATTTCAAATATTTGAAAATTATAATTAAAAAGTATGCAATAAACAAAAAAATTTAAATAAATTATTTGCTTAATAATTGTCTATTTTGGTAATTTTGTTCAAAACGCAATCGCAACAGTTTTCTACCATTCACTTCTACTTGTACTCGCCCACAAATGCAACGCTTCCACCATTCAGACAAAATGAAACAAAACGCCGCCAATCGCTGATAGAAACGCCGCGTTTCCACCAGTCAAACCCTAAGTTTTGCTTTTACCCGATGAGTTGTGGTATATACACTTATGATATCAGAATTACTCTGGAAGAATTGTAACTGACAGAGGAGTTCTTGATCATGTTTAAGGGAGGAGTATCATCTTTGTGAGTTTGCCAAATTGGTAAGAAATTGAAATTGGATTTCTTCTACGAAAAATAAACAGTTTACCTGAAACTTGGACATTTCGTTCTCGAAATGGTGTTGGGCATTGACAACAGGAACACTGCAGTGCTCAACGCAATTACTTATCTCTTCCTGTTTCCTTCTCCTGTCAAAGCACTCATATGCACATTTGAAGTAAGCTTGCTGCAATGAATCATTTTCAGAGATTAATTATTCACCCCATCATACACAGAGATACCAAAACATAAACGTAAAGGAATGATCACCAACGCAGATAATCTGATAAATATAGAGCGAAACCATGCGCTTTTCAGACAACTTCATAAACTTAACAATGGTTGCAGAGGCAAAACCTAAACCAAACATGGCAAGAAACCTGACCAGCCCTTTTAGGGCTAGCTCAGAGACCGAAATTTCGTCTTAAGAAAAATGGCCTTTTCAGGCTCATTTGCAGACCAATTACAATCTAAATTCGAAAGGATACTAAACATATCAATGCCTTTCACTCTAATCTTTTCCCATTTGAAATAACTCTCAAATTTACATTCTGAGTCACAGAAAATGTTTTTAAGCCCATTTTAATGGTTGCTAAAATGTTCATCAGAAGAGCCTAAGAAGAAAAAAATATGGAATATACAACATATATGCAACTTATACACCGTAAGTTTCAGAACCAGTACTTCCATATAAACATATGCATGTGTGTGTCAGTGTGGATGAGAGAGATACAGAAATGGAGAAAGAACCTGAAGGGTGAAATTGATATGATCTTGGACAGGAGAGAGCTGAGACTGAGCAGCCATATTCACTTCCTCCATTTTTCTTCTAAGCCTCTCGGATACCATTTGCTCCTCCAACGCTGCTATGTGATCCATCTCTCTCTCTCTCTCTCTCTCTCTCTCTCTCTCTCTTCAGCGTGTGTTTTCAGATGCGCGTAATTTTGATTTTAGGGTTTTAGGGTTTATCTGCTCATTCGAAACCTCGTCAAGCAAGCAAATGGATTGACCCTGTCGGGTCATATTTAGGCCTCCGGGTGTTTACTTACCCGACCCATTATTTCTATTTCCTTACAATAACCGGCCCGGTCCATACAACAAACTGGGCTTAACCAGTTATGATTTTCAAAACTTAATACTGTTGCCCCGAGAGGGGGAGAGGGGAAGAAGATGAAGCTGAAGATGGCTCGAATACTGTTGACGGTGATGGCCGTTTTATCGGCGACAATGATGGTAACGACCACTGTGATCTCAGCTAAAGAGCAGCTGAGCACGAAGGAATGTGAAGATCTGGGATTCAGCGGTCTTGCTCTGTGCTCCGATTGCCGCTCTCTGGCCGAGTACGTGAAGGACGAAGGTTCGTTCTCAGGACTTATTTCACCTTCCCTACTCTTATGTTCATTTGGAATTCATTGCTTGCTTTGGTTTTCGCCAGATATTTGATCTAATTCTAAACTTCTTAGGTCCTTATTGCATACTCTGGACTCATGATTTGGAAAAAGGCATGGTTTTGGATTGTGGGTCTACGTTGTTTGATTAATGTCACAGGATTTGCTGTATAAAATTTGTAACCCAAATCATTTAGATAATAAAATGAATTGAGGAAGAGAGAAGAGAAACATCAATGGTTTTGATAAAAGGGGATGCTTTATATCTATCAGGAGGAGATAAACAAATAAGGAACAGAATGGGACGTTGTCTTTATTAGTTTTAGGGCTTGACTGGTGGAAATGCAGCTTTTGCGTTTGGCGGTGTTCCTATCAGCGATTAGTGGCATTGGAGGTTTTTGCAAATTCAGTTATTGGGTTCCAGTCGTATCTTTGTTCTTCAGTCTTGTAAGAGTGAATTGACTTGCAACAGACGACCAGCCAATTACATGTTTGTCATGACTGATATTTTCCTGCTAAAATGGAAATGAAGTTGATGCATATGGCATGATGACTTATGTCGATATTGTACTGTATGATCTGGTATTATCGACTGGTTTGCGAATTCAGTATCTGTTATTAATATTTTTTCTGCAGAGTTGGTGTCTGATTGCTTGAAATGTTGCACTGATGACTCTCAGGATTCTATGAGCAAGGTATAGTTATGAAGCATGGACTTTTATGTACTTGAAATTGCGTTTGTCAACCCACGTTTGAATATGCTAGACGATATAACTGACAGGGTAATATCACATCCAACATTCAGCTGAAAGAGGACTGTAAAACAGTAATTATGAAATTTTTTAACCGCAGATTACCTACTCGGGTGCTATACTTGAGGTCTGTATGAGAAAGTTGGTTTTCTATCCTGAAATTGTTGCGTTCATCGAAGAAGAGAAAGATAAGTTCCCCAGCGTGAAAGTTCAGTATATTTTCAACTCGCCACCGAAGTTGATAATGCTGGATGAAGATGGTCAGCACAAGGAAACAATAAGGTAATTGCCTTACTAGCCATGCTATAGATTCAAGCACAGTAAATAACGAGCTTCATCTCTGTGAAAACTCACATGTGAAACCTTTGTTTCTTGATTTGATTGGCTTTGCAGAATTGACAACTGGAAACGTGAACATTTACTTCAGTTTATGCGAGAGAAGGTCAAGCTTACTTCAACAAGCTAGTGTCAACCCTCAGAGCATTTCAAAGAGAGGCACAATTCCATGTCACTTTTACCATTATGAATATTTCTTTGATCAATCAGCAAATATTCATGAGATTGGCTTCACTTTCTACAATCAGTAGTCTGTAGGTATGTACTTCATTCGTGATATTATGAAAGATAATATGAATTTATGCGCTTAGCTGCTTCTTACAAATAGAACCCATTTCTCTCAATGGTCATGGCTTGTCATGTGCAAAATAGTCTGTGTATGAAGGGTGATGATGAGCTTAGGCACAAAGAAAGATAGTTTGATAATTTATAACATGAACTTGGAATGATGAACTTCATTATGTGAAAAATATACAAGTCCAAGTAGTGGGGATGATGCATCTTGCACCACCCATGGAGCAATTAGACAGGCAAAAGTAACAGAACAGCCATTACCCACGTATGAAAAACCCGTAGCTATTCTGCACTGATCTTTAAATCTCGATCTATATATGTTACAAGTACGTCATTGAAACGGTTGAACTTGGATTAAGATCTTCAGAATTTGAGGTTATGGTCTGAAATGTATCATTGGAAGGGTGAGTGAGACCTGACGCCAAAAGCTGGAGAAGGAGGAGTCTTGACAGGGGCCCAGATATCAGCCCCGTTGCTTTGAGCAACTCCTAATGTATAGGAGATTGGGACAAGACATAAGCCTCTGTTTCTCAGGCTGTCATGCTCCAGCTCCTGGTTTCAGACAGTCACTCAGAACCCATAATGGTAAATGTAATCATACAATTAAAGGGATCAAGATTGTATTCACCTGATTGTTGGGTGCAGGGTTAGTCTGCAGATATGGAGCACTTAGCACCTGAATAATCGAGAAATCACAATTTCAAATCAAGGGTAAAGGCGAAAAACAAAGGGCTAATGGTTTAAATATTGATCTTGACAGACCTTGACTTGTTCATGAAGAAACTGTATGTACTGCATTGCCTCCAGAAGAACCGATGCTGTGTCCGTCTGTAGTAAGACTTTAAGAAGATTAACGAACAACAGAGGCTTTGCTGCAGAGTATTTATGGAACAAAACATACCTTTCCATAAGGGGAAACTAGCTGTTGAAGAGCTGATATTCGTTCTCCAACCTTATCCTTCCTCTCCTATTTGCAATAATCGAAGTTCAATGACATACACAGAGCAAATCCAACCACATACACAAAGCAACAGAGCAAACAGGAACCTTAGATGAGAAAGAGAGATCAGATTTGTGCCGTTTAGGTGATAAAGAATTGATGCAGCTTTCTTCAAGAGAGCATATACTCCGTTTATTTTCCATCATCATTCCGGCTTCTCTAGAGATTTCCATGCCTTATTAAGACAAAACAAACATTAACAAGAGACACTACAAGAACCCGTTCATGGTTTGGTTCAGTTTATGGTAAATTTTAACAGTAAAATCACTCAGCAAAACCATTTACGAGCCAAAAACCAGAAGCAAGATTTCCAAAAGCTTTAAAACTGTTTGAAGAGCATCTCATGCCTTGAGGGCCAAAAGGGTTCTTTCTATTCACACTAAAAAACCCACCAACATGCTCGGACAATTGCTCAAACAGCGTCAAAGGAACAAATCTCTTCTGTCTCTATATGGAAGTCAGACAGACAATAATGGAGCCATTTTTCTTTTCTGTAACATTGAACGTTCAATGAAAGTAGTATTTATGTATGAATTGTAGAGAGTATTAGAATGATTTTCGACAAACTTGTGCATTAGAAGACAGAGCAAAGATTAAAATATTTGTAGCCAAAGCGTGTAGCAAGATCATTGTCAGAGGTTAGCCCTTCATTTCACATCACAACAAGCATTATTTTATTTTTTTAACACATTATCAGCTCAATTCAATATTAAGTATGATATCATCTCTGCTTAAATTTATCAAAAACGTAAACTTTATATAAATAATAAAAAGCTAACTGAATTTAATCGAAAACCCCCCACACAATAAGCTACGAATAGGCGTATCAATGAAGACAGTCAAACAAAGAAACGATTTCACTTACTAAATAAGCTACACCATTAGGCATTAAACAACTAAAAAGATAGAATGATTAAGGAAAAGACAAAAAACGATGAGGAAAACAGAGCAAATGAAGAACTTTACCAACAGAGAAAAACAGAGCAAATGAAGAAAGAGAGAACTTACAAAGAAAATCGTCTCAACATTTGCCAGAATAATATCTTCAATCTGACAAAAAGCTTTACAGTCTTCAGGAACCCACCACTTGGAACTCAAAAAGACTGGATTTTTCTTCCTCTAAAAGAAGATAAAAAAGGTTTTTTTTTCTTCACTCTTCGACCTTTCTTAGTCCAAACCAAACACACAAAAGGAAGAGAGAAAAAAAATACCCTAAAGAAGATTCATTTTTCTGAAATTCATTCAATTTACTTTTATAAAGTAATCGGCTTTATGGTGCTGCTCGAACTCGTCCTTGAGCTTAGGGTCGTACGGCGTCGTTTATCAGTGGCTTGTGGTGTGAGAGAGAAATCGCAGAAATCTCGGCATGAGAAAAGGATAGAGAGAGAGAGAGAGAGAGAAAGAGACAAGCTAAGCTAAGAAGTTCGTGTACGTAAGAACAGTAAAGAGAGAGCAAAATCAGAGGGACCTCCTCGATTGTATGTCTTTTTCTCTTCTTTTGTTTTTGTTTTTGTTTCTTTTGAGGTGAATTAAATGTTCATCCATTTCTCATTTTAATTCATTTACTTTCTTAATTAAAAACCATATGACTTATAATATTATTCCGTTTCTTCAATTAACCAGTATCCACATTTGTTATAGGCTTTGTTAATTCTACATTTTATAATTGGAGTGTGAACTAAACGAAATATCTTCTATCTTCATTTAAATTTTATACATTGTACAACTATAATTTATTATTTAAAATTATAAAAATTGATTTTTGTAACAAAGACAAACGAATTTTATTCTGATTATATATAGAGAGAGTGTGATTATTTGACAGCTAATATCCAACCTAGAAAGAGAAAGAGAGAGATTGGTGGGAATACGAATCCCAGGTAGAGGTCGCTATTAATTTTCAACATAATTACATAAATATATAAATATATATATATATATAATAGAAGTAATAATGTGAAAGTGACATATTTGAAATATTTGTATTCAAAATATTTGACAAATTCTGCTGCCTCTGTCTGCCCTTTTTCAACCATTTTGCTTTCCTTTCCTTTGAAATTTTTATAACTTTCTACCATCGAGTTTAATGTTGTGTCCCCATTGCTAGTCATGTCTAGATACACAATAATATAAAAAGTCACTCCGTTTATCTATTTTTTTTTCTAAATTTATTTTATCTCGTCTCTAAAATAAAACCTACCAAATTCTGGTGATATCTATAGACAGGTAAATATAATATATTTTTTATATTAGATTGAATCTTTTTTTATCATTTTTAATGTAAATTTGTTTACATAGGTTTGAAGACATTTATTTTTATATGTTAAGACTCTGATATTATATGAATTTTATAGGGTTTTAATTCGAAATTAGTTGAATATGGATAAATTAGTTAATATTTTTATAGTGTATAAGATTTGTAATATTTTCAGTTTTTTAACAAATTTCCACTACACTAATACTTTATATATTATAATTTTATAAAATAGTGGAATTATAATTTCAATGTTGTAATTATTTGTATGCTTCATGAGTTTCAATATGATTTCAAGTATACAATTAGATATAATGTGACAATTGGAAAAGAATAAAATTGTGAGGTTAATACACAGAAAGATGTCAAGGTTGATATATAGATAGATTAAACCTTGATTTTTAAATATAAAAATTAAAGAACAAATAAATTATTTTTTATTAAATTTTAATTGAAACTTTGATAATTTTGTGATAATTGTATACACATTTATCAATGTCTATATATATACTCACAAATTTAAAGGGGTTTGA
The DNA here is from genome assembly GCA_036759665.1 of Gynandropsis gynandra. NCBI lineage: Eukaryota > Viridiplantae > Streptophyta > Magnoliopsida > Brassicales > Cleomaceae > Gynandropsis > Gynandropsis gynandra. Next base: position 2,623,654 of record CM071863.1, on the reverse strand, counting down.
AGTTAAAGTAAATAATGGTTCATATGGTTAAGAACAAATGAGGGATGAGTCCTCCGTAGATATAAATAATTGTAAGAAGAAAAAAAAATGTTTCTTTTTTTAAAAAAGAATTGATTTCAACAAAAATATATTTTCTTATAGAGAAAAAAGAGAGAGAAGACGTTACTAAAAGCTGCAATTGGATTGCTTTTTTAATTTCTCGATGCGAAAAAGGAAAATAGCGGTGACGAGTGACGCGTGGTGTCTACTCGCGGGCGGAAATCATGCACGTGGCGGTTTGGAGAAGCGCGTTTGTGAAACGCAGACGCAAGGGGAGGAGGGGACAGAAGCGAAGACTGAGACCGTGCGACGCAAAAGTCCAAGGATTGCGTGGGTCCCACGCGCTTTCGGTCTCTGTCTGTCCCTTCCCTTCCCTCGTCCTCACTCTTTCGTAGGTATTGAACGTTTTGAATTTCGGTTCATATTTTTTAATCGGATTTAGTTTGTATTATTCTAAATATTATATTTAACCAAATTAAAACCGAATTTTTAAAATCCATTTGATTCGATTTAAATACAGGTTCGAAAACGAAATAATATAAATTAATTCATATCGTAATATAACCGAATTATATTTTGATTTGCTTCTATATGTTTCCACATCATGTAATATTTCGATCCGTTTTTTTTTTGAATTAACGAAAACCTGATCTCCTTCAATGTTCATTTCTTTTATGATGGGAAAATTTGGAAATTCGATTTTTCAATACTAAATCGAAGTGTTTTTAGTAGGATTGGTTTCGTTTTAAGTATTGTTACATTGGGGTACTTTAATTTTAGTATCCGTTCAAAATAATATAAAATAATTTACATTAAATTTTAATTCGCATTTATCCACATATATATTATATTATGTATTGTGTTACGAATATATTGTTATCACGTAATTAATTTCATTTCAGGTTGAATAAATCAATAAAAAATATAAAAATTTAAAAAATTTTCAGAATTCTATAAAAAAACTACAATGACAAAAAAAATCTAATAACAAAATACATAAGGATATCTATAAAAAGTGTTGTTGTTAAGAACGAAATTATATTCTCTATGAACGTAAATCAAGCACAATTTAAGGAAGAGAAAATAAATAATTTAGTTTTGTTTTTACAAAGAATTTGAATGAAGATTTTTATACAAGTCTTAAACGCATTGTTTAGAGATTTGTAAAAAAGTTGTTTAAAGAATTATTCTATAATATATAATTATTGTGTTAATAATTTTGGACGATTCACATATGAAATTTTGTGGTATTTGGTTTGAAAATTTACTTTCAAGACGGATAATGTACTCAATTGAGAGTTTGAGTCTATAAACCGAGATATTCTCACGAAAATTAAAGTATATTTGAAAACCGTTTGATGTTTAAATAAAAAATCACGTTAGAATTGTGAAAATTCCACCAAAACATTATGTTTATCTACTCTTTGATTTTTTCATATTGTTTTTGTGAGGCACAATAAGGCCTTATGCAACTTTAAGATTTTAATAATATACTTAGAATAGAACCACAATTTGATTTGTATATATATATACACTAGATTATACTCACGCTACGTACGGGTTTATGTGAATTTAAAATGTAAAATATATGTGAAGTGAATAATTTATATACAAAACAAAGATGTTTTATTAATACACATGATATTATGCTAGATATAACGAAGTGAATTTGTCACACATATATTAGATATTGTTGAAAACCTCTTTGAATACAATATTCATGGTTTTGTTATTATATTTATGTTCATCATCAAGTATAAATATTTTTAAACCATTTTTCGATTTCACCCTTGATACTACAACATATAGTTGACCATAGCTGAATACTGGACGTGGTAAATACAGTCCCACTTTACTAAGATTTTGGCCCTAATTTTTGTTTATTGTCATTGGGAAACATGGTGTAAATGAAAATTGTTATCGTTTAAATCGAAATGACAATGTCGTATTCGTAGGCATTAGTGGAAATCTTGGAATAAATACTTTGTTACCCGAGTTTGTTCCTATCATGATTTGCCCTTCTATAATGTAGGTTTCTAGCCGCTTAGTCTTAAGCTAGTGTTTGGTCAATATTACACAATAGCATTATGGGCATACCAACCTTTATTTGTAAACAATGATTGGGAATTCCAGAAAATTTTATAGCATTAAGAAATTTCATGTTGTATAATTCTTGATTGTTTATTCTATTGCTATCAAAGGGATATATACTATCCCAACTTAAATACTCAGTGATATTGTCAAGAATCATGTTTAGAATTGTATTGTTGATTTCGTCCACCAATTCATTTGTCGTGCACAATATGGCTCGTTCTTGAAATTTTTTTATATCATACCATTTGATATTTAAAATTTTCATATACATTATTAGTTATGGATTGTATAGGGTTACATCCTTCGGTTATTAACGATTTTTTTCGAAATGTCTATAAAACAACACCCATCGTTTGGTTTTGACAACTTCTCATCTCCTAATTGGAGAACCCAATTTGCAAGTTCTTGCATTGATATTATATTTTCGAAGTTTATATTTTTCAATAGACATATATTTTTGCTTAATCGTAAGACACGAAAATAATTCCATATGTACCATGTGTTTATTGTGGCTCGAACATTATCATGTCTATTCCCTTTTGTCACAACAATCAAAATTTGACGAAAATAACTGTTGAATACAACTGTTTTCCACCGAATGGTTTGTTGTGAAAATGGGGATTGATAGAATGCATTATATCTTTAATAAATTTGTCTATTGCCTCAGTATTTATGTATGATTAGAGTTTCATCCCAAATAATCAATTTTGTTTGTTTGATTAGTTATGCCAAGTATGTTCCAAGTTTTATACTGCAAGTAGAATTCTCGTCAACATCAATAGAGATTACAAATCTTGAATGCGGAGTCCTACCTCCGACTAATAACAATGATGCAATACCACTTGAAGCAATGGTAAGGACAATGTCGTTTCTGGATCTAATTGCAAGAGACAATGTTTTCAAATGAATGTTTTGTCTGTGCCCCTGTGACCATGTAAAAAAATGTTTGACCAATTGATTCGTATACTACATTGATAATTTGGTTGTAAATGTCATTTTGCTCTACTATTAATTAGGCTTTTCAAAATATCATGTTCGGTTTTTATTGCAGACACATTGTTTGTATGATAATTATCACGTATTAATTGATTTAATTTTTTCACGTTTGAGGTTTCCTTTGGATAAGGCATCATCAGGAAATTATTGAGAGATTTACCACATTTGAGTAAGATTTTCTCGATTTGTAATAGAACTTCATTCTGAATATCATCTGAGGACCTTTTTTAAAATATAAGTATGTGAGCATGAAAAAGGTCTCTCTTTTGGAATTCGATCGTGTAAATAATTGTAAATGATAGAGTAAAGTAAATAAGAAATGATATAAGTAAAACAAATACATATATTTTAGTAATAAAGTTTTCTTAGATGATATATTGGTTACTTGTTGATGATGCCCCTAAAATGTTGTTATGTTTGATTTCAAATATTAGATTGTCTAGTTTGGTTTTGAATATTCTTGTTAAAATATCCGGATGATATGCATAATTAAGATTTCGTTTGTATAAAACTCTTTGAATTTCAGGTGAGTTAGGATTGCATGTAAAAATTATGAATAAATTAGGATAACCTAATTTTTGACACAGAATCATTGCATCTAAGTAGTTATATTTGATATATCGTGAACTGCGAGTGAAAGAATAAACTGCGAGTGAAATAATAAGGTAGTATAACTCTACTCCCAATAGTATATGCATCATTATTGCCTGATTGTATTGCAGACTGAATGGTATCATGTTGTTCAGAATGAAGGGTACATTGGTTATTTCTAATATATGAAATTTGTTCTGCTTCAACCAAACAAAATCCATCCATAACAAATTGTTGGAATAATCTGCCTGCCAGAACATAGCAAAGTTGTTGATTCAGTCGATCGTTCTTGCAAGCGAGATGCCATAAATTCATGAAAACTCATTTGTGTCCTTAGTTTGCTTGCTATGGATATAGTTCATTTGAGTTCCAAGTCTTTGTGGTAACCACTCCGTACGGGAAAAGTAGATGGTAAATATGTTGGATGAAGTTCTGTAATGTGAATGAATTCACTGCTAAATTTCTGCAAAATTATGTTCCTAGGTAATAATGATTCATCGAAATCACCAACCAGTAGAGCCGCAACCTTTGTTGATATATGAAGATTGTAATTCTTCTCATCAACATTTCGAGAACCAATTAAACGTATTTTGATGTCAATTGTGTTATCTGCAAGAATGCGATCCCTTGTAGTGTGGAAAATTTTATCATAAGGCTTGTGCTTGTCCAACATTTTCTTCATGCCGTTAATTATCTCCATTTTTAATATTGACTGTGTATTTGATCTTCCACCCGTACTACAGTTGGTTCAGAGTTGAAACAATCAGTAATGTCTTTTATACAATTTTCAACAAAGTAAGTTCTAAAAACTTAAACTTCGTATACCTTAGTGCCTAGATTCTATTGGTAATTTCGTGTTCAATATCATGTATGTAAAGTTGTGCAAATTTTGTATGCTTGCCTGGTATTGGTAAACTTTCGATGCGATGGGATATATTTTGATGATATATGGCCCAGGTTTACTGTTAATAGATGCAAAAATCTTACCCCACATTGACGTAACTATAAACATCATGTTATAAACTCGTACATGTTGTTTGAAATGGCAGGTTCTATCTGTTTTCTTAAATAAAATATTTTTCAAGAAATGCAGTGGTTCGAGCATTTTGGGTAGCGAGATTTTTCCTTTTGCGCAACAAAGTGAAATTTTTAGTGGTAATGTAGTTCTTTCTTTACAAAATGTTTTATCGTACCACATTGGATGCATTACAATGGTTGGAAATATACGTTGGATCACAATTGTCATTGTATCTTGTACAATCAATTTTGTCGAGTTAATTAGTCAACCATATATAAATAGTTATTTGCGTATAGTTCTAAATAAGAAATGATGATAGGAGATTAGTTACTGGCACCGTGAGGGTGATGAGATGGAGACGCTGTATTTTTCAAATCTTGTAAAAAGGTTTGCAATTCATGGGCTTTTTATTCCATATTTCACAAATGCATCAAGTGCTTGGTGATTAACAGTAGTAGAAGAGACTGCATTATTTTTTTTTCATTTAACCAAAATTTTTAGAAAAGGTTAAACCGAAATGATTAATTCTATTGCGCAAAAAAATTACGAAATGAATAAACTATAAGAATTGTTTAGTGTAATTATCTTGTAAGTGAATCTGTTGTCTGTGTCCAAGTAAACATAAGGAAAAAAAGAAACAACTAGCAGATATGAATTGTTTATTAAATTATCATTAAATATAATTTTGTTTTTCCACAGTCTATATATTTAGTAAAATATTAGCATAGCCATGTCCATTTGAATTTTCTATATATTGACGTACTATTAAAAAATGATATTGTGTTTAGCATGATAGTGCGATTCTAATATATAATACTAAGCAAACACACACGTGGTATGTGTGAATTGGATAAAATAATAAGAGGTTATTTTTCAGTGTAATGAGGTCCGTAAGACCCAAAATATATGTGTAGATGTGTGTGTGTGTCTATATATATATATATTATGTAATAATATTAGGTTTAAGTAAGGAAGAAAAATAAAGAAGGGAGCCGCCCATGGATTAACCAAAGGAAAAAAATGAGAAGAAAGGAAAAGAAGAAAAAAAAAGGAGGAGGAAGAGGTTTCGCCATATTTTCATCTTGTTCATTTTGTGGGTGAGTTCTAACGAGATATTAGTATAATTCTGAATTTCTCCTTATCATTATTTCCTTAATTTGAAGATCATATAATGAAAATTGAATATTTGATCAAATCTATATTAGGAGAAATTGATTATTTGATCAAATCTATACTAGGGGAAATTGATTCGTATCATAGTTAACAATATCATCGTAAAGTCATCGGAGAAGCTAAGATGATGATATTTCTCCATCTCAATTTCAGTTTTGTTGTTAATTTATGGAATATATTCTACATTTAAAGCGAGACATGATCATAATAAGATTTCTAGGATCATAATGGAAAAAATGAGACATTGCAAGTGAAGATTGAATTAAAATCTAGAATTATCGTATGAAAATTGATGACAAGTATATGAGTTGTATAAATGATTATAGATAGTCTAGAGAATTGATGTTTGACCAAGTATTGGGGTCAGAGAACATCGATATTTTAGGTTTGGTGTTAAAGCCAAGTAAACATCTTATCTAGTGTGCTCGATTGAGTGATTTCACACTCGAACCTTCAAAAGAAGGTGACTATGATTTTTACGTATTTTATTTTGCTATATAGTCTCGACCACTTTTATTTTGGAATAAAACATTTAATTTGTTTATTAATATATTTGAGTGATGATATATGTGACCACCTTCTGGGGTATTGGTGGACACTTCTAGTCGCGAGATAGTTTCAGGATAGGGGTGCTATAGAAATAATAAGAGGTTATTTTTCAGTGTAGTAGAAGGAAGAGATAGTCTTTAGCACATCTATCTGCATGTGTATATATATATATATACATTTAGAAAACGTAATTTAGAAACATAATTTGTAATGTACAGAGTTTTAGTCATAAGTAACACTAAAGTTCACCCATGAGTAATCATTGGTCGAAATTGCTAAACGGTACATCTAAGTCGTGCAGTTATGGGAGTTATAATGGCCAAGTGTAGCAAAAAAATAGGACCAAACATTTATGTTCACAACAGTGACAAAGATGTTGCATGAAAAAATACTCACTCGATCTTCTCTTTGCTTGAAACATCGGTTGAGTATGATTTTATCTTTAGAGAAAAAGATTGAAGCATAGCCCGACTATCCTCATCGTCAAGCTGACATTTACCCAATAAATGGCTAGACGAACCAACCTCAACCACATATCCCATTGAGCTATGGGATGAAGAGCTCTGAATTCCTTAAAAGACAAAGGCAATTGAATCTCATGATAAACAAAACTTGTTCATACTTATGTTTTTCGATTCTGTTGATTAAGGAATGCTTACCACAACCTGCCCAACATCAACTCTAGCTTATATATGGGGAAATTCATTAGCCAAACCAAATGATATATTTCTTAGAAATACCTAGCATCAGATTACATAGTATACCTTAGTGGAGACATGGTAGTTGATTTCGGTATTCTCAGTTAATTTATTAACTCTTATAACATTAGAAAAGCTTTTGAAGAAGCTGCAAAATCAAATAAGCAATAAGTTATATATCAACATTAGAATGTGATAATAATATGTGTTGCATTGTATTCACACAAATTTTCTAGTGTATGGATAATTTGGTATGGGTACTTCAATGGATATTTTGCACGAATCGTAGAAGTATTCCTTTACAGCTAGGTTGATCGAGCTCTCATTTGCGACCGCGTTAAGTTTTTCCGAACAGGATTTACATCCTAAGTAATAACATCTGTTTGAAGATATAACCTGAATCATCAGAATATGAAATTGACTAGAAACAATTCAATGCAGACGAATCTATAAAAGTTATCTAAGTAGAAGAAAGTTACCTCTGTCAGATGCAGAATTTCGAAAAATGGTCTTCAGCGAATGTCATCCAAAAATAAACAATTGCACTCACATTAGTGTGCGAAGCAGGAGTTGATATTAATTTTGGTACATCGAGAATTCCACCAGGAAGGTTGCATACAATATCAATAAGGTATAAGCAACATTAAAAGATCATGTATATAGAACTTGTTTGTAAATAGAAGTGTAGGTGCACATTTGCAATAGAAATAAATGACTTTAACACAATACTCAAACTCTATAAGTGTAATTATTGCGCGCTATGGTGGAATGAAAAAACAAATAGAATTTACTATTGTTTGAACTGGACAATGGGGAGGAAACTTTGGTCCAAAAATAGTTTGCTTGTTCCCTACAACAGAGAAAACAATATTAATTAATTGCACTGATGATATTTTACATTCTATTTTTCTACAAAGAAAATGTAAGATAACAAAGTAATTTTATATAAATAAAGTATAAAGTGTTAATGGTTTGCTTCTCCAACGACGGATCTTGAAAATGACATATTATCACCAATGGTCCTCGGTCATGATTGTGTATTCATAGAGTCACATTCGAAAGTATCCTACAAGGTACAATCAAGAATATTATCACTACATTAGCAAAGAGACAGTTCTGTCATGAATTCATGGTTGTAATTTTAGGGCTGTCAGTATATATAGGAAAAGATGGCGTCTTACTTACGGTCATGTAGTTGAATGGATATGTGCCTAACATAATGATCATTGTAGATTGTATCCTCTAGATCACCAACTGATATAACCTCATCGATACAATCTGTAAGGAATAACAACTTCAACAAAGTGAATAAAGAATATTAACGTATATGAATAAGGAGAAATAACTCACGATTAAGTTATGAAGACTAACCTATCATTATGGTCTCATTCAATGAGCCAGAGGCTATGCTCTCGAAGATAGAAAAATCAGAGAACTTGTCCATATTGGATATATCTTCACATTGCCTAAGAAACGTCATTGGATTGAATCCAATCTTAAATTATGTAGCACATGAACGATTATCACCGTAACTTCTAAAGATCATGAAGTTGATGATCACACAACAAGCCCTTTCTATAATATATCTTCTGTGACGAGGCCAGAATAAAGATCTAACCGAACATTGCATTCGATTTTCCTGCATATAGAAAAATCTACTAATGTATAATACAATTGACATCTATAATTCTGAGTTTACAAATCTATCATAACAATATTTTGTATAATATAAATAACATATAAGATGCTAAGGATTTAACTCATGTATCCATTCATCACATATAACCATTTTCCAACTTGAAGTGGGACTTGGAGTAGTTGTGGAGCCAATGTCCACATACAGACAACACAAACTCTGATTTTATAGGACATCTTCTGAGCTGGACGAAATTGAGAAAGAGACATATACACGGTGTCTATCAACTAAGGTGAAAATGGTTTATAATGGAACTGTTTTGAGTTATTTTAACTGTTTTTAAAATTGAATTGTTTTTGGTGCAAATAGTTCTAAATGGCAATTGCATCATTTATATGGAAAATCTAACTTGTGTAATACAAATAAACATGAGGTGTAATTACCAGAAAAATGACACGTTTCACAATAAATAAACAAATTGAATGTAACGTTAATGATTGTCACGACAATAGTACTTCTTCATGCAAAGATAAATACACAACACATGTATATTTGATAAGATTGCAAAGGAAATTATCTCTTGCTTTAGTGAGAATTAAGCTAGTAAAAACATGTTTTTGTGTAAAGAATACCATGAATTAGTCATAGCATATAGACAAAATGATTTTGGAATTACATGTATCCTAATTGCAGGAAATGAAACAACGTAAATGCTAACATGAACGACATAGGAAAAACCAAATGTGTGGAAACAAAATTAAAATAATACTCATCTGACTTTTTGGATTCTGGAAATAACCAACATATGGTTTAACCAACATGCTTGTGTCAATTTCATAGACTACACAATTAACGATGAAATTACAACATCAATACCTAACAACGGTAATGGTTGTATAACAAAAAAATATTGAAGTTGACATTAGGCCTCGAAAACCACAGGCTTCTATGTTGTTTAGGTTGGTCGTATTCTAGATCTGGTCGGACAAAACAATATAATTCCAAATTCCAAAAACTGCCTCGAGAGATGAACTCGCAACCGAAAACGAATGCAATGGAACCAAGAGAGTCAGGGAAATAAGAAAGGCCACAAGGGAATAAGGAAGACAATGTGAAGAGCAAAGCTCACCAAACAATGGGCAAGCGGACGATGGAGAAAGAAGAGATGTAAAGTTTCCATTATTCTTTACAATTTTTGACCTAATTGTTTGCATTGTCACCCACCCAAATATGTGGGTCCAACAAAAGTCTAAAACAATATGGGTTCAGAATCCACTATTAAAAGAAAAATAATCCTTATAAAAAATTTACTAACTAGATTTGATGCGGAAAAAACACAAATATATCAAACGATGGTGTCTTTAACATGTCACTAACATTGCCTATCCAACAACAAAAACAAATGACAATTATAATTGGTCAGTGTTCAATACGTATATTCTTTTCTATAGTATAAGGTATATATAAATTTCTTTTCTATAGTATAAGATATATATAAATATGTTATATGTAGAAATTTTTAAATTTTAAATTTCTATTAAAAGTTTAAAAAATTAAAAAATTAAAAAATTAAAAAAATATTGATATTGAAATGCGCGGAAAACATGCACAATTTACCTCACCCACATTTTTTCTCTTTGTTTCCAATATTTTCCTATTTCTTACACTTTTAATCATAATATTCATTGAGATCTTTTTCTTATCCAATAACAAATATACAATGTGTCTTGTTATTAGATGATCGAACTCATCCGTACTCTTTAAAAACTATCTTCTCTAGTTTTATGGTAGAATCAACTATTTATCATTGTAGAACTTGTTTAATCATTCTCTATAGTCTCCCTATATTGGTTCTACAATGTTTCATGAACACCTCATTTTGCTTTTTCTACAATATTTTTAACTCGATATATACAAATATGTTATAATTGTATCAAGAAGGAATGTGATGCTACATGGACAAAATGACGAATTAGTTTGTCAAAAGAAGAAGAAAGCACCCGCATAGCCATCACCTTCACCATTTTCGTTTTTCAAAACACTAAAAAACTAATAAAACATGTCAATTTTAAAAAACTCATTTAGACTATAAAAATAAAATAAAAATATATGTCAAGAATATCCAATTGATAAAAAAAATTCTATAATCCAACAATGTTTATGCATCCATGCTAACACTAAAGATGTCGATAAAAAAATTTATCGAACGATGGAGAGATGATGACATAGAAGAAAACCCGAATTTGAATAGTTAAAAACATCAGACGTTTTTGTGGGTATTAGAGATGTCCAATTTAGGTTATCCGGATCAACCTGACTCAGATCGATCTGGACAACCAAATCATATGGAATATAAGTTATCTAAAGAACATATATTAATCTAAAGTTAAAAAATCATTGAATCCAGTTTGAGTTAAAAAAAAACTCGAATAATCTTAACAACCCAAATTTGAAAAACATCCTTGCAAATTTTGAATTACCCGAAACTCACACAATGTGAATAATCCGAACTATCCAAAGAATATGGATAATGTGAACTACTTAAATTATCCAAATTATCCAAATATAATCGAAGTTATATTGATTCAATGATTCCTTAGTATTCGAGTTATACGAGTTTATATTTGAAGACATTTATTATGCATTTAGTTACTTAGTTTTTTTTGTATGTGGTATTTATTATGCATGTGTGTTAATTTTTTTTATAGCAATTGGATGAGACGTTGTTGGAGCTCTATGATCGCATGAGCACATTCCCCTTCATATATCGGAATTTTTTACATTTTTTCTCTTGCTTTCATGTAGACGCTCACGCTGTGAATGTACGAGGATATGGAAACTTTACCAGGAATTCTTAGTGATTTTTTTTTGGATGGCAAGTATCCATTCAGAAGTAGGTACACACCAATGAGTTATTTTGATGGCTTTGTCTCGATTCTAAACATTCCATCGCTCAAAAGTCGATTTATATGTTCATTGGGTAGTCATCATAGCGGATTTCGTGACCCGATGCATCACGGTATATGACTGCCAGAGTAGTGTGAAGGAAACACATATCGATCCGGTGATTGAGAAGATAAGAAAAGTTGTCCCCAAGATGCTCATTCTCGGAGGGTTTTCTTCTTTTGCTTCTGGAGAAGATGAATGGAAGTACGAGTATTATGAAGGTCTGTCACATAACAAAAGCTCGAGTGACTGTGGTGTTTACGTCTACAAATTCTTAGAAGCCTTGGTAATGAAAAACGACATACTTTTCCTTACATTTGCGATGACAATGTTCCTTCTATCGTGAGAAGATGGTGGCTGATATATTTAAGAATGAAAAATGTATCCCTCCACCCCCAAGTAATGAATAGATACATTATTATTTTTTGGAAATATAAGATGTAAATATTTGGTACATTATTATTTTTTTAAAATTTATTCATATCATTTGTAAATAATTTGATTTGAGTCATAAGAATTTATTATATTTTATAATAATAAAAGAGTCGCAGGGTCCGAGGCTCGCAGAGGGTACAAGGGTCAGAGAAGATCCAAGGGTTGCAGGGGTCAAAGGGTCGAAGTGGTAAAAGGGTAAAAGGGCCACAGGGGTCAAGGGTCGAAGAGGTTTAAGGGTCGGAGAGGGAAAAGGATCGCATGGATCAAAGGGTCGTAGGATACAAGGGTTTCAGGAGTCCAAGGGTCGAAGCGGTACAAGGGTCCGCAGCGGTACCTCTGCGACCCCTGCGACCCTTGTACCTCTTCGACCCTTGGACCCCTGCGACCCTTTACGATTTATTATTAAAAGATAAAAATTATTTATAAATAACATGAATAAATTTTTTAAAAAATAATAATGTACCAAGTTACATCTTCCATTCCAAAAAAAAAATAAAAATTATTTACAAATCATATGAATAACTTTTAAAAACATAACAAAGTACCAAGTTACATCTTCCATTCCCAAAAAAATGAAAATTATTTACAAATAAAAATGTACAAGTTACATCTTCCATTCTCTTGTCCCTCTGCGACTCTTGGATCCATGCGACCTTGTTCCTTTGCGACCCTTGGACCCGTGCGACCCTTGTCCCTCTGTGACTCTTGAACCCCTGCGATCCTTTTCCCTCTGCAACTCTTGGACCCCTACGACCCTTATACGTGTGACCGTTCTCCCTCTACGACTCTTGTTACAATAATAATAAATCCACAAAAACAACGATACTAACAATAATACTTTCTATTGAATAATGGTAAAAAACCAACCAAAAACAAACATGAAGTTCAAGTTCAAAGGAATGTTATTGTTAAAATGAGGTTCAAAGCAATCAAAATACAGTTGAATTGAAAGTATGTTGTTGGTAGGCCCTAGTTGAGGGAAAAACCGAAGCAGAGGTATTACTGCATTGGAGACGAGTTTGACATTGAGAGAACAACCCATGTTCAGTCCATGATCGTGACAAAACTTTGTCCATTTCCCACTAATCCCACCGCCACCACATTTCACAGGCCTTAGATATGCCTCTCACGCCTAGTCCGTAATTGATTATAAGATGTATCTTACATCGTCTATCGCAAATATCTCTCCACCTCGTAAACCCTATCGGAAGTGTATGTGATAACCAAATAAATTTACAACGAGCCAAACTAATGCATCTACAGCCAGATTTGATGAATCGAATAAATCGGTTCGATGTCGCTTACCAATGCATCTACGACCAGATTTGAACGCGTAACTGGTACCATGAAAATAGAAAAAGATGACCCTTCTTTTGCGGATGCTGATGATATAGATGATGCATATTCTAGATTACACATATCATCTCCGAAACCAGTCATGTGAAAAACCATATCCCCTTCATGATAGAAAACTACGAAAATCTCGAATACAAAAATAATGATCCTTGGAGAAATCTTTCCATCCATCAGTGAGTCTGGAGCTCTAATTTGACTTCCCATGTTTTATTAGACACATCTGAATTAAGCGTTGTCGTGTTGTTATCCTTCGTTTTCCCGTGAATATGCTTATCGAAGAACTTCTTCGGAATGTCCTGTAACAAAAATTGAAAAAAAGTCAAATCTGTACATTCTCTACATGGAACATATCGAAAGAGAGAGATGAAAGAGATTACGAGGTAGTTCTCCAGAAAAATCGGAAGAATGATCTGGACGATATGAGAGAAATATGGCATTTTCGGAAAAAAAATAGATCGAAGATGAAGAGAGTTATAGAGAGAGTGTGTCGTTATTTGAAAAAAATAGGTAGAAAATGATGAGAGTTAGAGAGATAGTGTGTCGTTATTTGAAAAAGGAAAATGACAAGAATTCGAAAAGACATGACCCTGACATCGAATTGACGTCAAATGGAATTCGAAAAGACATGACCACACAATTATATTTTCAAATTTTAGTGAAAAGTACGACAAGAATTTTGGTGAAAATAATACATTTGAAACGACGCCAAACTGATTTATGGATCGTTTGGTCGAATGGGTCGCATGGGACGCATCGCTTGGTCGAATTGGTCGAATGGATCACATGGGTCGAATTGGTGGAATGGGTCGCATGTGACACATCGCTTGGTCGAATGAGTCGCATGGTACACATCGTTTGGTCGAATTGGTCGAATGGGTCGTATGGGTTGAATTGGTCGAATAGGTCCCATGGGATGCATCGCTTGGTCGAGTTGGTCGAATGGGTAGCATGGGTCGAATGGGTCACATGGGACGCATCGCTTGGTTGAATGGGTCGCATAGGACGCATCGTTTGGTCGAATGGGTCGCTTGGTTGCTTGGTCCCTCAGTGACCCTTTTACCCCTACGACCCTTGTCTCCCTGCGACCCTTGTTAAGGTAATAGTAAATAAAAAAACAGCGATACTAATAATAATAATACTAACTATTGAATAATAGTAAAAACCAACGAAATACAAACATGAAGTTCAAAATTTCCGGGATTGTTGTTGTTCAAAGGAGGTTGAAAGTAATAAAAATACAACTAAAATCAAACTATGTTGTTGTTAGACCTTGGTTGAGGGACAAACCGAAGCACATGTGTTGCTCCATTGGAGACAAGTTCGACTTTGAGGTAACAACCGTGGTTCAGTCCATTTTCATGACAAAAATTTCTCCAACCCCCTCTGATGTTAGTGCCACCACATTTCACAGACCTTAAATCTGCCAACCACGCCAATCTGTAATTGATTATCATTAGTATCTTACATTGTCTACTGCAAAGACCGCTCGACCTTTCAAACTCTATCGGAAGTGTCTGCAACATAACACAAGTTACATCAGTCGAAATGAATAAAAATCGAATAAATAACCAAAGTGATATATGATGAATTAGTATGATGTCACTAACCAATGCATCTACGACCAGATTTGAACGCGTGACCGGTACCATGAAAATGCTCTGAACAAGACTGGCCACGGTGGCATGAAAAACCATGTCACCTCCGTGATAGAAAACTAAGAAATCCCCAATACGAAATTCGTGTTCTTTGGAGAAATCTTTCCATCCATCAGTGAATCTGAGGCCATCTAACTTGACTTTCCATGTTTTGTTAGACACATTCGATTTAACCGTTACCGTGTTATTGTCCCTCATTTTCCCCTGAATATGTTCTCAAAGAAGACCTTCGGAATGTCATGTAACAAAAAACGAAAAACAAAGTCAAACGTGTTGTTATCTACATGTAACATACCGACAAAGAGATAGATGAAGGAAATTACAAGGTAGTTCTCCAGATAGCTCCGATTAATGGATTGGAGGAAATGAGGGAAATGTGTCATTTTTCGCAAAAATGGGTGGAAGATGATGAGAGTTAGAGAGAGACTGTGTCGTTATTCGAAAAAGGATGTGTAGAAGATGATGAGAGTTAGAGACATGGTGTGTCGTTATTTGAAAAAAGGAAATGGTTGCAATTCGAAAAGACATGTTCCTGATATCAAATCGTCGTCAGATGGAATTCGAAAAGACATGATCACACGATTATGTTTTTTTTTTCAAATTTTGGTGAAAAGTTTGGCGGAAATTTTGGTGAAAATAATACATTTACAACTAATTTATGGATCGCAAGGGTCGAATGGTGAAAATTCATTTATAATGTTGCATGGGTCGCTTGGTCGCACGGGTCGCATGGTGAAAATACATTTACAGAGTCGCATGGGCCGCTTGGTCGCACTGGTCGCATAGATCACATGAGGTTCTTGGTCGCACTGGTTGCATGGTTCGCTTGGTCGCATGTATGGATCAATATATGCGATCTCGATGAGTTTATAGATTTGTAAGAATAAAAGGACAAAAACCAATGAAAACAATACATTTACAACGCCAAACTAATTAATTCTAACTGAGGGACGCATGGGTCGCTTGGTCACATATATTGCTCAATAGATGCGAACTCATCGAGTTTATGGATTTATAACACAAAAACCAATCAAAATAAGACATTTACAACATCAATCATGGTTAAAACGGATTATGATCCATGTATGCCAAGTTGTGTAGAACGAATGCATGTGTTTCAACAGTTATAGTAGTGTTTTAAGAACCTGTCAGATGAGTTTGAAAAAACTAAAAAAAACTACAATTAACATTTTGTTCAAATGTCGATATTATTGCTATTATTGTCTACATTGATTCTAAATTAGACATATACATCTCAAACATATTGATAATGGCATTAAAAAAATAAACGCATAGGTCGCATATATGGATCAATTGATGCGAACTCGACAAATTTATGAATTTATAATAATAAAAAGACAATAACCAATCTAAATAATATATTTATAACGACAAACTAATTAATGCCAATTGAGGGTCATATAGGTCGCATAGGTCGCTTGGTAGTATATATTGATAAATCGATGCTAACTCGACGAATTTATGGATTAATAAGGATAAAAGAACAAAAAACCAATCAAAACAATACATTTATGACATCAAATTAATTAATGCCAACTGAGGGTCGTATACTCCGTCTTTCAGTCTTCTGCTTTTTTCTTGTTTGGTATTGATGTCCAGAGTTATCTCCTGCCATCTACTTTGTCTTCCAGTCACATATCAAGGGCGACCCAACACCATCACCTAGGTTACCACCACACCTCATCAGTGACTGCATAGAGACTGAGTCCACCAATTACCAAGACCTTGAGTAACCATAGACAACAAGATGCCATGCGTCCACCATGTCACCTTTGTCACGAGGGTCACAACGGTGACAAAGGTAACAAAGATTTTTCATAATTTGGTATTAGATACACAGACTAAGAGAAGAGACGTAGACGTTAACATATAGACATGGGTCAGAAGAGTCACATGGGTCGGAAGAGTCACATGGGTCGAAAGATAAGAGTCTGACAGCGAAATGACAAGTCAAAATAATCACATGAGTCGCGTGGGTTGCATGAGTGACACATGTCACATGAGTCGCAAAAGTTTTATACGTGGTCGCATGAGTCACATGGATCGCTTGGATCGGAGTTAAATGGGTCGCATAAGTCACATGGGTCGCACGAGTCGTAGACCAGTCATATGTGGTCGCATTGGGTCGGATAGGGTCTCGTTTAAACTTGATTATAATTTAATCCAAATGAGGGTCGACAAGTTTATGGATTTCACGTAATTATGAACAATAGATGCAAAATAAGACATTTTCAACGTTTAAATATTGATTATATAAGGTCACAAAGGTTACAAAGGTCACAAAGGTTACAAAAAAAAGTTACATAAGGTTACATAAGGTCACAAAGGTTACAAAAAAAAGTTGAAAAAAATTCAAGAAAAAAGGAAAGAGAAAGGTTACATAAGGTCACAAAGGTTACAAAAAAAAAGGAAAGAAAAAGAAGATTGCAAAAGTTATAAAAAAAGTTGAAAAAAAGGAAAGAAAAAGGTTAGGTAAGGTTTCAAAGGTCACAAAGGTAAAGAGAGTCGTGTGTGACTCAATGCATCTCCAAGTTCACCTCCAACCGTGACCTTAAGTACTGCGGGTACAAAATAATATCTGAGTCCGCCGATTACCAAGATCTTATGTTATGTAGATACATCATAATATCCTCCATCCACGTTGTAATGACTTGTGTGTATCTGCATAGAGACCGAGTCCGACGATTACCAAGACCTTGAGAAATATATAAACAGTGTGATGCCCTGCGTCCACCATGTCATATTCGTCACGAAGGTCACAAAGGTAACAAAGATTTTTCATAGAATTTAGGGAGAGACTTAGATGAAAAGAGAAGAGAGATGAGATTCTCCCGATTCAATATCATCTCGGATGCGATGGTGAGACTTACAGAATTTGATGAACCTTTTAATATAGGGGTAACAAAGATCGATGCAAAGAGAGTGTCGAAGAGACTGAGGTCTGACATCAAAATGACGTGTCGCCAGGGTCTTGATTATGGTATACGTAAAAGAATCATAGCTGGTATTGAAAAAACCAGGAGTCTGACATCGAAATGACTATTCGCAAGGAAATGTCACACAAGGGTCACGTGGGTCCCATGGATCGCAATGGCTACTTTGGTCGTAAAGGTCGCATGGGTCACAAAGGTCGCAAGGGTCGCTGTGCTCGCAAGGGTCGTAATGTCCGTAAGGGTCGCATGGGTGGAATTATAATGAAGAATTTATCGAATTATAATGATGAAAGTCACAAAGATTTTGTTAAATAATACAAATAATATAATATTACAAACTAATAATACAAACAATATAATATTACACACTAACAAACCTTTCTTTTTTTGAAGTTGGCGTTGTCTCGGTTGTGACGTTCTAAACACTGTCAGTAATGCTAGTATTTGAACCCATTTGACTTGACAAAGATGGGGTTTGTCTCGACGAAGATGAGGTATTTCTCTGAGCCTCACCGGGTCCAGGATAACAAATCTCTTTAGGCCTCCCACTTTGCCTTTTTTTTTGAGCCAGCATAGGAGGTAGAACCGTAACTTCAGAATATTGAGGAGGAATATTCCAATCACTGCAATTAGGAATCAGATACACGGTTTCTTGGTAAGCGAAACACCATGTCTCCCAAAGATAGCTTGTTGAACATAGATCTAGTATCTTGTGAGCTTTACCAAACTTATGTGCAACCGCAATTGCGTGACTGTATGGATACTTATCGACATCAAACATATTACAGTCACACGTTCTTTTTTTAAGACAGACTACAAATCTTCTATCCATCTCATTTCTCACCTCATACTCATCATTTAGCCTGTTCAATTCAATAACCTCATACTTGGATGCTTGTCCAAACTGTTCATGTAACGTTTTCTCAACATAAAGTATTAACTTTTGAGAATCATCACAGTAGGTAGTTGCTTCCAACCTATACCTATTGAATCATGCATTGTCTTTCACAAACAAATATCTCAAAGCCTTAGGATCGAAAACTTTTTTGACTTCTTCAACGTTGAATTTATTAACTCAGCCCCATTAGTGGTTAATAAGTTGTACCTTTCGCCCTTAAATTTACATCTTGCCCACTTAATAGGATCAAGTTCCTCTTTCTCCAAATACTTTGCTACATTAGGATACATGCGCAAAGGTCAAAAAGGTCAAAATGGTCACAAAGGTCACAAGTCACAAGGGTGGCAGACGTACAAGGATCGCAGGGGTACAAGGGTCGTAGAGGTAAGGGGTCGCAAAGGGGTACAAGGATCGCGTGGGGTCCAAGTTGTTCTCATCATCACTATCCTTATGCTCTATTGGCACATCAGAATCAACTTTATTACTGCCACAAACAACTTCATCAACTACCACATTCAGGGCACATCCACCATCTTCTCTTAACCTGTTGGTATGTTCACTATCAGAATTATCCGAATCCAAAATATTTATTATTTCCGTCAGATTACTCACAACTCTACTTTTGTTATTTGGACCTAAAATAACACAGTCATCATAATCTACAACACCTCCATCCTCACCTTCTCTAGCAATGCTTCCAAAAGCATGAATGAGAGGTTCAATTTCCCTCTCAATTTCGATTTCACACTTCACACTTGCTGATTCTATCTCTACATACAGCAGTGATCAAATTCCTCTTATGCTATCGAACATATAAAAAATAAGATGTTTGTCATTCATTATATATGTCGGCTTTCTATTTTCACAAATATTGGGCAAATAGCTTAACTTCAACTTCGTTGTATTTTTTCCCACCATAATCTCTACTCATAACTCATAAATAAGTTACTGGTATGTTAGACTAACCGGAGGACAATAGAAAGATACTCTCTGGTATTTCTGAACTCTACCAACCCATTCAGATTCTCAATCTGGATTTTTTACCCATTTAACATCATATAAAAAATAAATCAATGTGATTTTCTCATCCACCGAATCCATTACACCTGTAACAAAAACATAAAAAGAGGGTAAATTATGTGCGACTCGATGAGACTCAGTGACTTAATACGACCGTGCGACTCGATGAGACTCAATGACACAGTGCGATCGTGCGACCCTTTGACACCTCTGCGACCCTTGTACCCCTTCGACCCTTTGACTCCTTTGTGACCTTGCACCTCAGCGACCCTATTACCCCTTTTGCGACCCTTGTACCCCTTTGTGATCCTTGTACCTCTGCGATCCTTGAACCCCTACGAATCTTTGACCCCTTTGTGATCCTTGTACCTCTGCGACCTTTGTACCCCTACGACCCTTGTACCCCTACATCCTTGTACCCCGGTGACCCTTGTACCCCTGCGACCCTTTTACCTCTACGACTCTTTGACCCCTTTGCAACCCTTTGCAACCCTTTGACCCCTTTGTGAACCTTGTACCCCATTTGCGACCCTTTGACCCCTTTGCGACCATTGTTCTTCTGTAACCCTTGTACCCCTCTATGACCCTTGTACCTCTGTGACCCTTGTACCCCTACGACCCTTTAACCTCTTTGTGACCCTTATACCTCTACGACCCTTTGACCCATTTGTGACCCTTTTACATTTGCAACCCTTGTACCCCTTTGTGACCCCCTTACCTCTGAGACCCTTGTACCCCTACGACCCTTTGACCCCTTTGCGACCCTTGTACCTCTGTGACCCTTGTACCCCCTGCGACCCTTTTACCCCTTTGCGACCCTTGTACCTCTACGACCCTTGTACCCCCTGTGATTATTTGACCCCTACCCTTTGACCTTTGATCCCTTTGACCCCCGGTGAGACTCTGTGACCCAGTGTGACCTTGCGACTCGAAGAGACTGTCACTCATTGCGATCATTTGATGTTTTAATAAATATGGCTCGTTTAGACTACATCAATATAAGACTCATTTTGAAAAAGGGAGAATCGAATCTATACATATTACTCACTACTCATTCGGGTTATCCAATTCAAAAAAGAAACACAAGATAATGAAAAACTCATTACATATATTTGGTTTTTCTGCGGAAATAGCTTCTTTGTTGATAACAAACGATTTCAACCTATTCGCGGTAAATTTGATGTCGATTTCAAGCTATCTGCGATAATTTTAATGCTAATTTCAAATTACTCGCACCGAATCTGATGTGTGTTGGAGAACAGTAATTTTAGCGCCACAAAAGAGAGAGAAATCGAGGTTCTCTAGAGGAGAGAGAAAATTTGTCTACTAAGTAAATGACAAGGGTAATATGGGGTTATCAATATTTTAAAGGTAGTTTTGCAGTTGAAACTGTTTTTTGGGAAGGATGGGTTTGAAGTCAATATAGCATTTGAAGCGTATTTTTGAAGTTACCCTTTTAAATGACTAGCACGAGGGGCAATAACAGATCTCATCATGCATTTTATATTATTTCAATATTTCTCATTATGTATTACATGCTTAAAAATTTTTTGTTTGAACTTTGAATTATTTAAAATAAAAATATTTATTTTATTCAATGTATATATTTATGTGATCAACACGAAATTGATGGCGGGATATTTTCAATTTCAAATGTATACAGAAATGAGGTATTTCAGTTTTAATTAATGTTCAAGAAATCGGCCTAGACGGCCGCCTAGGCGTTGGGCGGTGGCCGGGTGCCCAATTTCTTGCAAATCGACCATTCTGGGCGGAGGGACGATCTAGGTGGCTTGGGCGGCCGATTAGGCGCTCGGCGGTAGCCTAGGCGCTTTTATTTTTTTTCACTAATCCAAAACGACGTCGTTTTGGTTCCAGTGAAAAAAATTACCCTAAACCATTCCTCTTTTCTGTGTCGTCTCCCGCCAATCCCAAGATTCCTAGTATCCATTCCTCTTGCCCGTCGTCGTCGTCCATCCCCGGTTGCCTCCTACCCGTCGTCATCGTCCCTGGTTGCCTCATGCCCGTCCCTAGTTACCTCCTTCCCATCCCTGGTTTCCTCCTGCATCGTCGTCGTCCCTGGTTGCCTCCTGCTCGTTTGGTTGCCTTCTGCCCGTCATCGTCATCCTTTCACTGTCGCTCGTCTGGTTGCCTTCTGTCCGTCGGTCGTCTGGTTGTGTACTACCCGTCTGTCCTCTGGTTGCGTCCGTCGCTCGTTTGATTGCCTCTACTTGTTGCTCCTATCGTCGGTTTTGGTAAATTCCCCATAACCATAATTCATTTTGCTAAATTTCTAAGAATTTGTAGTTATGATAATAGCAGAATGTTAAGAAGAATGTTGATCATCATCAGAATGTTAAGAAGAATTTGTAGCAGAATGTTAAAAAGAATTTGTAGTAGAATGATGATCATGTAACTTTGATTTTTGATTCATTTTTAGAAAATTTGGTTCGTTAAGTAATATCATTGGACTCTTTGTTTAGGTTATGGCATCTTCTTCGGCTTCAAATTATACTTCTACAGCTGCAACTCAATCCTCAACTTTGCAAAGAAAATCAAATGATGTCGGATGAAAATGCGGTATGTTAGTCCACCAGAATCATTCGGATAAAATTTAGTGCAAGTTATGTGGAAAGGTTGTTTCGGGTGGAATTATAGGTTAAAACAACATGTAGCAAAAATGCAAGGAAACGTTTCTGCATGTTTTAAAGCAACAACTGAGCAACAAGAAAAATGTAGGTTATCCATCAAAGAAGCACAAGAAAAGAAGAAACAACAACTAGTGAAAGATACGATTATTCGTTATTCAGTGACGATTGATGATCAAAATGAAGAAGAAGAGCTAGATATTGAAGGGTTGGAAAAAAAGAAGCCTCGTGTATTAGATCCTATTGATAGATATGCTATGTTTAATTTGGAATCTTCTACAAGTTTATGATCGACATTGAAGCAAAAAAAAAAAAAATTCAAGATGCTTTTGCTAAAGAGAGGTTGAACAAGGTTCATGAATATATTGTTAGATGGATTTACACGCATGGTGTTGATTTTAATATGATTGATAATGATGAGTTCAAGATGTTGATAGAGGCGATTGGATTATATGGACCCGGTGTTACACCACCAAGTCAATACCAACTATGAGAGCCATTATTGAAGTATGAGTTGACAGGATGAAAGGTTTGGTAAAGGAACAAGAAAAAGAGTGGAGTTTGAATGGATGTTCAATTAAGATAGATGCTTGGATAGATAGAAAAAGAAGGAGTATTATGAATTTGTGCATCAATTGCAGAAAAGGTACGTCATTCCTTTCTTCTAAAGATTGTTCAAGTGAGGCACATACGGGACACTTCATATTTGAATATGTGAAAGAATGCATTGAGAAAGTTGGTGTCGATAATGTTGTTCAAGTGGTAACGGATAATGCCACGAATAACATGGCCACTTCAAAGTTGTTAAAGAATGTGATGCCCGGGATATTTTGGACATCTTGTGCAACTCATACAATAAATTTGATGTTGGAGAGTATTGCAAAGCTTGATAAGTTTAAAGAAATGATAGAAGGGCTAAGGCGTTTACAATTTTTATTTATGCTCACGACAAGATTTTATCGATGATGAGGAATTATACTAAGAAGAGAGATATTGTGAGACCTGGAGTTATTAAATTTGCATCAGCCTTATCTTAGTTTACAAATTTTAGATGCTAAACAAGAAGGATTGAAAATGATGTTTGCTAGTAAAGAATGGGCAGATTGCAAATGGTCAAAGCATCCTAAGGGGAAAGCGGCATATACCACGATGATGAGTTTCTCGTTTTGGAATGGCGTAACGTTGTGTTTGAAAGTATTTGCACCTTTGATTAGAGTGCTTCGATTAGTTGATGGAGATGTAAGACCATCAATGGGGTTTGTATGGAGAGTTGCAAATAGCAAAACATGAGATACGTGCGGTGTATAAAAATATCGAGAAAAATTATAAGCCGATTGTTAACATCATCGATGAAAGGATAAAAGGAAGGCTTGATAGTCCTCTACATTTGGTGGCATATGTTATGAATCCTTATTACACTTATAAGGATTCGAATATTCAATCGGATGACAATATGGTAGATGCTATGTTTAAGTGTGTGGAAGCTTTTTTCTCAAATGATTTTGATGCTCAGTGTTCGGTAATTAATGTTGAATTTCCAAAGTACAAAAAATGCTCAGTGTTCGGTAATTATTTGTTTTTGTTATTTGTTTCAAACTTAATTGTGCGTGGTTTTTAAACAATTAAACATTTGCAAATATTTTAAATTAAAAATTTGAAACATATTATTTACACATTTATATAATATATATATATATATATTTCTGCCTAACCCGTCTAGCTGCCGTCTAGCCTGCCTAACCACTGTTTAGACGCTCTAGATGCTAGGTGTTGGGGCTCCGCCCATCTAACGCCTAAAGCTTTCTTGAACCTTGGTTTTAATCCGTTCATAAAAAATTAAATATAATAAAATTTAAAAATTTTATCATTTGAATCATTTTTTTTTCAATAAATGTTTGAATAAGATTTGATTTTGTTGATTCTATTTTTCCTAACCAAATCGTATCAACATTTGATTTTTGCATGTAAACCTTGTTTTTCACATTTTAAAACACATAATTATGTTATTGAGTGTTACATTACTTGCTGCCAAGGAAAATAAAAACAATTACAAATTATAATCCTTAAAAATATTTAAAAAAATTGTTTCATACTTAAAAATATCTTGAAATAAGAGAGGAAGAACTTGCACAATAAACTTAAAAAAGTAAAAATCACACCCAAAGTATTTGTTTTCTTCGTTTTTAAACCACACAATTTAACAAACATAAGAGACCTTGCAAATTTCAATATTTGGTCTCCTTCTCCAAACACTCACTCAATCCACGAACAATCTGATGCATGTTTGGTCTGTCTGATGAATTCTGAGAAACAGAAGCCAATGCCAATTCCAAAACCTTCCAAACTGAATTAGGATCAAACCCATTTGTCATCTTCGGATCCACGATATACTTCACGTCGTTTTTAGACCTCAAAACAGATATCACCCAGTCACTGACATGAACGCGTTTTGTCTGCGATCCGCTTATCGCGTTTTGTCCCGTTATCATCTCCAATAGAACCACTCCGAAGCTGTACACATCACTCTTCTCGTTTAACCAGTTTGTTGCATAGTACCTGCGATTAAACTGTGTTAAAAATCGAGTATCTTGTGATGTATATGTATAATTGGTATATATGTATGTATGTACTAATACTGACTGTGGATCAAGATAACCAGGTGTTCCGGCGACAAAAGTGGATAAGTGAGATTTGCTTTCGGTCTGAAAGCTCCTTGACAGTCCAAAATCAGCTAACTTTGCTCTGTTCTTACCGTTCAATAGGATGTTTGACGTTTTCACGTCTCTATGAACTATTGCAGGTTTACATCCCAAGTGAAGGTACTCAAGTCCTTCCAAGAAATCATTCATTTAAACATGTCAGAAATGGCGTTATTGTACGATCCTAGATCAGAAAACAAGAAAAAGTTTCGATTTTTATTTATTTATTTTGCTGACCTTGTGCTGCATCTAGTGCAATCTGCAGTCGTTGCGTCCAGTTCAAGGTATAATCATACTTTCCAGACAAATGATCAGCCATGTTTCCATTAGCCATGAACTCATAGATCAGTCCAGTATGATTGGTTTCGTGGAAATAACCAATCAGTTCAGTCAGGTTGACATGATGAACCCTCATGAGAACCTCAACCTGAAGTATTATTAAGACGCTAGCTAAGATTTATGTGATCAAAAAGCTTGAAGAAGAAGATGAGATTTTTACGTATACCTCGGATCGAAACTCTTTATATCCTTGAGATGATGATTCAGACAACAATTTAACTGCAACTTCAATGTTATTTAAGGAACCATGATATACAGTTCCAAAGCCTCCTTTACCAAGGACCCGTGAGAAGTTATTTGTCATCTTAACAACATCTGCGTATGTAAAGATCATGTTTTGCAAACCCCCTTCTTCTTTTTCTTCTTCTGTTGCAGAGTTTACTTCTTGCACAGAGAGATTCAATTAGCGTATGTAAAGATCTAACAATGGTGTAAAATTGATAGATGGATAGACATACCAGCTTGTTTAGTTCTCCTCTTGTATCTCCAAAACAAACCAAACAAAACTAATAGCACAACAAAAATCACCATTGCTGCCACAAGAGGGATTACATACTTCTTGTCGCTTCCACACGAACTTTTGGTACAGATTTCTGGATTTGCTCCGACCCTTTGATTGGTACGTTTTTTAGGTTAAGTGATCAGAACATACAGCAAGAAATCTGAAATGTTTTCAATGGATATACATATACCTTAGTGATAGCTGTCCACTCTTGGATCTTTCTAATAACTCGTTTGGAACTCTACCACTTAGCTTGTTCTGCTCCAGATTTCTGAGAAAATTCATTCATACAATAAGCAGATTCATGTCTAGTATCCTATCATGTCTATTTGATAAATATGCATTCACTTACAAGATCCTCAAAGATTGAAGTTTTGTCAGAAACTCTGGTATGCTTCCGGTTAAGCTATTGTTCGATAAATCCCTACACAAGTCAGCAGAATACTATTGCCTTTCCTCAAGAAGATTAAACTGATCTTTCTATTAATAGTAAGTACTGTTTGACGATAAGATCAAACTCACAGTTCTTGTATCATTGTGAGGTTTGAGAAGGAGTGAGCAATGTAACCTGTCAATTCGCTAGACGATAAGTTCCTGCATCATGTGGAAATCTGGAAAACATTAGTTAACTGGTAATAAGTAAATGATTCTGGATTTTAACGTATTGAGTTGAAAATGTAATATTTACAGTGATGTAATTCTGGGAGGATTATAACTATCATATGTACAAGAAACACCATCCCAAGTGAAATCCTGTGGGGTGCATGGATCTCCTTGCCAGTTTTTCTTCACTTTGTAATTGTTTCTTATGTTCATAATCGCATCAGCTGCAAACATTGAATGAATTTCATAACAAGATTTGTCGTAACTTATGAAGAACATTAGATCTGAAAGAAACATACCATCTTCTTGGCTGGTCTGAAACTGCAAGAAGCTGCTTGCATTGTAAATCTCAAGGGCATTAATAATAGGTGGAAAGGTCGACTTGGGTGTTCTAACGAGGGCAAAGACGATATTAGACTGACTCTCTGGTGTCAGAAGTAAAGTATCAGTCTGCAGATACTTGGGACTGAAGGAATCAATCACAGTTTTACCATTAATGGTGATGTCAAACTCTCTGGTTTCATTTGGTCTAAGCTTTATAATCTCTGAAAAATGCATGTAAACAAAGTACTTAACATTGGGATCACTGTCTAGTAATGTCATGGTGATGGGTCTTGTCTCATTGATCGGAGTCATCGCCGTGCTCATTACAACACCTGAAAGGTTGTAACTGTTGTTGGAGTTCATAGGAAGTGATGAAGTGTTGATCTGTCTGCAGTAGTCAAAGTTTCGAGGAATCCAGATTCTGTCATAGATATCATCTTTGTACCTGCAGATTCACACTTTCCGATCAGTTTCCGACAAAAATCTCAGAATAAAACTAGTTTCTTGGGTGTTACGGAACTACTCAAAACTTTACCTAACAGACGAATTCTGCGTAGAACCAAAGTCCCAACGGCGAGAGAAGAACAAAGCGCCATTAGAGGAATCATAAGTTGAATTATCATTACCAAGAAACCTAATCTCCAAAGCAGAAATGAATGGAATTCCTTTGCCTTTGTTCCCCAAACAAACATACATATTATCATAACGATTCAAATAAACCATCTCTTTCATGACCATCACCGATGCATTGATCGGACTTACAGTGTCCCAATGATTAGCTCCAATAAACAGATCAAACTCGGGAGGAGTGTTTTCACCGTCATAATTTCCGTACATGAATCTCGCTCTTACAAGGTACTTCTTCCCCTTTCCTTGTGTCGGATTCAAGGTATAACAGTTTCTAGAACCTTCAGGGAAGCTTCTAAGATTCTGAAGTTGTCTTTGAAGTGTGTTAAGCATGTGTTCAGATGAAACAGACTTAGATTCTCCAGTGCTGATGAAGGAAGCATCTGAAACATACTTCAATCCTGTTGTATCGTCTGTGTAAGATGATCCACTGGGTATTCCACAATCTATACTGATGAAACCTGCAGATTTTTCAAGGATTAAGAACAGTAATTACAAAAACAAATGTAAGATTTAAGGATCAAGTTAGTCAGTAATAGTAATTACCTGACTGATCTTGAGCAAGAACAGAGACGAAGACAATGCACAGACAAAGGAAATGAAACCATCCCATTATTGCCTATAGACGTGTTTTTTATGTGATGGTTTTGCTCATAAAGATCAAAACATATATAACTCAATTTATCATTTTAATGTATCATCAACTTGTTGATCGACGACTTTGGAAAGTCAATTCTCCGCCGAAAACTCAACCAAATTCCATTGATCTGTATATATAAATCAATGGTCTTTCAATTTTTTAGTACCAACATGAAAATGTTTTTATCAATCTCTAATAGGTTTTGAAATCTCAAACTTCTTATTCCATTCGAAACGCTGCAAGAAAATCAAGTTTTAGATACTGAAAAATCCGTCCCTAATCCGTCCCTAAACAGGTTTAGGGACAGAAATGCTGTCCTCAATCGCGCGGTAGTCTTCAATCGCGCGTTTCCAAATGCTATCCGTCCTCAATTAGGGACAGAAATTTCAGTCCCCAATCCGTCCCCAATTAGGGACGGAAAAAGTAGTCCCCAAACAGTCCCGGGATTGGGGACGAACCGGTTTCCGTCTCTAAAACTTGGAGACGGACTGTTGCAGCCGTCCCTAAATTTAGGGACGGAAATTAGCCATCTCTAAATTTACGGACGGCTATTGTCCGTCCCTAATTTTTTTTAAATAAAAAAATAAAATTTTAAAAAAAGTTCGATTATATTAAAAGATAAAAATTAATACATAACAATAATTACAAAGCATATATATAACCAACATTTTTAATCCTAAACCGTTGGAAATATTTCCGATTAGTCGTGATCAGAATCACTGCTCTGAACTGCATCCTAATCGATGTTAGGCATTTGCGCTTTCATCATGCACAGAAGCTTTTCCATTCGCTTATCTGATCGTTCAGCTTGCTTTCTTGATAGTTCTGCCTCCTTTAGTGCCTGTTCAACGCGCCTGTCGGATTCTTGGAACCTTTCGGATATTTGATGTCGGAGCTCGTAATCCGATACTTTTTCTTTCCTTTGGATGAAGATGAAGTTGAATGTTTTGAGGCCATTGCTCCAAGTCCGAAAATACGACCTTTGTATGGTGTAACTTGTTCTAAAACAAGTATCGAGAATTAATAACATTTATAAATAGTGAAATTAGATCATAGTAGAATGTCATTACTACCTCGAGATACAACTCGTTGTACTAAAAAGACATAGTTTAATGAAATGTTAATTTTATATAAATGCATAAAAAATTGAATAAAGCTTACCAGATCTTCATATACTTCCGCAAAAGAGCAAGATCCTGCCGTCTGTACGCTTATCTCGTATCCTTCTCTATCAGAACGCCGGAATTTACTTGCTCGCTCGCTCTTTGCCTTAAATTCTGGGGAATCCCAATATGCGCACATCTGATCCCAAATATCTTCCACCATCCAATTGGGTTTTCCTTTTGTCTCTCGTTTTTCCCGATATTTACCTACGATAGACTTGAGATGCTTTGCCATATTTTTTTCAAATTCCGACTTTACTAGTCCGGTAAGAGCGGGATTCCAATAAAATTTATGCTGAAATAATAATAAGCTTATTATATTTAAATTTTAATTTAAATTACTTAATAAAATTAAAAAATGTTTAAAACATACCACAAATGATTTCCACCATCGTTGCTTAATATGTGGATTGGTACGTGTCCAATTGTAACACGGCCGATCATAATCAGCTTTTATCGTCATTGTTATGTGACGATTAAGTTGATTATATCCAAACCTACAAATCAAAATGAAAGATAAATTAACATTTAATTAACTATTTATAATTGAGATTTAAAATTGAGTATACATACCATAGTCCGCCGTTTCCTCGTACAGGGTCTATAAGAGGAAGCTTGCGTCGTTCTTCATCCATTTCTAAAATTTCTTCCACTGTTGGTTCCTCGTATATATATGGGTCGTGATTCATTACTGGATCGGGTGGTGGTTGCGTTTGCGGATATTATGGCATATATTGCCCCGATTGTGTCGATCTAGTGTTTCGGAAGAATTTGGATTCATATAATCTTCAAACCCTGAATTGGAATGTCGGGAATGAGATGAAAGGTTGCCACTTTCCTCGGACTGAGGGCGGTTTCTCGTTTTACCGCCTCTTCCAACGCGTCGCGACATACTGAAATGTGAAATTAAGATATTACGGTACCACCTCTAACCAATCATCTCAATTTCTAAATTTCAACGTAAATTTCTCAATTTCAAACCAATCAATTCTAGCATAAACACATACTTGTAACATCAACACATAAATAAACAGCTAAATTTCATGCTCCTACCTTAAAATTCCAGCTAACTTAGAACCAATTCCAGCGAAATTTCATGCTCCTACCAAGATTTTTTTCAACTAATCCTTGTATGAGTATACTAATTATAACTAATACCCAAAACTTCAATGTAAAACACAGAATCAAAGATTACTCAACACAAAATCGAGACTGCAAGAGACTGAAATTGACGGGTTCAACACAAAATCGAGAATGGGATACCTGACCAGAAAATGCGAACGGGGCGGCGATGGAAAAGGGGAGGGAGATGCGAACGCGGCGGCGACAGAGGAGGAGAGGGAGATGCGAACGAGCGTGAAGAGTCTGAAATGGGGAATCGAAAATTTATATTAATTTGGGGACGGACACATAAAATCCGTCCCTAATTAGGGACAGACGTGATGCAATCGTCCCCAATTGGGGACGGACACATGAACCCTTATGTGGAAATGGTGCAAAATGTATTCTGTGAAAGAAACGAAAATATTGAAGAAGATCCGAATGAAGAAGCAAAAAGTTTTTTTGAAATGCTAGAAAATGCTAGGAATCCACTTTATGATGGTTGTAGGATGGTTGCATCACGCCCGTCCCTAAATTTGGGGACGGATGACCTGCCCCTCCCTAAATTTGGGGACAGAAGTTTCTGCCGTCCCCAAATTTAGGGACGGCAGAAAATCCGTCCCCAATTTAGGGACTGCAGAAACTTCTGTCCCCAATTTAGGGACGACACTCATCCGTCCCTAATTGGTCCGTAATTAGGGACGGATTAGGGACGACTCTTCTGTACCCAAATTTGGGGACGGATTCAGGACGAATTTCATTTTCCGTCCCTAATTCGTGTATAATCCGTCCCTAAATTTAGGGACGAAAATGTCGGTCCCCAAATTCCGTCCATAATCTTGAATTTTCTAGTAGTGAAAGAGGTACCCATATATATACATCTCAACCTAACTGATATATCCATAAAATAGGAAGAAGCCCAACTAATATATCCTATAGACACGGTCTAAAACTCCCCATCAAATTGGTGCGTGAAGATCTTTTATGCCCAACTTGCGAAGTAGATATGTGAACGGTTTGTTGTCGAGCCCCTTAGGGAATATATCTGCTAACTGGTTGACAGATTGAATGTGAGAGTTAACTAGTGAGCCGGATTTGATTTCTTTGCGAACAAAGTGACAATCGATATCGATGTGTTTCGTACGTTCATGAAACACGGGATTTGCACCAATATGTAACGCGCCTGATTGTCAAACAATACTTGCATCAGTTGAGAATGAACAATCCTAAGATCATAGAGAATACCTTTTAACCATTTCAACTCACACATCGTCACTGCCATGGAGCGATACTCGGCTTCGGTGGAAGAGCGAGACACCAAAAGCTGCTTCTTCATCTTCCAAGAAATTGGTGATCGTCCAAGCATGATATAATAGTCTGTAATTGAACGTCGGGTAAGCGGACAACTAGCATAATCTGAGTCACAGTATGCATGGAACTGAAGTTCACTGCCTGCTCGTAGGAATATTCCTTGTCCCGGTGAGGTCTTGATGTAACGAATAACACACATTGCAGCCTCCATGTGAACTACTTTCAGATGTTGAAGAAACTGTGCAAGTACATGAACCGCATGGCAAAGGTCTGGTCGTGTTATAGTCAAGTAGACAAGCTTCCCAACAAGTCTTCGATACTGCTCTGGATCGTCCATGTCGGGTCTTGAGGCCAACGCCAGTCGGGGATTCGGCTCGATGGGAGAGGAGGAGGGTTTAGCTCCAATTAGTCCAACCTTCGCGAGTAAGTCTGTAGCATACTTCCTTTGACAAAGGCACATCCCTGTCTTGTTCTGTGCAATCTTGATCCCAAGGAAATATTTGAGAGGGGCGAGATCCTTCATGTGAAAACATCAGCGAAGATAGTCCTTAAATGTGTTGATGGCTGCAAGATCATTCCCTGCAAGGATGAGATCACGACGTATACAAGTACCGTCATAGATATCCGCCCCTTCCGAAGAGTGAATAACGAATGATCAAGATATGATTGGCGGAATCCATATTGTGTTAAAGCCGTATGAAGTTTCGAATACAAAATCTCGGAGCTTGACAGAGGCCGTACAATGATTTCTTGAGTTTACAGTCTTTGCCAAGGAAAAGATCACCATAACCTGGAGGGATTTTCATATAAACCTCTTCGTCAAAATCTCCATGGAGGAATGCATTATGCACATCCATTTGAAAGAGATGTCATTGCTGAATACATGCCACTGCCAACAATGTCCGAACCCTGCCCATCTTTGCTACCAGAGCGAACGTTTCATTAAAATAGAATCCCTCAACTTGAGTATTTCCGAGAATGACCAAGCGGGCTTTATGACGTTCGATGCTACCATCGGCTTGAAACTTAGTTTTGTAAAGCCACTTGCATCCAATCGCACGTTTACCATGGGGAAGCGTCGTGATGGTCCATGTTCCATTTCGTTCAAGTGCTTCAAATTTAGCTTTCATGGCTGCTTGCCATTTTGGATCACGAGAGGCTTCAGCGAATCGAGTCGGATCTGCGTGGCTGGACACAACCGCAAGAAACTGCATGTGTTCACGAGAGAAATGCTTGTCATAAGTCACATAATTAGCTATGGGGTAAGGCGTACCTAAGGACATGACTGTGGGTTCACGATGAGCACGGAAGTCTACAGGTTTCACAACTTTGGTCGAGTAGCAGACAAAATCAAGAAGTTTCGTCGGTAGTTGCTTAGATCGTTCTCCTCGATCCAACGGTTCGTTCGAGTCTTCTGGTTCAGAGGAGTTCACTGTCATATCTGCTGCATTAGCATCTGTAACGAGGGGCAAAGCAGGGAGGTTTGTCGAAACAGATGCTGCTGCAGTTGAGCTCTCTGCAGTCCCAGCTGCGACGGTATCGGTGCTCCCCCTGTCTGTCGGCAGGATAAATTCGGGCAATTCATCCTCATGTACAACATGCATGAGGGATCAACGGGAAGGCTACATAGAGTCGTAGCCCTTCGATGAGTTCTGATCACGAAATGGAAAAATGAACTCCGAAGGTCACGTCACGGGACACAAAATATTCGCATGTCGCAAGGTCGTAGAGTTGTCACCCCTTCTTGCCAAATGGATACCCAATGAAGATACATCGTCGACTACGCGGGGCAAACTTATCCTTGGACCGCAACCGAGAGTGTACAAAACAAAGACATCCAAAAGTCCGCACTTCATCATACCATGGGGCATAACCATGAAGAACTTCAAATGGAGAAGAACCACCGAGCAAAGCAGAAGGCGTGCGATTTATGAGAAGACTCGCTGCTAGGATGCACTCTCCTCAAAAAACGAGTCGGAAGATTTGCTTGGAATCGGAGTGCATGGGCAACATTGAGTATATGTTTATGTTTTCGTTCCACGCGACCGTATTGCTGCGGTGTGTTCACACAAGATGTTTGAAACAGAATGCCATTGTCTCTTAAAAAGGCACGAAGCTTGTAAAATTCAGTCCCGTTATCTGCTCGTACAATTTTGATGGAGGCATCATATTGAGTCTTGACAAGTGCGTGAAAACGCTGAAAGATACCATTCACCTCTGTTTTCTTGGCCATGAGAAATACCCAAACAACTCGGGAGAAGTCATCCACCAAAGTGAGAAAATATAAAGCCCCACACGATGACCCCAAACGTCACAATGAACCAAATCAAAAGGCGCAGAAGCCGTTTTATTACTCAAAGAAAAGGATTTGCGAGTTTGTTTCGCTTGTAGACAAATCTCACAATGTTTATTTATAGCACTACTACTCTTATTCTTGAAAGTCATAGGAAGCAAACTGATGGCTTTATCCGAAGTATGCCCGAGTCTACGATGCCACAAATCGGAAGACGTGACTCGGAATACGTATCGAGGAGCATCTGCTGCGATAGTGTGAAACTAGTAGACCCAATTGTGTTGCTTACTCGCACCAATCAAAGTCCTCGTAACACGGTCCTGTAAAAGACATAGCTTATCAGTAAATGTGGCGATACATGGCTGATCATGAATAAGATGAGCAACAGATATAAGGTTGCATTGGAGGGAAGGCACGTAGAGAACTCGATGAAGAGTAACAAGCGGCCCAAGAGACACATCGCCCTCAAATCATGCAATGCATTGTTGCTGTCAGAAAGCCCCACGGATAGTGGGCGTACTTCTTGAAGATTAAGGAAGAGAGATTTATCCCCCTTCATATGTTGTGATGCCCCCATATCAAGGAGCCAAGGGTAAAACTGCTTACCATTTGCTTTCTCGGTGTTAATCGGCTTACTTGCATTGAGTATATTCATAATTTTCAGCCATTGGTCGTCAGATAGACTGGGAATATTTGGTCGATCAGCCTCAGTCACTACAAAAGGTTCCTCGGGAGCTATGGACTTGCCACGGGCGGCATGAGCCACTGCTTGTCCTCTGCCTCGTGTGTGGCTGCCACCCCGTGCTCCACGTCCGCGACCCACAGCGCGCGTTTCCCTCTCCATTGGCCACCACTCTAGGTAACCAATAAGCTGAAAACAATCACCTACTATATGACCTACCCTCCCACAATGAGTACATGTAGGTTTGGTCTCCATGTCATATGTCTCGGGCCTTTTTTTCTTATGTGTTGCATGAACCGCAAAGCTTACGACATCAGCTCGCGTTTCATGTGTCTTCGTCATGGAGTTATGCATCTCCTCAGCCCGGGCACGAGAGAAGGCTTGGTTAAGGGTCGGGAACGGATCCTGACTCAAGAGATTCGTACGAACAAGATGATAGACATCACCGTCCAATCCCATGAGGAACTGAAAAACCTTATCCTTCTCGTGTTCGGTAGTGATCTCCATTGTTGCGGGACATGTACAATTTGGACGTTTCTTGTGCGCTGCCAATTCGTCCCATAGGGTTTTGAGTCGTCCATAATAGGCATTCACCGTATCACCATGTTAACGACAGTTAACAATTTCTGCGGTCAACTCGTAGATCCACATGTCGTTTCCTTTTGAGAACAGTTCACGAATATCCTTCCACAAGTCCAAGACGTCATCTGTGTATGTCACATGAGATCGGAGAGATGAATCTATAGTATTCATGATCCATCCCACCAATATAGAGTTGACTGCACCCTAATCTTCATATGTCGAATCCGTGGATACGGGTTTCGTGATTGTTCCCTCCAAGAAGGCAAGTTTCTTCTTTGAACGAAATGCATTTCGCATGCTTTTCGCCCATTCATCATAGTTGTCCTCGCGAAGAACAACCTGAGTTAATATTAATCTTGTATGCTCCGTAGACGTCATATAGTATGGAGATGCAAGATCCATCATCACAAATCTAGTCATCTTGTGGGCACCGTCGGGATCGTCTTCCTGAAACCACTTTTAAGGTTTCCGCTCTGATACCATAATAGGTTTTGAAATCTCAAACTTTTTATTCCATTCGAAAGAGGGTACCCATATATATACATCTCAACCTAACTGATATACCCAGAAAATAGGAAGAATCCCAACTAATATATCCTATAGACACGGTCTAATAATCTCGCATTTTAATCAAATTTATCATCTTTTGTTATTACCATGAAACTTTTACAGACAAGAAACTTATTCAGAAACCAAAGATGGTTTCAGCCATTGTTGTCCAAACTATACATACACTTACACTATACACGTTACTCGGCTTGCTATACAGTAAAGGACTCACAAAAAACCATCCTACAGCAAACCCGAGGGACGGGACAAGAAGGGTCCGAGAGCGATTCTCGCTGCGATAACGTTGTTGACTAAAAGTCTCCATCTTGTTTCGTCTTTCTTACTATGCTGCTGCATTTTATCCTTGAAATGCCTGTGGAAACACAGCAAAAGTCACAACAAATCCGCAACCAACAGAGATATGTTTGAAATACTTACCGGCAAAGAGGGACTTTGCAGGAATCAGGGTCATTGCAAATGCGAGAATGAAGTTGAAGGAGCTGCCACATGCGTTTACAATGCGGACATCCACCTGGAACCCTGAATTTGCAGGCGCTGAAATGTCGGAGTAAGCCCTCGAGTGCTTTACATGCGGTAAATTTACAAGCAACATGGTTTCCTTTCAATGCCTTATCGCGAGGCCCAATTGTCCCGCACCCTTCTCTGCATATGTGTACGAGGGCTTCCATTGCCTCGTATAGCTGCAGATACACTTTTCTCTCTTCCTGCTTTCTCATTCTATCTTGTTTCCGCTGTTGTGACGGAAGGGAGCAATGTGAGTGTGTGTACGGCAAATAGAAAAACTACGTGACGAATAGGTAATGGACATGGCAAGGACTTACAGTATCGGCTTCGACTACAGCCTCGACAAGCTCCTGTTCGAGCAGAGGATTACAGCGTCTCATTACCTTCCATCCTTCGGTAGAACATACGGATTTGAAGTCTTTAATGACCATTGAGAGACAGATGAAGCAAAGACGAGGCACATCACATTTTCGTGCCAATTGAAACACATCAATTACATTCTCTTTGTTAATCCATCCCTGCTCCAGAACATGAACACAGACTCTTTTAAGTGACGGGACCAAGTAGCAGTGTGATAAAACCAACAAATGGAGCACAAACTTCTTCATCTCTTCCTCCTCGTAACTGCAACGTTTAGCCGCAGGTGAGAACGTGAAAGACTTGATTTGCAAAAAAGGTCATTTTCATTGAAATGCATATGCAAATGCATATACCATGAAGAGTACAGAAACCGAATGAAAACGTAGACAGCATCATAAGGTACACCAGAGATTTTGAGGTATCTTGTTCCGTTCTTCGCTCTTGATTGATTCAGAAGATTTTTCAAAACAGGTGATGCTGCAGCCTGTGCACATACAGAGAAATCTTGATCATGTTTCCGTTCTTCTACATGGGTTAAGTCACATTTGCATTCAAACAAGACTCACCAGTACACTCGAATGGGCTGGAATTCGTGATTTTCCATCCGTAACAACACATAAATCTGCCTCAATTCCTTCCCTGAACAGCTTGTCCCAAGTTTTAACTGTTTCACCGCCCAAAAAAGGTGACAGAATCGATGGATTTCGAGACGGTTGAGATCGTTTAAAGGTTAAACGAGGGAGAGGGGGAGGTTTCGGGATATTCTTGTTACTAGAGACTGTTAAAGAAGGAGATTCTATAAATGGTAAAACATCAGCAGGACCCACAAAGGCTTCTTCTTCTATGGCTATATCGAACAGTCGAGGAAATGAATCACCATTAGAAGATAGCAGAAGAACATTGCCTTCTGATGAAGCCATCAACTCACAAAAGAAGCAATGGTTCTGCACAGAGAGAACAGAAGAAGCAAGTTAATTCAATGAGGCAAGGTATAACTTTCTTCTTCAATTTAATATCAAAATCTACTCACTTAAAGAAGAATCAAATCTGTCAAGAAAAAGATATACCCAGAAACGAAGAATCAAGATCTCGTTTAATTATCCATCATCAATGGAGAACCTTGGCAAGTAATTTACAGGACCCTTTTGATTATAAGATTACCCAATTTCTTGAAGACGAAGAACAATCGAACAATCGCAGTTCCAAGATATAAATAAATCGCGAGTATATCACTGATTAATGACTGTTCTTATAATAATATCATAATCAAACATCAACATCGATTAGATTATGATAACAACTCACCGGAAAATGTGATCGGAAAACGATAAAGTAACTGGAAATGGTGGTCGATTCGAGATGACCAATCTCCATAAACTCATGTATTTTCATCATAATAAAACCCAGTAAAAAATTCTCATTATCATTAACCATGAACAACAAAAAAAAATCCAAGAAACCATTCCCAGCGAACCAAACAAATTCGTGAAATTAAAAAGAAAAACTCATTAATCAGTGTTTAACATTATTGCCGGAAAATGAAATCGTTCTTACCCAGGAAGAGAAAATCCCAGATTACAACCCGATCTTTCACTAAAATTGTTTCTTTAATACACTAAATAGACGAACCCTGAACTTCAGTCCTCGAGATTATGAAGAAGAGTATAAAGAAACCCATTTTCGTTTTATAAAAGGGAAGAAGGCGAATAAAAAAGAGAAATAAATACAAAAAAATGGAAGAGGAGAAGAACCTGAGTGGTGTCGTTGCAATGTGGAGTGAGGACACGAAGTCTGCGTAGCATGCATACAAAAAATAACCCATGCGAGAGGGAGAGAGGACAGAAACGCTGTCGTTTTAAGATGGAGATATAGAAGAGGAGATAAAGAAGACCACGGGTCTTTAAAATTATTAATTTTAATGTAATGAACTCAATTTCCTACTCAAAAGGTAAATAAAAAATATACCAAAATTAGTATGTCTATTCTTGTGATTATTTTAATTTTAATATACCGAAATCCTTAAAATTATATATTTTAATAAACATATATATAATAAAATTCTAGATTTTTGGTAACGGTTTTCACAAATAAAAACAAATTATTAGAACACTAAATTCTAGATTTACATTAGATATTTTCACAAAAGGTAAAATACAGGTATTATAATTGAATATTTGATTTTTCAATATTATGTTTTTTTTTTCAATTTAATCAGTTTTATTGGGAAATTATATACTATTAGAATTCCAATTTTATCATTTTTTTTAATTTCAACCTCAACTTTGTGGAAAGGTTTTCGTATATTGATTGAATGAAATTACATCAGCTATATAACAATATACAAGAAATATGAAATCCTAACGGAAACCCTAATAAACCAAAATTACATTTATTTCCCTTTCACTTACATGCCCCCTCAAGACGGAGCACATTCGGTGATGCCGATCTTGTGACAAAGTGTAAGAAATGGCTGACGAGCGAGCGGTTTAGTGAGTAAATCCGCTAGTTGATCCTTGGAGTTGACGTGAGAAACTCGGAGGATACCGCCTTGCACTTGTTGACGAACAAAGAAGTAATCCAAAGCTAGATGCTTCATGCGAGAGTGGAAGACGGGATTTGCACTCAAGTATGTTGCGCCAATGTTGTCACAGTAAATGACGGGACTGCATCACTAAAGGCGTGTAGAGAGAGAGGATTACCAGCGGAGAAGAAGATACCACGATCTCGTGTTCCAACCAAATACCGTAGAACCCGTTTGAGGGCTTGTAGATGTTCCGTTGTCGGGGCATGCATATACTGAGATAATTTATTGACAATGAAGCTGATCTCGGGTCTCGTAAGTGTGAGATACTGTAGACTTCCAACAAGAGTCCGATAGTTGGTTGGGTCTTCTAACTTTTCACCTGAGGACAAGGTGAGACGTGCGCTAGGGGCCATAGGAGAGGAGACTGATTTTGCTTTGGAGAAGTGAGCTTTGTTGAGGATATCCGTGACATATTTGCGTTGAGTGAGAAGTAATCCAGAGGCTGTGCGTTTTACTTCAATGCCAAGGAAGTAAGATAGATTGCCCAAGTCTTTGATGGAGAAGCGATTTCCAAGCGCTATGGTGAAGCGTTGGACTGCCCCCGAGTTGCTTCCTGTGACCACAATGTCATCCACATAGACAAGAACATATATAGTTACCTCGGAATTGTGAAGAATGAACAAGGATGCGTCGGCCAGGGATTTGACAAAGCCTTGGCCGAGGAGAAAATCCCGAAGTTCCGAATACCAAGCCCGAGGAGCTTGTTTGAGACCATAGATTGCCTTGCTGAGTTTGCATATGTGGTGAGGACGATCATGATCAACAAAACCTGGAGGTTGTGTCATGTATACCTCTTCCGTGAGTTGTCCTTGAAGAAATGCATTGTTGACATCTGGTTGACGAAGACTCCAGCCATTTGCAATTGCAATACTCAAAATCAATCGAATGGTAGCGGGTTTAACTACTGGACTGAATGTCTCAAAGAAGTCCACTCCCGGTCGTTGTGTAAAACCTTTCGCCACAAGTCTGGCCTTGTAGCGATCCACGAACCATCAGGTAATCGTTTGATACGATAAATCCACTTGCATCCAACCACATTTGATGCGTGTTGAGCCGGTACAAGATCCCATGTTCCATTACGAACAAGTGCATCAAATTCCTCGCTCATTGCCGTCCTCCAACTCGGATCTTTTAGGGCTTGAGAGACAGTTGTAGGTTCGGTGTCAGGAGGGAGTGCCCGATGGAGTGGAGAGGAAGAGCCCGATCGGGTAAGTGTTGTTAAATCATCCCCGTAACTTTTCACGACTCGGGTGGAAGGGTCACCCGCTCGGGCATGATGCACGATCGGGCGATGTACCTGGTGCCCGGTCGGGCTAGTAGCCTGCAAAAATTTAGCTTTAGATCTCGTTTGCATGGGGTGAATGTTGCCACCACCAGCAATAGCCGGAACATCCAAATGGGAGTTAGCTGCAACAGAGACCATGTCCGCGGGCGCCCTCGATGTGAGCATGTCCGGTGAAGGATCCGTTACAGGAGTGACGGATGAAGACGGTGTCACGAGTGGCATTGGATAAGATGGAACAACACAAACGTGTGACGACCATGAGGATGCAGGCGGATTGGGGTTGAAGTCGTTGTTTGTGAAATATTGGGAGTAGTTGGAGTATGGAAAGACGGTTTCATGAAACTCTACATGACGAGATGTATAAATTCGTGAACTTATGGGATCAAGACACAAGTAGGCACTTTGGTGGTGGAGGTATCCTAGGAAGACACAGGGTTTAGAACGGGGCGAAAGTTTGTTTGCGGAGTATGGACGAAGCCATGGATAACATAGGCAGCCGAAAGTCCGAAGCTTAAGATAGTTCGGACGGGTGCCAAGAAGTCTAGTGAATGGGTTGTCATACGAAAGAACGGGAGTGGGTAAGCGGTTAATGAGATAAACTGCAGTTGGGAATGCGTATGACCAAAACGAAGGAGGTAAGGACGCATGAGATAGGAGAGAAAGACCGGTTTCAACGATATGACGGTGACGACGTTCCGATATACCGTTGTGTTCAGGCGTGTGAGGAGGGGTGGTACGATGGGATATGCCGTTTGTGGAGAGGAATGAAGCAAGGGCAATGTACTCTCCACCATTATCGGTGTAGATAGTACGGATGACGCTTTGGAATTGTTTTTCAACTAGAGCTTTGAACGTAATAAAGGTTTCTCGAATTTGGGATTTTTGTTTGAGAGGGTACAGCCATGTATAGCGAGTGAAGTGGTCAACAAAGATGACATAGTATTTGAAACCATCAACCGAGATGATTGGTGATGTCCAAACATCGGAGAAGATGATTTCAAGTGGAAATGATGTAGAGATGGAAGATTCATGAAAAGGCA
Organism: Gynandropsis gynandra; assembly: GCA_036759665.1. NCBI lineage: Eukaryota > Viridiplantae > Streptophyta > Magnoliopsida > Brassicales > Cleomaceae > Gynandropsis > Gynandropsis gynandra. Next base: position 2,581,739 of record CM071863.1, on the reverse strand, counting down.
ATTTGTGGCTTTTATTGCTGGAACAAGAGTTGCATAACAACGACAAACTCGACTTAGACAATGGTAAAGAGTTCGTAGAAACAATACGCTTTAAAATAGAAAGCGAAGGATGACCTAAACGTGAATGCCACTCGGACAAAGTGGTCTTGACACTATGAAGAGCCACAATTGGAGGTTGGGTGAACTTGGGTTTCGGCCACTCATAGACACCATTTCTAGCCTTTCCGTGAAGTAGAGGATCCCTCGTTTTTAGATCCTTCACCTGAAAATGATCATCAAAAAATTCCACGGAAATGTCATTAGTCCGACACAATTGATGAATGGAGATCAGATTCTTGTTCATCGTAGGTACACATAGAACTTGATCAAGATGCAAACTAGAATCATTTATCGAGCTAGGGATCAAGAGAGAACCAATGTGAGTGATGGGCAAAGAGGAACCATCACCAATTACCACCTCTTCACCTCCCTTGTACGGAGAATGTAGCGACAAATTTTGGAGATCCGATGTGATGTGGTGGGAAGCGCCGCTGTCAAGTAACCATGACTCCGGTTCATAATTTGTGAGAGTGGTGTTGTGGGCACGTGGCTGCCATGGTCGTGGTGATGAAGCCCACGGTGGTGACGGTGCAGGAGTAGGGTTTCTAGTTCCGAGCTGTGGACACTTACGAGCGCTATGCCCAAAGATGCCACACAATTGACAGCGACCTTGGTATCCCGATGACGATCTGTTCTCATTTCGACGCCATTGGTTTGGACCATTCTGTCGATTGCGATTGTATTGATTCGGACGAGTGTTGACAGCAAGTGCATTTACGGGCGGCGTGAATAGCAATGGGGCGGCTTGAAGCAGCTTCGCTTCGTGATTGAGGAGTTTCTCATGGAGTTCATCAATCGGAATGATGCTATCTCGGGCATTCACAGCATCGATAATCGGTTTGTAGTCCTCCGGCAATCCATCGAGAATGTATTGCAGCAAGTCTTCCGTATCTAGGGGTTTTCCGAGGAGAGCTAATTCATCCGCCTTGTTGATGATGGTGCGCATATAATCATCTATGGGTTGAGATCCTTTGGAGCTTCGTTTGAGTTGTTCCTTCAATTGAAGGATGTGCCCCCTTGATGTCTTACCATATGTGCGAGCAAGGAGAAGCCACGCCTCTCGCACGGATGAAACCCTAGCAATAATCGGTTGTAATGGGGGCAAAATTGCTCCTAAAATGGCCGAGAATAGGAGACGATCTTGCTGCTTGAAGGGCGCAAATGCTGGATTCGGGGATGCTTCAACAACAGTTACCCGATCGGGCTCTTCACCTTCACCCGATCGGGCACATTATGCCCGAGCATGTGACCCTTCCACCCGAGTCGTGCAAAGTTACGGGGATCATTCAACAACGATTACCCGATCGGGCACTTCCTCTTCACCCGATCGGGCACTTCTTTCGGACACCGAACCTACAACTGTCTCTCAAGCCCGTGGGGATCATTGACGTTGAAAGCCGGAGTTGCATCAGCAGCGGAGGAGGTAGCCATAGTTGTACGTGAGAATTAGGAGCGGTGGTAATGTGCCCGATCGGGTAGTTTATGAGTGCCCGATCGGGTAGGGCAAAACGTGAGACGATCAGGTAGTTATTGAGTGCCCGGTCGGGTACGGCTGAACTCGAGACATTGGCAACAGCTGAACGTGGGATGTGTTCCCACCGGTTTGTGCGACGGCTGAAAGGATGAGCGGAGGACGAACGATCGGTTTGCCTGTAACGTCACGGGTTGAATTTGAAGATGTCGTGCGTAAGACGTCGATGAGCAGACGAGCGGACGAGTGGCAGATCGGTTGGTTACGTGCACTGGCTGAGGCACGAGAGAGCGGCTGGGCTTCGGCGGTTGACAGATGCAACGCCGGAAAGGGCAGCTGGAGGCGGTCGGCGGGGGAAGAAGAAAGGAAGAGTGGCGGCGCCGGGAAAAATTAGGGTTTGGCCGGTGGCGAGGAGAAAAGAGGGAGAGGGTAGCCGGCGGCGGTGGTTAGGGTATTTAGGGTTTGGATCTATCGCTCTGATACCATGTGGAAAGGTTTTCGTATATTGATTGAATGAAATTACATCAGCTATATAACAATATACAAGAGATATGAAACCCTAACGGAAACCCTAATAAACCAAAATTACATTTATGTCCCTTTCACTTATAAACTTTACTCCAAAACATTTTAATTTTTTTTTTCTTGCGCGAAATTTATTTTTCTCTCACACGTCAGATTCGTCGTGAATAGCTTGAAATCGGCATCATATTCACCGCGAATAGCTTGAAATCAACATTAGATTCATCGCGAATAGGTTAAAATCTTTTATTGTCAACAAAGAGGATTGGAATTAAACACGTTCTGCAGAACAATCTGTTATACATAGTGAGTTTTTCCCGTTTCTTTTGTGAATTAGGTAACCCGGGTGAGTAGTGAATAATATGTATAGATTCGATTCTCATTTTTTCAAACGAGTTTTATATTGATGTAGTAAAAAAGAGTCGCCGAGTGAAATGGAGTTAGTCAAATTATCGCATTGAGTGACATAATCTCTTCGAGTCACACTATCGCACTGGGTCATAGAGTCATATTAAAACACATGATCACATTGGGTCACAGAATCATATTGAAACACATGGTCGCACTGGACCGTAAAGTCTCACCGAGTCGCACGGGTCGCACCGGGTTACAGAGTCATATTGAAACATATGGTCTCAGTTGTCACAAAGTCGTATTGGGTCACAAAATCTCATCGAGTCTCACGGTCGCATTGGGTCACAAAATCTCATCGAGTCTCACGGTCGCATTGGGTCATAGAGTCATATTGAAATCGAAAAAAATGGTCGCAGTGGGTCACATAATTTACTCTCTTTTTATGTGTTTGTTATAGGTGTAATGGATTCAGTGGATGCTTATTTACTTTTGGTAAATGGAAAAAACATAAATGGAGAATTTAAACGGATTGGTCTGACATACCAACAACTGATTGATTAGTTATGCACATAGATGATGGTAGAAAAATACAACGAAATTGAAGTTAAGCTATTTTCTAAAAATAGGAAGCCAACATATATAATAAATGATAAGCATCTTATTTGTTATTTGTTCGATTGCATAAGAGGAATTCGACTATTGTTGTATGAGGAGATAGAATCGACAAGTGTGAAATGTGAAATGGAAATTGAGAGGGAAATTGAACCTCTAATTCCAGATTTTAGAACCATTGCTAGAGAATGTGAGAATGGAGGTGTTGTATATTATAATGATTGTGTTCAAATAACAAAAATTAGAGTTGAGAGTAATCCGACGGAAACAGTAAATATTTTGGATTCGGAAAATTCTGACAATGAAAATACAAACGGGTTTAGAGAAGATGGTGGTTGTGATATGAATATGGTCATTGATAAAGTTGTTTGTAAAAGTAAATCGAGAGGAAAATTGAACCTCTAATTCCTGTTTTAAGAGCATTCTAGAGAAGGTGAGAATGGAGGTGTTGATGATTGTGTTCAAATAACAAAAATAGAGTTGGGAGTAGTCCGATGGAAATAATAAATATTTTAGATTCAAATAATTCTAATATTGAACATACAAGCGGGTTAAGAGAAGACGGTGGTTGTGCCATGAATATGGTCGTTGATGAAGTTGTTTATAGTAGTAATGAAGTTGATACTGACGTGCCAACAGAGTAATAGGATGGTGATGTCGAAAAATAATTTCGAAATGTTAGTTTACGAGAAGGCAAACAATCAAAATTCAGTATTCGAGTTCGAAGATGGATTGCAACTTAAAATTGGGCAAGAATTTGATAGCAAAAAAGATGTACAAGCATTTGTAAGGAAGGATTCACTTGAAGCTTCTTTAAGATATATAATATTGAGTTCTGATTCAAAGTTGTGAGAACTACGATGCAAGTTTGCCAAAAGTAGTTGTAAGTGGAAATTACGCGTATCAACAATCCCGAATTCCAAACGATTTAATTGAGAACACACTATCCCATTCATAAGTGTTCACCTATATCTAAATCGATAGAAGCTACTAAGGGCACAATGACATTTGGTTAAAGATTATTTGAATGAGGAATATGCCGGAAAATATGAAGCACCTCCATCAAAAAAATTGATGGCTCGTGTAAAAGCAAAGTACGGTGCCAACATACCATATTTGATGGCATTAAGAGGCAAATGCAATGATCAAAAGGATATTTGTGGTGATGACCTTTGAACATTATAGAAGGATTCCAAGGTGGTTGCACTAGTTTTAGAAAGAAATCCCGAATCTATCGCAAATATTTAGTTGGACGGTGATGGTAAAAGCTTCAATTACCTTTTTATGGCTGTAGGAGTTGTTATAATAGGATGGAAATACATGCGTAAATTGGTTGTTATGGATGTAACATTTCTTACAGGAGTGTACAAGGGAACATTGATCGTGGCAATTGCGCAAGATGGTGAATATCACCAATATCCTTTTGCTTGGAGAATAGTCAACAAAGAGAAGGACGAATCATGGATGTGGTTTATGTCAAGGTTGAAAGAGGTGATACCGGATAGATGTGATATCGTTGTGATATCTGATCGTTATAAAAGATTGATAAAAGCAATCAAACAAGTGTAAAGAGAAGTTGATCATGGTTTTGTGTACGTTATATATTGCAAAACATAAAGTGTTACGTCAATAAAGGGTAAGGTAGAAAGAACTAAAAGGTTGATATTTTGGAAGAAATGTTCTTCAAATGTGTTGCGGCATACACGGTGAACGAATTTGAAAAGCTATTTAACGATTGTGACCTTTGTGACCTTTATGACTATTGTGACCTATGCACAAGTATCCTAATGTTGCAAAGTATTTGGAGAAAGAGGATCTTGATCCCATTAAATGGGCAAGATGCAAATTTAGGGGTAAAAGGTATAACTTATTAACCACTAATGGGGTCAAGTTAGTAAATTCTACGTTGAAGACATCAAAAAAGTTTTCGATCCTAGAGCTTTTAGATATTTGTTTGGGAAAGACAATGGAATGGTTCAATAGATATAGGTTGAAAGCAGCTACTAGTGATGATTCTTAAAAGTTAATACCGTATATTGAGAAAACTTTACATGAATGGTTTGGACATGCATCCAAATATGAGGTTATTGAATTGAACAGGTTGAGTGATGAGTATGACGTGAGACATGAGAAGGGTAGAAGATTTGTAGTGAGTTTCAAAAAAGAACGTGCGGCTGCAAAATGATTGTCGTGGATAAGTAGCCATGTAGTCACGTAATTGTGGCTGCATATACGGTTGATAAAGGTCACAAGATACCATAACTATGTTCAACATACTACCTCCGGGATACATGGCGTTTGGTTTACCAAAAAAACGTGTATCTGGTTCCTGATTACAGTGATTAGAACATTCCTCCTAAATATTCTAAAGTTACGGTTCTACCTCCTATGTTGGCTGAGAAAAGATAAAATGGAAGGACTAAAAAGAATCGTTTATCCTAGACCCGGTGAGGCTTAAAGAAAAATCTCATCTTCATCGAGACAAACGAGTTAAAATGTCAGCATCACTAACAGTATTTGGAACATGACAACCTAGATAACTCCAACTTCAAAAAAGAAAGAAATTTTTGTTAGTTTGTAATATTATATTATATGATATTATTTGGACTAAACCTTGGTTTACATACTTTCATCGTTATAAGTATATAAATTTGTTAAGTTCGCATCTATTTTTCCTTATTGACGTTTAAGGACCACTGTGACCTTTGTGACTTTGCGACCCATGCGAACTATGCGACCCATGCAACCCTTGTGACATATGCAACCCATGTGATATATGTGACCCTTGCGATCCTTATGACCCTTACACATAAGCGACCCATGCAACCCATGGGGATCATGTGATCCTTGCAACTTATGGGACCCATACGACCCTTGTAACATATGCGGCCCGTATGATCCTTGCGACATATGCGAAATATGCGACCCATGTGATCCTTGTGACATTTCTGACCCATGTGACCCTTCCTACTCATGGGACCCATGTGATCCTTTAGACTCGTCGTTTTGATGTCAGTTATGCTTTTTTTAATACTTGTATCTACGACACACTCTCATTTGTCCATCCATCTCTCTTCTATTAAAAGGGTCGTCAAGTTCTCTAAGTGTCACCATGTCACTAATTTGAGATTGAATCTCATCTCTATCATCTCTTAGTCTACGTCTCTAACCCTAAATTCTTTGAAAAATCTTTGTGACCTTTGTGAAATTTTTGACCTTCTTCACGACGGTGACATGGTGGACATAGAGCATCGTGTTATCTCGGTTTCTATGCAGTCAACATAAGTCCTTACAACGTGGATGGAGTACATTGTGTTGTATTTGCATTACTTAAGGTCTTGGTAATCGGTGGACTCAAATATCGTGTTGTATCTGCATTACTTAAGGTCAGGGTTATAGGTTAACTAGGAGATGACATTAAGTCACTCACGAGTCTCTGTAATGATTTACGAAGGAGGACATCGTGGTGTCTCTGCATTCTGGAAATGTGACATTTGTGATATTTGTGATCTTTTGAGACCTTTTTTCCCTTTTAGAGTCTTTGTGACCTTTTTCAATCATTATAAATAAATCCATGTTCGTTATACACTTCTTGTGATACATGGGTAAAAATCCGTTTTAACCGTTGTTTGACGTTGTAAAGTATCTAAATTAACATGATTTACGTTCTTAACAAAATCGAAAGCACAATTTAAATGTCAAACATAATTTTTGACCTTAGTGACCTTTCGACCCAATATCATGGAAACTCATCCAACTCATGCGACCCAATATGACCTTTATACGACCCTCAATTGGCATAAATTAGAACGATCTAATGAAAATGTTGAAAAAATTCTTATTTTGCATTGTTTCTGTCCTTTCATCTTTATAAATCCATAAGTACCATTCGACCCGTGCGACCATTCGACCCATGCGACCCATGCATTTCTTTTTTGAAATGTCATTTTCAAAATATTTGATTTGTAGATGTTTGAAGAAATTTGAAGAATTTTTAAATGTAAATAATAATATCAATAATATCGAAATTTGAGAAAATTTTAAATGTATTGTTTTGAAATTTGCTCAGATTCATCTAACGAGTTCTTAAAACAGTACTATCACTTTTGAAACACATGTATTCATTCTACACTTCTTTTGACACATGGGTCAAAATCCATTTTAACCATTGTTTGACGTTGTAAATATCTTATTTTGGAAATTATGTGGAAAAGAACTACTGTGACTCATGCAACCATTCGACCCATGCATTTCTTTTTTGAAATATCATTTTTAAAATATTTGAGTTGTAGATATTTAATTCAGTATCAATGTTAACAATAATATCAATAATATTGAAATTTGACGAAATTTTAAATGTATTGTTTTGAAATTTACTCAAATTTTAAATGTGTTTTTAAATTTTCTCAAATTGTAAAGTATCTGAATTATCATGAGTTACGTTCCTAAATATATCAAAAGCATAATTTAAACGTCCAAAGTCATTTGTAACTTTGTGACCTTTCAACCCAATATCATGGGAACCCATCCGACTCATGCAATCCAATATGACTCTTGTGTAACCCTTAATTGGCATAAATTAGAATGATCTATGTCTTATTTTTCTTGGTTTATGTCCTTTCAACCTTATAATTCCATAAACTCGCCGAGTTCACACCAAAATATTCCCTAATATTTTAAAAAAAAGTGTGACCCATCATTCCTGCCGAATTTTTCACCAATATTTCAAAAAACATAACAATGTGGTCAAAGTTGGTCACAAGTTGTACAGTACAACACTTTGTACCCTTCCATCGCTTGTGACCCTTATGACCTTAGGGACCCTAGTGACCCTTGAGACATATACGACCCATACGATCCAAGCGACTCTTGCGACATATGTGATCTGTTCGGTATTCATTCCTTTGAACTTGTTGTTGTTGTTATTATTATTATTATGTATTTACTATTATTGTTATTATTATTGTGGATTTATTATTATTATTATTATTATTATTATTATTATTATTATTATTGGTATGTGTTTCGATATTCATTAATTTTTTTCCAATGCAATCCTTGTGATCTTTCTGACCCTAGTGACCTTTGTGGCCCTTTTGACTAGGGGTGTCATTTGGACAGGCCCAGCCCGAGCCCACTTGTGGCATAGTAGAAACGGGCTTGGGCTAGGTAAGCCCGAAATTAAATGAGCTCTAAATCTTAGACTCGTGGCCTGGCCCGACAGGTTTTGGACGGGCTTCGGGCAGCCCGAGTCGCAGCTATCCAAAGCAGTAGAACATGGTGGTTAGATCTACTGTGATAGACAGAGAAGAGATGGTGAGACGATGAAGGACAAAGAAGAGATGGTCGGACGACGACAAACATAAGAACTAAGGAGAAGAGATGATGGGACAGTGACTGTTAAATCTACGACGACGGGCATAAGAACTAAAGAGAAGAGAAGAATACAATGCAATACAGGAAAACCGAAGAGAAGAGAAGAATACGACTCAAAATAACCAAGGAGAAGAGAAGAACATAGTGCACCAAGGAGAAGATGAAGACACAACACATAAGAAGAAAGGAGAAGTGAAGAACACATGGAGGAAGAACTAAGGAGGAGGAGAGAAGAACATATGCGACCCATGCGACCCTTTCAATCCATTCAACCTTTTCGATCCATACGACTCATGCGATCCTTTCAACATATGCGATCCTTTTGATCCATGCGACTCATTCAATCCTTGCAAATCTTGACCCTTGCAACCAAAGCGTCATATGCGACCCTTTCGACATATGTGACCCTTGTGACTCATGCGACCCTTTCGACATACACGGCATCTGCAAAATGACCAATTAAGAATACATTAGACATCTACCGACTCAAGTGACCCTTTCAACTCAAGCGACCCTAACGACCCTAGTGACCCTTGAGACTCAAATAACCCTAGCGACCGTTGCGACTCGACCCTTGCGACTCAAGCGACCCTTATGATTCAATGAGACTCAAGCAACCCTTGAGTCAAAGAGGGTTATGAGTCTCAAGCGACTCAATAAGACTCCTGACCTTCTTCGACTCATTGAGACTCACATCCATTTGAAATCAACAAATAATTTTGATTTCAACAACCTAATCTCTAATGTATTCCATCTGTAACGTAAAACTCTAGAAATGGATCCACTCACAGACACCATTGAAGATTGATTTGTGTTCTCTTCTTCACCACTGATCCTTGTCATTTCTTTCTTTCTTTTTCACGTCAAAATTTCATTGGTTTTAATTTCGAAATTTCCGTCTTCCTTACTTTGAACTCGATCCTTGCTCTCAACTTTGAAATCACCTCTCGTTCTTTGCTCTCAACTTTGAAATAGGTTGTGTATCGAAAAAATGTCAACCCGTGTGTTTTCACATGTAAAAAATAAGAATACATTTATCTTTTTTCCATTTTTTTCTTTTTATCCTTTAGGTTTTCGAGTGTATATGTGAAGCAAAAAAATCTAGAAAGACATCCTTAATATTTTACCGTTTTACCGTAACCATTGAATTTTCTTTTGTTTTTTGTATAAAAATATTAATCGATAACATTAGTCTATTAGTTTAACTAGTTAAAAAATGTGTAAAACATCTATTCATCCTATTTATTATGAACCAAAAGTATAATTTTAGAAGATATTTATAATTGGATTAGATATATTAATTCAAACTATGAGAAATTTGAATATCAGAACAAGCAGTTATTTGCTTGTATCACATAATTAGAGAGTGAAACTTATTAGGTTATAATTTTTTATAGTTGTATATTGATGATTAGATAAAGAAATCTACAATTGAATGAAGATAATAATTGATAATGTTGAATTAGCAAATGAAAACAGATTGAATGGATTGTGAGTGTTACCATGAGTTTGCTGATCTCACTTCCCACTTAACTTTGTTATGAGCCGCACAAATACTCTCCATCAATTTATTTCCAATTCATTATATATATATATATCATATTACAGAATTACTGAATTATATCTATGTATATATAATATTTATTTTTTAAAACATTTATCATGTTTATAAAATTTACTTACTTTTGTATTCAATAAAGTTTCAAATATACACAGAATTTCCATAAGAGAATTGATGGAAGATCTGTTATAATCAAATTTTCTATCATTATCACTTTGACAAAAAGTTTAATAATAATATCTAATTACATAGGATCTTAGTTATAATAAATAATAATCTACAAAGTCATAAAATTATAAGGCGATGGCTTTCTTGCAGTATCAGAATAAATTTTCGCACAAAAAAATTGTTTGAAGATATTTTAATATAATCATTTATTATAGTTTATTATTATTATTTTAAATAAAATATTTTTTAAATAAACTAACCGAAAATTCATCGTCCCATGTTTTTAATAAAAAATGATTATTTGTGCAAATTTTAAATGTATTTGAAATTAATGATTTTAAATATCATACAAATACGATATATTTTTTTTGTAAATTTTCTCTTTTTTTTTTCAATCCCTAAATATTTAAAATCTTTTTTTTTTTCTATCAAGTAATCAATTCATCACGGATTCTCGGTGAGGAAAAAAAAGTGAAGGGCCGAAATATGACGTGAACTTGCGGCTGAGGTTGTGAGGGAAGTCTATGTACGGACCAATGAAAGATTGACACGTGGAGGAGTGATGTGTGGTTCCAGTGGACGGCAGTTGACGACAAGGCTTCGGAGGCACAAGACGGCTGTCATTGTCTGTCACCGAAAGAGATCCTTTTCAACGATATTCATATTCGTATCTTTCATGTGTTTTTTAATAAATGGTTTCGGTTGAGTAAAATAAACTTTAATTTTAAAACATTTATATATACACATATATACTTATACTACGTACAAACTTCTAAAAAATATATAAACTATTATTAATTTTTTATATAAAAATTAATTTTTAATACAATTCAAATTATAATTTTAAAATATTATAAAATAAGATGATAAATTTCAAAATTAGAAAAGATATGTGAACACGTACTAACAAAGTACTAGAAAATATGTTGTAATGTTAAAATTTGATATTTATTTTGAATTATATTATAATTTTATATTTAATATGAAAATATAATAGTTTATACCTTTATTTAAAAATAAATAATCATTCATGTTTTTATATTATAAAAGGGAAAAATCAAATTAGCAAATAAATGCACAAATGTTATATAAAATGGGTTTTTACATTACTGCATAAGAATTAAAATCAAAATTTAATAAATGGCTAATAGATAACAACAAAATTTAAAGATACAAGGTGAAATAAACTATATATAATGGATACAAGGTAATTTAAGTAAGTTAGGTTAAATTTTTATATATAGGGGAATTAGGCTCTTAAAAAAAACATAAACAAAGAAATATCATATGACATGGAACATGAGGGTGCGGTTAGAAATCCACGTTGTGGTTGTGGATCCAATAATTTGGAATCTGCGAGGCGAAACATTATTAGATTTATTTAATTTCCCTCGTAATGCCCTTATGTCATTAAAATTATTATTTGATTTATCACTTTGGTGCTTTTCATACCAAAATATTAAGATATATAAAACATAGATGATAATCAAATATTTATCATAGACATATCTGATTTTTAAAGAAAGGCGTTTAATATTTTTAACGAATATTAAAAATAATACAAAATTTATAATATATCTTTAGCTATGGTTTTAATAATTTTTTTATTTTATTATCTTTAATAAAAGAAAAGTTAAGAACTATTACTAATTTTAACTAAAATTTAAAACGAATTTTATTAAAAAATGGAAAGAGTACGAAATATACTATTATAATATGTCTAAATCGTTGTATTTTTTTTAACTTGTATACTTTTTAAAATGAAATATATATCCAATATCATATTAGTGTTATGTGTAATAGTGTGGTAATATATTATGATTTGATAAAAGTGTAAACGTATACTTTTTAAATTATTTTGGAATGTATTCGATTTTTTCTTTAGTATAGACCGATGGCAAAGATTCTAAAATCTTTGTCAATCATTTCTTAGACGTTTCTTTAATATTTTGTTTTTTCTATAATATATAGCTGTATTTTGTCATATATATACACATATATACGTAAGCACACACATACAAACACCAAAAATTAGATTTATCTAATATTATATATAATATCATATAATTTATATTCTAATATATTTTAAGACAATAATTATATATATAATAGTAAAAAATTAGGATTTTCATTATTTTGTAAGTAAATATATAAAACATGTATAAAAAGAACAATAAATACTAATGACACGATCTTAAATGAAGAATAGAAAAGAGAAATATACAATATCACTAGAGAAATTTGAAAAATTTTATTTTTTAAATATTTTATTTTAAAATCGTTATATTCAAAATATTTTTTAAAATATAGATTATGTACTATTTTTTTAGAAACGTACTAGATATATATTATTAATATTTAACATAAATTTAATTTTGTTTTTTTTGTGGTTTTTTTTTTGTAAAATCTAAGTATTAATAATTATATAAACAATTAAACCAATTTATATGGATAACAAAAATTATTTATTTCAAAATTCAAAATTATTATTACTATTAATATATAAAAATTAATTATTTTATTTAATAAATTAATCATATTTAAACGAAATTTATTTTAAAATACAATAATCATATAAAAATTATTTAAGATAAACTAAACAATTAACCACTACAACTAAAATTTTTCATAATACTTAAAAATTATACATCTTATATATATATATCAAACTAATTATTAATTTCAATTTTCATAATTTTAAAATCCGTCTAATTTCGAATATACTTATTTTTTATTTTCAGTTGAATATATTTAAATGTTAATATATAATTACTATAAATTAAATAATTAATCAATAAAACTATATACCTTTAATCATTTAAAAATTATTAATCTTATATTATATTCAAATTATTTCTTATTTTTAGTTTTAATAATTTCAAAATCCGTACTATAATTCGTTTTTATTTTAATTTTTATTTCTATATCACTTACAATTCATATTTTAAAAAAAAGTTATATATTAGTAGTATTAATATTTTAGAGAAACATACATATTTATATTAAATTTAGAGATTTTTTTAATAATTATATATGTAAATAAAATTAATAAATAATTAAAAACAAAAAACATGTATATGTTTATTTGAAATAAAATTCAGTAAACTATTAAATTTTAACAAATAAATTACTAAAAACATTGATTTTAGTTATATATATATATTATTTAGTTAACTTGAAAAACAAATTTTTATTTTAACTTATTTTAATAAATTTTAATTTTAGAAAACTACAATTTAAATTATTTGAAATTAGATATATGATTGAAAACAAAATTTATATTGAAAAAAATTAATACCCATCATATTATTTATCTTTTTTATTTTAATACGTATATTTTTTATATAATTTAGATTTAATCTATCTCTTAATTATTATCTATTTTCTTTACAATTAAAATAAATAAATATTTATTTATATATTAAAATTCTACAAAGAAAATGATACATGAAAAATTAAAATATACAAGTAAACAAAGATAATATCATAATTTATTTTTAATTTACATATATATTTTCAACTCGGTTATAACATAAAAATTTATCCACAATGCTGAAATAAAGTATTAACTTTGACAAAATAATTATGAAAAAATATTCATTTTTGTTATATATATATATTATTTAAAATTAGTTATCTTGAAAAACAAATTTTAATTTTAACTTATTTTAATAAATTTAATTTTAATAAATTTAAAATTATATATATTATTGAAAGAAATAAAGTTTCATATATTAAATTATAATTACAAGTATTTAAAATTATATAATTTTAAAAAGTTACAAATATTTAACTTGAAAGAAGAGAATGCATGAAAAACCTCTAAATTATTCAAATATATTTATATTAATTTTCTCTATAATTAAAATAAATACATAAATAATATTTCATATATTAAATTTTTACAAAAAATGATCCATAAAAAATTAAATATATAAATAAACAAATATAATATCATAAATTATTTTGAATTTACATATATTTTTCAAATTAATCTTTATAAAATAAAATTTTACCCACACAATATGCGGGTTATAACCTAATATCACTAATAATACAAAATTGAACTACTTCTATATTGACTCATGAATAAATGATTTAACTCGTAGTTGGCTTTTCGGTTTCAAATTTATATGCTTTAAAAGATGTCGACAAGTCTATCATTATTTTAAATTGTGATAGTTTAATTGACTTCAAAGATGTATAAAAATATTTCTTTATCAAGGTTCGAACTCTAACCTTAACAAAATATTATAGGGCAAAAAATTCATTAACTCTAACATCATTAGAAAAATTCAACCATTTTCTTTTAGTTATTGAAAAAAAATAGAGATATACAGATTGAAAAAAATTAAAAGAAGAAGGGTGTGTACATTTATAAGATGATTTTTATCCAATTCCTTTTATAAGTTAAAGAAATAAATCTTTTCTTATTAATTATAACGGCTATATTGCGAGCAACGCAAAACGGTTTACATGTGTTATTACAAGTGTTGTAATAGTCTGTACTATTTCAAAAAGTTGAGAAATTCTTTTGTTTTCTTTTATCATCTTGAAGGGACATGGACTGTTCTTATGGAGGCGTGGATTGCACTGGTGGAGAGGTTGATATCTTGATGGTTGATAGGGCTATAGTTCCATGGTGCTTCTTGAAAAAGAGCATGTATCAGTCTTCTACAATTTTCTGCAATTTTTTTCTCAGTTGATCCTCTGTACATTTGATCTTTGATGTTGTATATCGAATTCTCAATAAAACTTATGTTTTCCATATGTTTTCCATAGTTGAATTCTAATGTACTCACAACCCCCTTAAGCTTGAGGTGGGTAGAAACCTAAATCCAAGGTTGTTTCATAGACCAAATAAGATGTTTAGATAAAAGTTTAGTAAAAATATCAACAATCTGTGATGTCGAATGAACATGTTTAGTGATAATAGATATGAGGGCTACCATTTTGTTCGAATGAAGTGGTAGTCAAATTCAATGTGCTTGCTATGATTGTGAAACAATGGATTTGTGGATAGGTATACAGTCGAGGGAATATATCACAATGGAGCACATTATGATTTGGTTGACTGACGCCAAGGTCTCTCAAGACAAAAGAGATCTATGTGAGTTCAATAGTAAGACTGACAATGGAATGGTATTCTACTTTCATTGAGGAGCGAGAGATAATAGGTTGTCGTTTGATTTACAATGAGATAAAATTATAGACCAGAATTGAACAGAAACCATTGGTTAAGCGATGAGTTTCCTTACACCCTCACCAATCACTATATGAGTGGAGATGCAATAAACTGTTGGAATGAAGGAACAAACCAAGATGTAGAGAATGTTTAAGATACCTGAAGACACGCTTTAGTAGTTTGATATCATTAATTGAAGATTTATGCATTCTCTCTCAGATGGAATTAATTGCATACTCAAGTGAGAAAGAGTAAGAGTGAGATACTGAAGAGCACTAAGAAAACTTCGAAAATGTGTATGATCATGGTATCTTTGATGTCTGAGTCTGAATGCTGTTGTCTTAGAGACAAAGGGGTCGACAAGGGTTTAAAATCTTGCATATTGACCCTGATAAGAAGATTCTTAGCATACTAATATTGGCTAAAGAACAAACCACCAGAATGAAAGGTTGCTTGAATTTCTAAAAATAGTTAAGAACACCAAGATTTTTCATTGATAATATGGAACTAAGGGTAATAGTAAACTGCTATAGGGATTAGAACTTCCTTTTAATATGATATCATCAACGTATAATAAAAGAATTATAGTGTCATCTACATTCTGATAAATAAATAAATAAATAAATAAATATGGATCTGCTACAAATGAACCTAAACTCTAATAAATAGGAGCTAAACTTGTTCAATCTGACATGTAAAACCTGTTTAAAACCATAAATGGCATTTTTCAAAAGATGGTCAGATGCTCGGAATTGACATAGTCACGAAGTTATTGCATATAGACCAATTTTTAAAGATTACCATAAAAATATTATTCTAAAAATAAATAATATTATTAAAATCTCTCGAATTATTCTAATTTATAGATCAATTTTTATATTACTAAAACCAATTTTTATATCATTTTGTAATCTGTCTAATAGTTTAATACACTAATATTTAGTATAAATAAAGTATAATAAAATATGCATGTTTAGAAAGATGAATTTAATTTATGTAAGTGTTGAGATTATACAAATTTTTAATTTGGTTTATGAAGTGATATTTGATGATCGAAAGTCAGAGTTTTATATTTCCAAGACCACTCTACCACAAGTATATGGTTCGTGTAGTACCAGGGTCGAACTCTGGGGACTAATGCAACCTAAGCTAAGAATACGACTAAACTAAGACAGATTGAATAGATGGTGGTGTGAGATGAACTTCTAAGACACTAAATGGAATGATGACAACGATGAGGTGACGTGAAAAATTTGATAATTAAGAACACTATGGGTTTCGGGTTACCGGGATTTGCTAGTATGTAACAAACAAAGGATCATAAACCTATCGAACTATCTTGACAACGGGGAATTCATGCTCTGAAATAAGGAATGATTCTGCCGAACCTAAACCTCCTAACCATAATTACATGCAATCCTACCTTCCAGCAGCGATTAACTCGTTATTACGGTAGCTTTAAGCGCGCAATCGTAATTCCGAAGTCGATTAACCGACCCATCAAATTCTCATTAATCAAACTTAATCTACAATCAACTGTTCCGGATTTATAATTTAACCTTCCAGCTAAACACAAATTCCTAGGTTACTGAGCGGGCAACACTAGCATAAACGTTTACGATGTTGATTGCAAAACCGAATTTCAAGAAAACTTCGATAAGTCTAAGCATTAACAAATAAATTCAAGCATCCATTACAAATCTGGCAATCCTAACCCATAGCTAGAGGTTTAGTCACTCATGGAATCTACTGTAAAACAAGAGAAATAAACCCTAGACATGATAAAGAGTCAGAAATACGATTCCTCGATCTTCCCTATCTTGATACCGAAGTCCGGATTGTTGTCTCTCTTCTTCTCCAGGATCTCCCGAGTTTCTTCTTGTGTTTTTCAGTCCCTCTCTTGGCATGTACGTCGTCCTTAATTCCCTAGATCTCCCCCTCTCTTTCTATTCATGTTTGAATTCAAAAGCCGAAGTTGTTGAGAAAGAAAGGGGAGCCCGCCCCGGCACAAGCTCTACCCGCGCGGGGTGAGTGATCACCAGCCCGCCTAGGGCTCTTCTTGCTGGTCCTTGCAGTCCAATGTGCAGCCCCAGTGGGCTCCTTAGACAACCCGAGCGGGCTCTTGTTCTTCAGCCAAATCCGTGCGTGCTGATCAGCTCCTCGACCCGTGCAAACTTTGCTGGAGTTTGGCAGCCCGAGCGGGGCCTCTTTCATGCCCGAGCGGGCTGTGTTTACTTGCTATTTCCGCTTCTTTCGCTCGATGCTCGGGTGATCCGTTTGCTTCCGTGGCCGTGCACATATCGCCTCTGCTCACTTTGTCACGTTTTTGGGGTGGATTTGCCGTAATCTTTCGTGTTTGCTTCAAGTCTTCGTTTCCTATACAAAACACGAAATAGTAGATGAAGTCTTCGAATATGCTTAATAACTCGGTAAAATCCAAGAAATCTAATCAAACTAAACCTAAGAATCATGAAAATACTTTGACGGGTTACATATTATCAAACTCCCCTAGACTTACTCTTTGCTCGTCCTCGAGCAAAACCTAGAGTCGAGTACAAGAGGAGCTAAACAACAATGGACACTAGCACAAATACTTCGAAGGATTAGCCATCATGCAAAACAACGCGTCACATGAACGTAAGACTAAGCATACCTAGTTAAGACTTCTATCAAACGAAAGTCACGAGCCATGCAATCCTACCAATAACATACCCCTAGACAACGTCCAAGCGATCTCCATATCAATTCCCCTAAGCTTGAGATATCATTAGACTCTTATTCTCGTTCTTATTCTCTTTTCTTTTTCTCATTTTTTTATAGATCCGCGCTTGGTTTTTAGGACTTTGAAGTCGAAGAGGATTGGCTTTCTACTTAGACCCAGGCTGCCTATGGCACACTCATAAGGTCTTGTAACCTTAGCGGAGTGAAGAGGTGCGACGTTGAAGAACAAATTTTTTTTCCAAAGTTTACGCATCAACTCTAACCCTTAGGACGTAGAATAGCACCTCAACCCACCACTTAGACCCGAACCATCGATCTCGATGTACTCATGTCAATGTAAACCTGAAATATTTAGAAACTTATCCAAGGTGACAACGGAGTATAAGCGTGTGGAATATAATGATCCATGAACGGTAAAGTATATCAAACATAGCAAGGGATAAACGGTATACACGGAGATATGGATACTTGGTACTGAAACCTAGGAGGTGAATGCAACTATAGATCATGGTTTCAAGTACAACTACTCGACTAATTGGTATCCAAAAGACTTCTAAGCAAACCTAGACTATTGTTCACGATTCAAAACAGTCGCACAATAATGACCAAAGCTCGAAAATTCGTATTAGGTATCCATCCGTTTATTCCTAAAAAAATCAACATCTAATCCTAATCATCTAATCCTAATCACATGCATGTTACTAGACGAGTACTCCCCCAGACTTGAATGAAACACCGTCCCGGTGTTCAAGACATAAGAGAATCTCGCACAACAAACTACGAGAAAATAAGCATAGAACGTGTGCACCTTGTGTCTCGTGCTGTCCCGAATTGGTGATGTGGCTGGACCTTGTACGCGTCTCCTTCTTAAGGGATGATATCGACGTCGAAAAACCTGAGAAAAAGAATCACATAATCCAAAATAAGGAATACTAACCCACCGAGTACATCAATAGGAAAAGAATAAGAATAGGTCCGTCAAATGAAAAGAAAATGTGAAAGTCGGGTTGCCTCCCGATAAGCGCTTGTTTAAGGTCTCGAGCCTGACCAAGCTCTACTCATCATATCGAAGTGGGCTTCCTCATTGCTATCTTGAGCGAGGTCGCGTGTGTAGTCTCCTTCCTGTTGGGGTCCCGAATCCTATGGCGCATACTGATGCTTCCTCAATCCTCCAATCGGGTTTAAAATGCTGCTCGGATGGAGGAGAATCTGAAATCTTGTTAATAAGGAATACTTCATTAGGCATAAAACTCAAATTCGTCGGACTTTTTGGAAATTCAGTCCTGTGCGGTTGTGTTCTCCATAAGCCCGATTGTGCTGCTCTCAAAGGAGAGACCTCTATCGTGCTTAGTGTACAGCTCAGTGGGGTGGAAGTCTCGATCCGGGGGTTCCTTCTTCTTTCCTTCGTCCAGCAGCTCATTTGGGTCCTTACATAACCCTTCTCTAGCTGTTGTCATGGAAGTTTCACCTCTTTTAAATGTCGAAGGAATGGGCTGATCCACCATTGTCTTGCGTTGATTTTGTGGAAATGGCAAAGGAGGTGGCCTCGGTGCTGGATTTACGTACTTCTCCTCTTCTTCCTCGGCTTTCTCCTTAAGCTCGATAAAGGCCTCTTCACTACAAAAAACACGGAATTTCCAACAGAGGGGGCAACGGATCCGTCCGTTGGAAACGAGAACCAACGGATTGCAACGAATGTGGTGAAATTGCAATGGGCAGAAATCCGTTACAAATCCGTTGCAAATTGCAACGGATTTGTAACGGAAAACCTCCATTAGAAGGGCCGTTGGAAATCCGTCGCAAATTTTAAGGGATGGCAACGGAAACCATCCGTTGGCAATGTCCGTTGGAAGTTCCGTTAGAAAACATTCCAACGATCGTCCGTTGCAACGGCTAACGGATGCTCGTTAGAAATGGCAACAGATGACCGTTGATTTTGTGAATTTCGAGGCCACCGGTTTAAATAAATTCACGTGAACCTCCAACGGGCATCCATTGCAATTTCCAATGGATGTCTGTTGGAACATTAACTATTTAGATCTTACCAAAGAGTGCATCAAACCATCAATAACAAAAAAATTTTCGAAAAAATATCGTCGTCTTCAAATCAAAATATATATAGATCGAGGGACTGGATGTATAGAAGAAAAGATCCTGTAACTGAAGAGATTACGCAAGAATTCTTAATCGGATTAGAACAATTCATGAGTTTTGCATCGATGCAGCCTTTGTGTCAAGAAATTGTTTGCAAACATCTGTATAAGGTGGGTTTCATTGAAAATTACGAAATTTGGTTTTTTCACGGCGAAGATTGCAGTGTTAAAGATAGTGTGGAAGATGCACAAGTAGAACGAAATGAAGAAATTATTTATGAAGCATCAACGACCAATCCATATGTGGAAATGGTGTCAGATGTTTTTCCGGGAGTTGTTAATGAACAAACGCATGAACAGATGCCGAACATCGATGCACGTTGATTCTTCAACCTATTGGATTCGGCGAAATAACCTATATATGAAGGTTGTCGTGAAGGTCGGTCTCGTTTATCTTTATCTTCAAGATTGATGAGTATTAAAACAGACTACAATGTGGCTGAAAATTGCATGGATTCATTTTGTAAAACAATGCGGGAATATTTACCGAAAAATAATCAAGCTCCCGAGACAAATTACGAAACAAAGTGTGTTAAAAGACTTGGGAATGCCACATGAGAAAATTGATGTTTGTAGAAACAGTTGCATGTTGTTTTGGAGAAATGATAAAGACTTGTTGGAATGCAAGTTTTACGGTGCAAGCAGATTTCGGCCTAAAAAACCATCTTCACGGAAATACGTACCATACAAGAAAATGTTTTATATGCCTGTAG
>CM071863.1:2504458-2524279 GCA_036759665.1 Gynandropsis gynandra | reverse complement strand
AATCTGTTACATACTCCAACATTTGCAGAAAAATATTCCCCTGAATCTTGAATATGTGAACCCTGCTGAGCTGGCTTAAGTTCAGCTAAATAGACCCTGCTCTTCTCCAATACTTCATGCTCTTTCATCTCCAATGCTGGACGTTCTTCATTCTGAAACTCAGTATCCTCAATAATTCTATGATCGAAAATATATAATTCAGTCCTTAAAGTTTAGTTTTAACTCTTCTAATTTGACCAAAATAATTTTATGTTAATAACATTTCATTATATTCTATTAAAATCCTATGAAATCAATTTTAATATCTAAAAAGGTAATTATTTGTAATCCAAAAATCATAAACTAAATAACTTAAAAAAATCCACAATAAAAATTATTTAAAACATTATCGGGTGATATAAATTATCAGATGGTATTCAAAATAATATTACAATTTTATATAAGTTTTATTGCGAATGTTTTAAATTATTTAGTTTTTGATATGGTTTGAAATTATTATTTTCAGATTTTAAAATTGAGATTTAAATAGATTTAACTAGATTTAAAGAGATGTTAATATTTAATTATTAAATAGATATTGACGGAATTTGAATAATTTGAGAAAATTAGGATTGAAGTTAAATTTCAAAAGAGATTTGGATTAAGACCAAATTCAAAGAGAAATCGGATTAAAGAATGTTTTTAAGGAAAATATGATTAATGCTTACAGTTAAAAACTAACATCGAAAGAAAAATCAAACTAAAACATAATTATTGAAGGAAAATAGATGGTTTATCCTATATTTTACATATAAAATAAATTATACATAATCAAATACATGACTTATAACACTAAAATGTATTTTTTTAAAGCAACAAATAAATAAAATAATATCATAATATAAATAGATAAAAAAATAAAAAACTAATTTAGATAAAATTTATAACCAAAAATATTTCGGGATGATAATAACAAAATATAATTAGAATTTGAAAATTGATATACTTTTTTATTACCCGGAGTTAGTCCGAGGCCATATTAATTACAAAGAACTTCAACCCAACCCATGATTTGAATTAGTGTCAACCCAGGAGTCAATGATTATTTAAACAATTCAAAGATCGAATCAGAATATGGAAGAATATTATGTGATGTATAATAAATCAATATATATATATATATAGTCTTAATAACTAGGGCTGGACAAAATATCCGAAGTATTCGTATCCGATTCGTATTCGAACCGTATTCGATCCGAAAAAGTAAATATCCGTAGGAACAAATACAAATACAAATACCAAGATTTAGATATTCGACAAATACAAATAAAATATAAATAGTATAGTCAATTATTCGTAAGTATTCGTATCCGTAAGTACTAAATAGATAATTTATTTAATATATATATATATATATATATATATAATAAACTAATTTTAAGGATCAAAAGTAAAAACATTATTATAATTGATTTTCAGATCAAATATAAAATATATAAAGAAATAATTATTATATTTAAAATTTAAGGACTAAAATGTAAATTATAAAAGTTTTAACCCTAATCTAAGGAATAAAATGTAAATTATTTAGAATTTTTATTATTTTTTTAAAATTGATTTTATTACGGATACGGATATCCGACGAATATCCGAATATTTGCAGATATTCGAATTTACGAATATCCGTATTTACGAATACGAATACGAATAGTAAAATCGAATATTCGGCGAATACGAATACGAATACAAATACAAATAGTCGAATATTTACAGATATTCGCTATTTGCCCACCCCTATTAACAACCCATCACTATCAAACTGACTTTACATTTAATGAAATGATCATTTCTTTTCTGCTTTTTAGGTCTTGTGATAATTTAAAATTTTGATGATAATAAATGATTTTTTAAAATAACAAACTAAAAATTTAAAATAAAAATTTGTAAACCAAATCAAAAGGAGGATAAAAGACTTTTCAACAAAGAAATTGAATTTTTAAAAACATAAAAAGAAATGTTACAAATCTTGGTATAAATATTGCATCTCGAATCATGCTTTAATCTCATGGTTGTTCGTTCAAAACCGTAATCCAAAAAACGATCAGTTAGAATAATATGATTCATTCGAGATGATTGACATGAAATTAGAAATTGAAAAAATGATTGATAAGCTCCAAAAATTGATGACCTTTAAACATTTTGATGATCCAACATTTGATTAGAAGTTATGAAATTTCATAGTGACTCACTTTTCTATTTGATTTGTTTGTTTTGTTGTATATTGCTATGATAAATTGTGAATTTTTGGACATATATATATATATATATTACTAAACAATACTAAACTTTTAAATTAGTTTTTGAAATTAGTTAGGTATAAATTCATATTTGACACCACTTGTTAAGTTTTAGAGTTTTAATTTAATTTCCCACTAATATATATGTATTAATTAAAAAAATATACATTTTCTTCTCAAATTTGGTTTGTATTGCTAAAATTTTAAAGTCTTCAATCCTATATTTTTTTATCAGTTGAATCCTTGAATTTGGATGAAAAATATATCTTCTAATATAACTCTCATTATTTGAACTATGAATGAAATATTCCTTTCTCAATTGTTTATTTCAAATTATAAAAAATACATACCTATATTCATAAATATAGACATTTTATACCGATGATGACTATGAACTCCATTTCAGGTATTAAAATGGATAGAAAAGCTTTGGGCAGTGAAGAACATTGGACCAACAGTACCATCAATGTACTTAGACAAACGTTTAGGTGAGGATAAAGACTACGGACTGAGTCTCTTCGACCCTAAAGTGGACGAATGTCTCACTTGGTTGGACACAAAGCAACCAAACTCCGTCGTTTACGTCTCCTTCGGAAGCTTAGTCGTTCTGAAAGACGAACAGATGAATGAAGTGGCGGTGGGTCTGAAAGAAAGTGGTCAATTCTTCTTGTGGGTAGTAAGAGAGACAGAAACTAAGAAGCTATCAAGCAACTACTTCGAGGATGTGTCTGAAAAAGGGTTGATCGTGACTTGGAGTCCTCAGCTTCAAGTGCTTGCACATGAATCTGTGGGTTGTTTCGTGACGCATTGTGGATGGAACTCAACTATTGAGGCGTTGAGTTTGGGAGTGCCGATGATTGGGATGCCACAGTACAGTGATCAACCCACGAATGCAAAGTTCATAGAGGATGTATGGAAAGTTGGGGTTCGGGTAAAAGTTGATAAAGATGGGTTTGTAAGAAAGGAAGAGATTGTGAGATGTGTTGGAGATGTTATGGAAGGTGAAAAGAGCAAAGAGATTAGAAGAAATGCAGAGAAATGGAGAGAGGTCGCAAAAGAAGCTGTGTCTGAAGGAGGCAGTTCTGATAGGAACATTGATGCCTTTGTTTCTAAGGTATTTGAAATGAAATATTGATGCCTTTGTTTCTAAGGTATTTGAAATGAAATAAGGAAGAATGGAAGAATGTGCCATTCACATTTGAGATATGCTTGTGCACATTTTTCAACAAAGTCCCTTCCAACGAACGATGTATCGAACCTAATTTACAAACCGTGTGAAATATAGATTTGATATTTAACTAAATCAAAAGTTAGTTCAAGATTTGTCTAAGGCCATATATATATATACATACGAATCTATAATTTGTTTGACATATTTGAAACAACACAATGACCCTCTTCCTCATGTCTAAATTCGGTCTTAAAAGGTGTGTATTGTCAAATTTAAATCTAAACAATTCCAAAAGTTATTTCAATAATTTATAGCGTTGTTCAATATCATACATATGATTTCATATTTTATGTCTTAATCGATGTGGAACTACACAATATAACACTGTCTTTCACGTCCAGACTCGATCATGTACCATGAACATCACAATGTGGATCCATCATTGAAACATTCAAATAATGACGAATCAAACTCTAATATCATGTTAAATATGAGCTTAGTCTAATTAATCTAAAAAAAATAGTTCAATAGTTTAGGATTCCCCAATACCATATATAGAAGTCCATAGTTTATATCATAATCGATATGAAACAATATAACATAACACATAACACAATCAAAGTCAAACATCGAAATATTAAAATCATGCTGCGATATAATGTCAAATATGAATAGAAAACTAACTAAACTCAAAAATTAACTAAATTGTTTACAATTATCTAATATATATCATATATAGAATTTTATAAATAATGTTATAATAGATATGATATAACAAAGCGTAACAATAGGTAACAAAACATGTTTATTTCATTGGACGAAGAATAAAGGCTACCAAGTCATCAATGTTCCTATTAGAAGTTCCTATAGATTTTTAGAAGAATATGATGAAGAATAATAAGAGATAATGATTGACAATAGAGTATACGTAGAATTGAACCAAGAGATGAGAAGGAATTCTTCTCTTATTTTTTACAATGACTATACGTGATACACTATATAGATAATACAAGGAAATCTATAACATGGAAATAAGATCTCACAGCTGTTGCAAGGGAAAGGTTCTGGAGCTTCCCTTAGACAATACGATGGAGATATGTCTTGAATAAGGCATGTTCCCTTTCTTCATGAGCTTCCTAATATGAGAGATATGCTACAATGCAGTTTCCTTAACAGATCCTCCTTGAGACACAGCTTCTTTCGCGACCTCTCTCCATTTCTCTGCATTTCTTTTTATCTTTTTGGCCTTTTCACCTTCCATAACATCTCCAACACATCTCACAATCACTTCCTTTCTCACAAACCCATCTTTTTCGCTCTCACCCGAACCCCAACCTTCCACACATCTTCTACGAACTTTACATTTGTGGGTTGATCCGTCCACTGAGGCATCCCCACCATTGGCACTCCTAAGCTCAATGCATCTATCGTTGAATTCCATCCACAATGTGTAATTAAACTACACACTGATCTGTGTGCAAGAACTTGTAATTGAGGACACCAATTCACAATCAAGCCTTTCTCATATAACTCCTCTGAGTAGTTTCTTGGAAGCTTCTCTTTCTCCGTTTCTCTCACCACCCACAAGAAGAAATGGCCGGAATCTCTCAGACCCAGTGCGAGTTCTTTCAGTTGTTTGTCTTCAAGAACCATCAAGCTTCCAAATGAGACGTAAACGACTAAATCAGGTTGTTTTAAGTCCAACCAGGTAAGGCATTGGTCGAGGTTGGGTTTGAATAGGTTGAGTCCATAGTCCTCGTCCTCGTATAATCGCTTATCCAAATACATCGATGGAACAGTGGGGCCGATGTTCTTGAAAGACCACATACTCTCCATCCATCTCAATACCTAACCACAGAGATCAAAAGCAATATAATTAATCACAGTTCAAAGATGTTCGATTGTCTAAGTATCGATCTTTTCACGCCTTTTCCTCTAACTTATCGAATGTGTTGCATAGCACCATATCAACTTGCTCGATGTTCTTCAGTTGATCGATCATGATCTTTTGGATATTAGGGTAATTCGAATTCCATTCATGAACGAAGCAAGGCAAATCCCTTGAACTTAGCAGCGGAAGCGATGGGAAGGATGCTAAAATAGTATGACCATCTCTTGAAGAAGGTACAGAAAAGGCACCATTGGAGACATGGTAGTACACAACATTCACACACCAAAGTTGAGTTATAAAGACCACTGCATATAAACCAAGACTTCTGGCTATATCCAACGCCCATGGCATAACTGAGTCGTATACGAGAGCTTTTGGGGCAAATCCATGGCGACCGAGCTCGTTTATCAACTCGGGTAGACATCTCGTGACACTGTATTGAACTCTGATGACGTAATCATCCAAATCAAGGGAGCTGTGACCTTCTTGGACGCCATTGGAGATGGTTAAGACAGTGATATTATGTTGTGTTGTGTAAGGATGAGAAGGGTAGTCGGAGATGAAGATGAGAGTGACTTTGAGACCCTTTGAAGCTAAGCGTTTAGAGAGTTGAATCATAGGGTTTAAGTGACCTTGAGCTCAGAAGGGTAAGCAAAGTACATGAGCTTCTTTAGTTGAATATTCCTCCATTGTTGTACTGTGTTTCCAGGATAGGGTTTGAGGAATTCTACTTCAATGTTAAAACCTGAAATATTTTCTCATTCACACCTAACCAAAAAATTCATATCTATCTAATGAAAATGATGATTTTGTCATATATACGAACAATTTCCATTTTGTCATTTGCTTTATATGATCTTTTTGTTGGAAATATGATTCTCTAAGAGAAAAATAAGAAGATAGGAAGAAGAACACAAGAGAATTAGTGTTTGAGTTGTGATTTTTCCATTCCATTTCATCCCTATTTATAGGAGAAAAATTACAAAGGAGTAAATTACCCATTACCCCACTAACAATAGTTAATGTACCACTAACTCCATTATCCATAGTAAATGACCCACTCACACCACTAACCCACTAATAAAGAAATTAAGAAAACATAAAAAGAATTATTCAATATTTGCCCCTTTAATTCTTGTCATGTTTTCTTGAATCTCGACGATGCCAATTCTTGTGCGCAGTTCTTGAAATCTGACACGTCCGAGTGGCTTTGTGAGTATGTCTGCGAGTTGGTCTTGTGTAGAGGTATACTCGAGGATGATCTTCCCATCTTCATGCACTTCCGGATGAAGTGAAACCGAGTGTCGATGTGTTTGCTCCGGCCGTGAAAGACGGGGTTCTTGCTCAATGCGATAGCGGATTTATTATCCACCCTAAGCTCCGGCGCTTGAGTTTCCGAGCCAATGAAGTCACTCAAGAGTCGAGCTAACCAGATGCCTTGACAAGTTGCAGCTGATGCAGCGATATATTCTGCCTCACATGAGGACAATGCCACCACCTTCTGCTTCGCCGACTGCAAGGTGACGGGGCTATCACCAAGGAAATAGAAGATGCCGCTTGTGCTCTTTCGTGTGTCGATGTCACCTGCCATGTCGCTATCGCTGAATCCAACCTGACGTGGTTGACCATCACGTTTCTCTCCATAGAACACTCCATAACTGCGTGTCCTAGAAATATACCGTAACACATGCTTCACTACCGTCATATGATCCTCGTGTGGCTTCTCCATGAAGCGACTCACGTATCTTACCGCATAGGCAAGGTCTGGTCGCGTGTTCACAAGGTACTCAAGTCCACCAACTATACTTCAATATTCGGTGGCTTCGACCAGTGGGCTAGAACTTTCCTTGCTAAGTCTCAAACGTGCTTCCATAGGCGCCTTGCATGAGTTGCAGTTGCTCATGCCGCATCTTTTCAATAATTTCTCTGCGTATGCTGACTGGCAGAGCATGACGCTGGTTGCACTTTGATAGAACTCAAGCCCGAGATAGTAGGTTAACAACCCAAGATCGCTCATCTTGAACAAAGTCTTCATCTCGGCCTTGAACGCTACAACATCGGCTTTTTCGGACCCGGTGATTATCAAGTCGTCCATATAGACACCTAGGATAAGTCGTGATGCTCTTCTACTCCGAGTGTATATCCCATGCTTAGAGGTACTCCTTTTGAACCCAAGTGACTGTAAACTTGCATCTAACTTGGCATTCCACGCTCGTGGTGCTTATCGAAGTCCGTAAAAGGGCCTTATGTAGGCGTAAGACCTTCTCTTTGTGGTTATGGTCGACGAACCCTGGTGGTTGTGTCACATACACCTCCTCTTTTAGCACGCCATTGATGAATGCACTATTGACATCCATGTGATGAATTTTCCACCCTTAGCTTGCTGTTAAGGCCAATAAGAGTCGTACAGACTCGATGCGCGCCACGGGCGCAAAGACTTTGTTGAAATCAATCCCCATACGCTGTACATAGCCCTTTGCAACCAGCCGTGCCTTGTATTTAACAATAGCTCCGTGTTCGTCATGCTTCACCTTAAAAACCCATTTGAGTCCAACGACTCGGTGACCGACAGGAAGGTCGACGAGCTCCCAAGTACCATTGTTGTTGATGACTTTCATCTCCTCAAGCATTGCTTGTCGCCAATGTTCGTGTTGCTCTGCCTCAGCAAAAGATAATGGCTCTTCTGCTGTGGTAAAGCGCAACGCTTCAGCCTCTAGGGCACGAGGTGCAAACCCCCGTGGTGATGATGGTCTGAGGATGTTGTTGATCGTGCGGAAGCGTAGAGATGCATCATCATGATCTGCATCAAGGTTTGGTTCGACATTTGTCGGCGGCGATGCAAACTCCACTACCTCTAGTGTTGCATCAGGAGTTCGAGGGGACTCTTGAATAATTTCTCTTGGGTCTAGTTCACTCGTAGTGATATACTCGATGCTAAATGGCTCCAATGAAATGGTAGTACCACCCTTGTCATGGGTTTTCCAATCCCATTTAGCTACCTCATCAAAGACAACATCTCGTGTCATGTGCACCCGTTTTTTTACTGGATCGTACACTCGGTATGCCTTGGACCCAACTTCATACCCGAAAAATATCATTGGTGTGCTTCGATCATCAAGCTTCTTCAAATTTGGTCGAGTGTCCTTAACATGTGCGATACAACCGAATGTACGGAGGAAATGGACTATCGTGCCAAGCCTCGTATGGTGTCTTCTCATGAAGACTACGTGTTGGGGCGCGATTGAGGATAAAGACTGCAGTGGTCACAGCTTCACCCCAGAATTCTGCTGGAAGACCTTTTGCCTTCAGCATGCATCGGGCCATGGCAACAATTGTCTTGTTACGGCGTTCAACGACTCCATTTTTCTGTGGCGGGTATGGGGCCGTTAACTGTCGTTGGACTCCACTATCGGCGCAATATTCCCCAAACTCCACCGATGTAAACTCACCTCCACGATCAGTACGAAGCACCTTGAGCTTCCGTCCCAATTGTACCTCTGTCGCAGCTTGGAACCTCTTGATTGTCGCTGGAGCTTGGTCCTTCCTTGCGAGAAGAGTGAGCCACATATAACGACTGAAGTCATCTACGAGCAGTAGGAAATAACGACTCCCACTTGGTGTCATCGGTGTGATGGGCCCACATAGATCACCATGGACGAGATCCAGAAGATCTACCCCGCGTCGTCGTGCCTTCTCCAGAAACGAGTTCCGCCTTTGCTTCTCCACGAGGCAACTATCACACACTTGGTCAACTTGACCAGTATGTGGCAACCCACGCACCATGTTGTGTTGAGCGAGCTTCCGTAGTGCATTAAAATTAATATGGCCGTATCTTACATGCCATTTCCACGATTCTTCAGAGCTTCTTGCTATCAAACACACTGATCGTGTAATGTTGAGGCAGATCGAATAAAGCCTATTGGAAGATCTTCGGACCCGTGCCAATAATCATCGTTGCGGATCTCTTATAGTCAAGGTGCCCACTTCGATGATCGTCTGGCATCCAGAGTTGTCCAACTGCCCCATACTGATCAGGTTTGTGGTGAGGCGAGGAATGTAGTAGACCCCCGTTAGTGCACGATGCTCGCCGTTCTTGCATGAGAATAAGATCGTTCATCGTCCTTCAATCTTGATGATAGATCCATCTCCAAACTTCACGGTTCCAACCACTGATTGGTCGAATTCGGAATACACAATACGCACACCAGTCATGTGGTTTGTCGCCCCGGTGTCAAAGAACCATAGATCACCTTTGCACTCCTCATCACGACTAAGATGGACAGTAACCTTCGTCTCCTCAAGGTGGATAGGACACTTATGTGATGGTGATGACCCTGACGGTGTAGGTTGTGATGTCGGTGAATCTAACGTGGTCTCACACGCCTTGGCCATAAGGAGTGTAGGCTCGTCGTCATCCCCGTGGGCCAGATGTGCTTCTCCATTTTTGGGCTTGGATCGACAGTCCCTAGCCCAATGACCCATCTTACCACAATTTCGACACTTGTCTTTTGATCTATCTTGGTTCTCGCTAGAACCAGATCCACCATCTGTTACGGATTTACGACGTCGTTGTTTTCGACGACGTTTCTCCGAATTGGAGCCTCCAAAGGAACAATCTCCTTGTTTTCGCTCCTTCATTCGCGCAACCCATTCCTCTTCAGTGAGTAAGAGTTTACCCCCTACTCCCGATGTGGGCTCCAACGGTTCAAACCGTTCTTCTGCGGCCTTCAACCTCCCAGTAACCTCTTCCAATGAAAGTGTTGACAGATCCAGCAAAGTTTCAATGGACAATGCGATCTGTCTGAATCTGGGAAGGACGACTCGTAGGTATTTCTCAACCACCTTGTGTGACGGTTCAAGATCTCCGAGAATGGCTAGCTGATTCACTATGCCGGAGAGACGCATGGCAAAGTCATCCACAGTCTCACCATCACGAAAAGCTAAATTCTCGTACTCCTTGCGCACTTTCTGAGCGCTAGCCTTACATGCTCGATCAGAACCGACACGCATAAACTCAACCGCTTCCCAAACCTCTTTCGCATTCTTCTTCACGGCGAGCGAAGAGATCATCTCTGACGGCACGTCGCGCAGAATGGCTTCAAGCGCCATCTGATCTTCCTGCTCGTCATCGGTGCCTACCTCGACGGCTGCCCAAAGTCCTCGTGCTCGGAGCATCACCTTCATCATAGTGACCAATCTCCATAATTAGTATTCGTGAGCATTGGAAATGTCATATCTCCCACCTCTTTGACCATCTTCTGCACTACGTGGTTACCATCATCCCGACGTCGACCACGACGTGGAGGAGGAGAAAGAGATTGTCGATGTTGTCCTGTGTTTACGAGACTCCTTGATGCTCTAGCGTAGTGTGAGATCGAAGACATTTTTCAATGGATCGATTATACACGCTCTGATACCAATTGCTGGAAATATGATTCTCTAAAAGAAGAATAGGAAGATAGGAAGAAGAAAACAAAAGAATTAGTGTTTGAGTTGTGATTTTTCCATTCCATTTCATCCCTATTTATAAGAAAAAAATTACAAAAGAATAAATTATCCATTACCCCACTAACAATAGTTAATATACCAGTAACCCACTAACTCCATTATCCATAGTAAATGACCCACTCACACCACTAACCCACTAATAAAAAAATTAAGAAAACATAAAAAGAATTATTCAATACATTTTACTATCCGAGTCTATATATATATATATATATATTAATTACGATGACTATAGATTAATTATCTTAAAAAAAAGAAAATATGGTATTATACTATTTTGTTAAGAAAACGAGGTTAAGTTGTAAATTTAGTTAAAACTATTCAAAGCGTATACATACTATTACTATTTGATAACTTAATAATATGTTACATTTTTTAGTTATTATTTATAAAAAATAAATTAATTATGGAATAAAAATTTTGATATATCATCTAAATTTTAAAGTTTGTCGAAATTGAGTTTAAACTCATTAGACCATACAATATTTTAATAATTTTGGTTGGATCCACTCAACTCAAATAAAGATGTAAAATAGATTTGGATTCTAAAAATATATTTCTTAAGTGGGCGGTATTAAATTGGCCCAATCACTCCTAATAAAAAAATATTTATTGATTAAAATGAATATTTATAGATGTGATCAATTATATATTATGACTGAAACGAATATAATGCTATTAAACTAAATAACTGTTTTCGAAAATTATGTCTAAAATTATAAACCGCTCCATAATACTGCTACAATGTTCAAAAATAAAAAATTTAAAAATAAAATTAGAAAAGAGGTATTATATTGATTTAATCATATTAATAAATCTAATCATTATTCAATGTTCAAAGACAAGTTTATGAATCTTAAAGTAATTAAAGAACTACAGAATTGAAAAGAGGGACGAGTTAAAAGGAATTTCAGTGACCTTTATTGATTTTGGATGGATTCAATTGAAGATATACAATGTCTTTATATAGGGATGAATGAGTTCAATTGCAAGACTCAAGATTGCAAGATCCAAGATCCAAGAACAAAGATTAATGCAATTTTGTTCTTGGAAGAAACTAATTCTTTGAGTCTGCTGCGTGCGTCTTCTGTTTTGAGGAAGAAGACAATCCAGCCCGTGCAGGCTAAGTGATGTTGCCCGCGCGTGCTATGTGAGATTCAGCGGACCCGTGCGGGTTGAGTGGAACTCCCCGCTCGTGCTGTGTGAAACTGATGGGCGCGGATTGCTGAGTGAAACTACCCGTGCGTGTTGCTGAAGTTGCCCGTGCTGGAGTTGAGTAGAATTGCCCGTGCATGTTGATAAGTTTGCACGCGCGTGCTGAACTGAGAAACCTTCCTCTTGATTATTTAGACTGATACTCCCCTTCAAACTGATGTCCGGTGGAAAATCGACATTCAGTTTGCTCCGTGACTAAACAAAATGATCACGAGACAAGTATTTTGTGAAAATATCTGCAACTTGAGAAGTGTTAGAAATATGCTTAATAACAACCGATCCAAGGGCTACCTTTTCCCTCACAAAATGATAATCAATTTCAATATATTTAGATCGACCATGAAATTTAGGATTTGCTGTTAGAAAAGTAGTAGAGAGATTATCACAGTGTAAAACCGAAGGACCTGGTTGTGATATACCAAGATCACGAAGAATGAAACTTAGTCAAGTGAGTTCTGTTGTTCTGGACGCCAAAGCTCT
Organism: Gynandropsis gynandra; assembly: GCA_036759665.1. Lineage (NCBI taxonomy): Eukaryota > Viridiplantae > Streptophyta > Magnoliopsida > Brassicales > Cleomaceae > Gynandropsis > Gynandropsis gynandra. The sequence goes on along the minus strand of CM071863.1, from coordinate 2,511,738 downwards.
ATATTCAGCTTCAGTAGACGATCTGAAACTGTTGGTTGTCTTTTAGTTGACCAAGAAAGTAAGTTTGAACCAAGAAATGTACAAAAACCTGTTGTAGATCGTCCCGTAGATGAACATCCTGCCCAATCACTATCACTAAATGCAGCCAAGTCAAATGTACTATGTTTATGTATGTGTAGTCCGAGAGTAATAGTAACCTTAATATAACGAAGAATTCTTTTTAATAAAGCAAAATCAGATACTGTAGATTCATGCATCCTTTGACAAATGAAATTGACTGCAAAGTTATTGTCAGGTCTGGTCAAAGTTAAATATTGCAATCCACCAGCCAATTGTTTAAAATAAGTTGTATCAGAAAATTTTTTAAGATTCAAAGTAAAATTATTTCATTTTAGAGGTAAAAGAGTAGCTACAGGCTTACAATTTGTCATACCAGCTTTGTTAAGAAGATCTAATGCATATTTTTCTTGATGAAGAAACAATGCTGATGAGTAAAACTTACTTTGAACACCAAGAAAATAATGCAACTGACCGAGATCTTTCATGGCAAACCTGATAGTCAAAGCTGCAATAAGTTTCTTTAACAATGTTTCGCAATTTCCTGTTAATATCATGTCATCAACATATAGTAAAAGGTCATCTTATCTGCTCCTTGTTGATACACAAATAATGAAGGATCTGAGCTACTACAACAAAATCCAAATTCAAGTAAATATGAACTGAATTTGTCATACCAAGCTCTAGGAGCCTGTTTCAGACCATATAGGGATTTATGCAGCTTACAAACATGATTAGGATGCTCAGAATCCTCAAAACCAGGAGGTTGTTGCATAAAGACATCCTCAGTTAATTCACCATGTAAAAAGGCATTCTTAACGACTAATTGAGGTATTGACCATTCGTTAACTACTGCAATTGATAGCATTGTCCTAATTGTAGCAGTTTTAACAACCGGACTAAATGTTTCTAAGTAATCAATACCTTCCTCTTGATGGTACCTTTTAGCCACTAATCTGGCTTTTAATCTGTTTAGAGACCCAACTGCATTACGTTTAGTCTTAAAAATCCATTTACATCCTAAAATATTCATATAATTTGAGTATGGAACTAAAGACCAAGTGTTGTTGTATTGTAGTGCTTCCATTTCATTTATCACTGCTTGATGCCAACCAGAATGTTTTAATGCTGATTTAATAGATTTTGGTTCTTGTGGAATATTTATATTAGCACATAAAAAATATTTTGGATTAGGTTTAAAAATTCCAGATTTACTTCTAGTAGTAATAGGATGTTGATTTCCAATATTCATTTCACTTCCAGAATTTGTATTTGATAAATCAGCATGTATATTTTCATCATAAGGATCTGGAATATTCAAACCTGATGTTGATACGTAATTTCTTGCTGAAGCATCATCCAACTCTGTTGTTGATATAGGTGTTTGTACATTAAGAATTTCAATAATTGAAGTAGGTTCTGAAATCTGGGTAAGACATATTGCAAATTTTGATTTGAAACATCCTTTGTTTTAGATTTGAACCCTAATTGCCATGATTTTGATAGTAATGTGTCTGCTGATGGAATCAAATGTAGATAGCTATCCTGAAAAGGAAAATTTAGTTCATAAAAAATGGCATGACGAGTAATATATACCTTACCTGTTAAAGGATAGAGACAACGATATCCTTTATATTTTTCACTATTTCCCAAAAATACACATTTTAAGGATCTTGGATCGAATTTATTTTGAGCATAAGGACGAAGATAAGGAAAACCATAACAACCAAAAACTCGAAGAGCTGAGTAATCCACTTCCCTTTTAAACAAGATTGCATACGGTATTTCTTTAAGCAAGGAGGAAGATGGTAATAGATCACTGATGTAATTTGCAGTATAAAATGCTTCTACCCAATATTTTAGAGGTATTTTAGCATGAAACATCATAGCTAATCCTAAATCAGTAATATGTCTATGTTTTCTTTCTGCTAATCCGTTTTGTTCATGTGTATAAGGACATGATACTAGATGTTTAATACCATGTTGTAAGAGATGTTCTTGAAAACATGTACTACTAAACTCACCTCCTCCATCACTTTGAAAAAATTTAATTTTGCAAGAAAATTGATTTTCCACCATCTTTTGTAATGAGACAAAAACATTATAAAAATCTGATTTATGCATTAAAGGATATAGTCATGAAAATCTAGAGAAACTATCAATAAAAATGACATAGAACCTGAATCCTTGAAGATAAAAATCACTTTACAAGGATAATCATGAGTAAGTTTTGAAACAGATAATAGTGATTTGTTAATTGAAGGAACTACCAGAATATTATGAATTGGTAACTTACCTTCAGATGTAGAAATGGTTGTGGATCCAATATGAGAGATTGGTAGAAACGAACCATCTCCAATCATAACACTATCTGATCTGCCAAATGGAAGATAGCTCTGAAGATGTTCAATTGAATTTGTGATATGAACTGAAGCTCCAGAGTCTGGATACCAGTTCAGCTGAGGGTGTTGATTCATTTGTACTGATGTGAGAGTTTGTGGTATACCACCACTTTGAAAGGCATTATCAAACCGATGCCAACATCGTAAAGCCTCATGTCCTGCTTTACCACAAATTTGACACAATTTTCTTGTGGAGGAATTTTGTGAATTATTATTGTTTACCTGAGTGTTGTTCGAGTTTTGTGCTTTCTGAACATAAGGAGAATAGACTTGTTGAGCAAAACCTCTTCCACAAGTTGTATAGTTCCTATTGCCTCTGAATATTTGTCTTACTCCCCGGTTATTGAAGTTCCTTCTGCCATACCCTTGATTTGAATTAGTGGAATACTATATGGCAGTGAAAGCTAAATGATGAGACACATTAGTGAATTGACTAGTAGAACTTCCAAGAACCAAACTATTCAATTGAGATACCACGTCTTCATAGGTTGGAATAGGAGGCTTATGCATCGAGGTTTGAATTACCGTAGCAAAAGCCTCGTATTCTTTACCTAATCCATGGAGTAACCTAAAGATCTTCATAGGTTCTTGAATTGGTTTACCAATGGATTCCAATTTATCACATATGCTCTTAAGTTGACTCAAATATTCAGCCAATTTCTTTCCTTCTTTGGTTAGAAGTTGTAATGATGCTTGGAAGTCAAATTTTCTTGCTACAGATCGTTGTATGTAACGAATTTTAAGACTAGACCATACCTCCATTGTTGAATTCTTACCAAAAACATGGCTGAAGACTTCTTCAGAAAGTGTACTGATGATCCACGACATGATAAGTTGACCCGTTTGCAACCACAAATCATGTACGAGATTCGGAATATCTATTGAAACATCATTCTTGATTTCTTGAATGGTTTGAGGTGGTTCTTGTATTGTGCCATCGATGAATCCCAGCAATCTTTGGCTCCGGAAAAGAGACTAAATTTGAGCTTTCCAGAAAAGAAAGTTAGAATCCGTGAGCTTTATTGTAACAAAGTTCGAAATATTAATATGTACTGGGAATGGATATTGCGGTTGATTTGCCGCCATTGTTCAAGATTGATCTGACAGATTGTTGTATAAGATTTCTTGAATCCTCTTGGATTTATGAAACTTTTGTGAATCTTTTCACAAATACTACCGAAACAAGTTGCTTCGACGGAGCCCGTGGGGGTTGCTGAAGTTGCCCGCGCGTGCTGATGAAAAACATAACTGCAGATTTGCAGAAAAAAGATTATTCATCTAAAGAAGAGATGAAACCGTGATTTCTTCGGTTGTGGCACTCGTGAGAGGCTCTACAATTGCTGCCTCGACATTGGAAGCTTCAGTAATCACCGATGAAGACCCGTGAGGGTTTAGCAAGAAATCGGTGGAAGAGAGCTACGAACGGATTCATGGTTAAGCACCCAAATAGGCTCTGATACCATATGAATCTTAAAGGAATTAAAGAACTACAGAATTGAAAAGAGAGAGAGACGAGCTAAAAGGAATTTCAGTGAACTTTATTGATTTTGGATGGATTCAATTGAAGAGATACAAAGTTTTTATATAGGGATGAATCAGCTCAAGATGCAAGACTCATGACTCAAAATTGCAAGATCCAAGATCCAAGAACAAAGATTAATGCAATCTTGTTCTTGGAAGAAACTAATTCTTTGAGTCTCTTGCGTGCGTCTTCTGTTTTGAGATTCAGCGCGCGTGCTATGTGAGATTCAGCGGACCCGTGCAGGTTGAGTGGAAATCTCTGCTCGTGCTGTGTGAAACTGATGGGCACGGGTTGTTGAGTGAAACTACCCACGCGTGTTGCTGAAGTTGGCCGTGCGTGCTGGAGTTGAGTAGAACTGCCCGCGTGTGTTGATAAGTTTGCCCGCGCGTGCTGAACTGAGAAACCTTCCTCTTGATTATTTAGACTGATAAATTTTACTATTTTTTCATCGAGTTTGAGTTCTTTACCGATAATTGGTTACATCGAATATGATAACAAATACTAACATTTGTGTATTTAAACATGGGATTATATATATATATATATATATGATATTGTGTATCTAATCATATCATATGGAATTCATTTGAACTTTTGTTCATTATTGAATTCAATATATTATTATTTGTGTATTTATTTCATTTTTAAGATATAATTTTAAAATTTTTATTCTCTTATTAACAGATAAATATACATCTTAAATAATTGAAACACTCTATCGATCTTTCGATAAGAAAAACGTTTTTAGTTTCTCAATCAATTTTATCAGGAGGAAATTCACATAAAAAAAACTTAATTTTTCCGTGCCTTAAAAGTTATATTTCACTAGGAAAGAATCCACGTGATGCGCGGGTGTTTATCAATTTTTATTATAGAGTAGAAATTCATATTTCATAAATAGATCATCATATCAAAAACTTGTATAAGACTCGTGTAATTGATAATAGTTATATATTTTATATCTTATTTTACGAAAAAAAATGATCAATATATTTGAATTTTATAATAAATGTCTAAGTAGTTATTATAGTTCAATAGCAAGATCAAGAAAACCAAATTTTGATATAATCATCTGATTCTGATAAAGGCTAAAGAAAGATACGTAGATTATAGAAATTATGTAGAGAAATAATAACTCAATTAGTATTAAAATATTTTTAAAATAAATCATATTATCATTTTTATATAAAAACTTTTACAAATCCATATCTTCTCATGTTGTCACCTCGATAACTATGTCACGGTTTTTAAACTTCTGTAATTTTCGTTCTATTATATTAGTTTTTTGATGTCAACTAAATAACTTTTAGATAAGATGAAATTAAAGTCAAGAAAATAGAACCTAATCGAGGAAGAATAAATATGTCTCCTGAACCCTAGTTGACCCAACGTTGATCCGCCGCACCGTCATCAACACACGACCATATCTACGTCATTGACCCCCCGAAAGAAAATCATAATCATTGGCGGTGAGTATTCTGATATATGAATCAATTTAAATTAATAAAAATGTAATTGATGATTGGACTGTTACGTCAGTGTTGACGTGATTTCACCAGAATTGAACAAAAACTCGAATTTTAATAGATAAGATTTAATTTAATTTAATTTAATTTTTTTAAACATGACGTTTCATTTATACCATTTCTTTTTCTTAGTGTTATTTCAAAAAATGTTTTGTTTTTTCTTCATTATGTATATATTTGATGATAATAAAATTAAAATTATAAAATATAAAAGAATGATATAGAAGATGAAAATTTTTTTGTGTATTCATAGGAATAATTTATGATAAAACAATTGAATTACAAAATAAAAAGTTGAAAGAAGATTTGGCGGCTTAAGAAGAGATAAAAATATTAAAATAGTATTTTTTCACAAATATATATCCAATGTATGTGATATATATATTAACATATATTAAATATATATATATATATAACTCTTTGGTGTTATTTCAAATAATAATAGAATAATGGATATAAAAAATATATCCAATATATGTGAATATATATTAAACAAATATGTATATATTTTAAAATATATATATAAATAATAAATTTTTAATATGGATATAAAAATATATATCTAATATGAATATATATTAAACAAATCTACGTCGTTGACACACGACCATATCTACGTCCTTGACCTCCGAAAGAAACCATTATCATTGGCGGTGAGGGTCTGATAATGAACCATCACTTGCTGTGCTTTCTGAAAAATCAAGGGTGAATTGTGATGGTGGATTTTGATATTTAATTGAATGAATAAATATTGTCAAAATGGAACACCGTGAGAACAACATTTACATATATGAATATGAAAAATATATATCTAATATATATATATATATGAATACATATATTATTTTTAAAATCTATAAGAACTTTTTTATGGATAAAATTATATATATTCAATATATATGAATTATTTTAAATGAACTAGAAAAAAATCAACGTTTGATATTATAAGAAAAAAACTTAATTTTTTAAAAACTAATAATCGTTGGTGAGGTTGCTTAAAGTATTATTATATATATAACTAGATTATAATCTGCGCTATGCGCGAATTGATTTATATAATTATTTTATTATTTAATATATATATATATATATATCATGGTGCATAAAAATTTATGAAGTTAGAAAAATATTCATGTGAAAATACAACGAAAAATAAAATAAATTAACAATTTTAATAGTTATTGATTCATTAATTAAAATAACAATGTTAAATATAATTGTTTTTAGATCTAATCTAATTAATTTAGAATTTATATCAATGATAAGATATAATATTATTTAATATTCGAAAATATATCAATATTTTGATCATAATATATATTATACAATTCAATTCAATACGATAATCTTGATCATGACAATTTCCTTCAAACCTTCATATTACTTGCCAAATGTTATTCGTCTGAACATGGAAGACATCGATGAACAATTTTTCAATGATTGTTTTTCCAGTTTTTTTCTCTAATCGATTTCAAATGCTTGACTATAACCGTATAAATTATCATATTAACATCACATAAACACTTTAATAAACATTAAAGAGAGTTAGAAATTCGTGTAACGCACAAATTGATTTATATAAATATATTATTTTCCTATTAAAAAATATTTAAAAGATTTTAAAGTTTTCGTTCCAATATCTATGTTATATAAGATGACAAACTGAATAGAGACAAAATATTAGAAGAACTAAAAAAATAAATTTTGAATATTTATTAATATAAAATACTAAATCTTTCTATTAAAAAAATAATAACATGAATATATAAATCA
>CM071863.1:2449128-2473401 GCA_036759665.1 Gynandropsis gynandra | reverse complement strand
AAAAGACCTTGGCTAGGGCATTTGAATGAGAGAAGAAAGGAGTTTCTTTTCCCTACGTTCCATTCTCGATGTCCACAAGCTTGTTGGGGAAAATTTCGATGATTGGTACCGCAACCTTAAGATCGTCCTCAAGCAGGAGAAGATACTCGATTCGATCGAGAATCCTATCAAGGAACCTGCTGATAACGATGTGGATGGCATGATTGCTTGGGCAGAGCAAAGGGATCGCCTTGACACTGCCAAGTGTATCATCCTAGCCTCAATGAGTTCAGAACTCCAGCGCCAGCATGAGGATATGGAGCCTGCTGCTATCATTGAGCATCTTAAGAAGATGTATGGTGCGCAGAGCCGAACGGCAAGATATCAGTTGTCGAAGGCACTATTCAAGTCAAGATTGTCTGTGAACTCTCCGGTGGGGCCCCATGTTCGTAAGATGATCAGTCTTATTGAACAGCTTGTGAAGCTGGGGTGCACACTAGGCAAAGAGTTATCTCAAGATCTGATCTTGCAGTCATTGCCTGAGACGTTCTCTCCGTTCATTGTTAACTTTAACATGAACAAGATGGACATGGATCTGCATGAGATGCTGAACCAACTGATTGACTATGAGAGTCAGTCAGTGTCTGAGACGTCTAAGGGACATAGTGCCGTGATGATGGTCGGCTCTTCTTTCAAGAAGGGCAAGGGCAACAAAAAGCCCAAGAAGAAGCTCCTTGGGCCCAAGGGTGGTGTGACCATACCTAAGGCAAAAAGGGGCAAATCTGACCAAGCTGATGCTGAGTGCTTCTTCTGTAAGAAGAAGGGGCATTGGAAGAGGAACTGCAAAGAATACCTGCAGTCTCTGAAGGGCAAGAAGCCAGGTAAGATTCTCATGGAAAATGTTTTCATGATTTCCTTAACTACTATTGATTCGTCTAGATGGGTATTGGATACCGGTAGCAGTTTTAACATCTGCAATATGTTGCAGGGGCTGAGGATCAGTAGGAGGTTCAGGAAGGGAGAGTTCAGTCTGAAGGTTGGAAATGGCGCAAGTGTTGCTGCTCTAGCCGTAGGATCAATTTCCCTTGTAATGCCTACGGGCAAGACCTTGTTGTTAGACGACTGTTATTATGTTCCTAAGTTTGTTTCGAACATAATTTCTATTTCTATGCTTGATAGACGTGGATTTCGAACAGTTTTTAGTAATAACATTTGCTCTATTTATCATGGTGATGAATTTTGTGTGAATGGTTATTTACAACAAGGGCTGTATATCTTACCTGATGTTAATGTAGAAGAAATTAACATGCATGTTTCGGGCCTTAAGAGAAAAGTAGATGATCGTCAAAGACAGACGTATCTTTGGCATTGTAGACTTGGTCATATCGGTGAGAAGAGGATAAACAGGTTGCATAAAGATGGTCTTTTAGGCCATTTCGATTATGAATCTTATGCAACTTGTGAGTCCTGTCTCACTGGTAAGATGACCAAATCTCCGTTTAGTGGAACCGGGGAAAGAGCTACAGAACTCCTAGGGCTGATACATACTGATGTGTGTGGACCTATGAGAGTTCAAGCCAGGGGTGGATATTCGTACTTCATCACATTCACTGATGATATGTCGAGATATGGATTTGTGTTCTTGATGAAACACAAATCCGAATCTTTTGAAATGTTCAAGAGATTCCGCAGTGAAGTGGAGAAACAAACCGGAAAGAGTATCAAGGTGTTGAGATCTGACCGGGGCGGTGAATATCTTAGTCATGAATTTGTCGATTATCTAAGGCAAAATGGGATTTTGTCTCAGTGGACTTCTCCCGGAACACCACAACATAATGGTGTATCCGAACGGAGAAATCGAACCTTATTAGATATGGTGAGATCCATGATGGGGTTCACTGATCTTCCAATGAACTTATGGGGCTATGCTTTAGAAACAGCTGCCTATCTGCTAAACAAAGTTCCCACCAAAGCAGTCTCGAAGACACCATATGAGATATGGAAAGGACGTAAGCCAAACCTGAGGCACATCAAGGTTTGGGGGTGTCCGGCCTTCGTTAAGAGACTTCAGCCAGACAAGCTTGATGCTAGGTCTGACAGATGTAGGTTCATAGGTTATCCCAAGGAAACTATGGGATATTATTTCTACCACCCGTCTGAACACAAAGTGTTTGTGGCCAGAACGGCAACCTTTCTTGAAAGGGAATTCCTTGATGAAGGAATTCATGGTGGGGAAGTAGTTCTTGACGAGATTCAAGAACCCGATGAGCCAACACAAGCTCATGGACATGAGATGTCAAATGAGCGTTCTTGGCTGAGTGATATAGTGTTAGGCTCCGGCGCTTCATCTTCAAATGTTGAAGTGACAGTGCCCGTTCAGGAACAAGTTCAGGAACCTGTTCAGGAACCTGTTCAGGAACAAGCCCAACAAGATATCCCAGCGCAGGTTGAACCTGCTACACAGGCTTCCTTGAGAAGGTCAACACGTTCTCGACGTGCACCTGACAGACTTAATCTGATGGTGCAAGAGGATGTGGTCGGTCATATAGATGACGACCCTTTGACTTTCCAAGAGGCTATACAAGGCCCTGATTCTGAGAAATGGTGGAAAGCCATGGAATCCGAGATGGAATCTATGAAGATCAACAAAGTATGGACTTTGGTTGATTCTTCACAGGCTTCCAGACCGATAGGTTGTAAATGGGTTTACAAAAGGAAGATTGGAGCGGACGGGCAGGTAGAGACCTATAAAGCTCGTCTAGTTGCCAAGGGGTATAGTCAACGAGAAGGGATTGACTATGAAGAAACGTTCTCCCCTGTGGCAATGCTCAAATCTATTCGGATTCTGCTTGCGATAGCGGCATTCCATGACTATGAGATTTGGCAGATGGACGTGAAAACAGCTTTCCTTAACGGAGAGCTCCAGGAAGAAGTCTTCATGACTCAACCTGAGGGTTTCACGTCGCCAACTCAAAGTCATATGGTATGCAAGCTTCAGAGGTCCATTTATGGACTCAAGCAAGCTTCTCGAACCTGGAACATTCGCTTTAACAAGGCAGTTGAAGAGTTCAACTTTGTTAGATGCGAAGAAGAGCCTTGTGTGTACAAGAAGTTTAGTGGGAGCGCGGTTGTCTTCCTTGTGCTTTATGTGGATGACATATTGCTCATAGGGAATGACATTCCGGCGTTGCAAGAGCCGAAGTTCTGGTTATCCGAACAATTCTCCATGAAAGATCTGGGAGAAGCAACCTATATTCTGGGAATAAAGATCTATAGAGATAGATCAAGGAGGTTGCTTGGACTATCGCAGTCCCAGTACATTGATACCATCATGAAGAGGTATAACATGGAAAATTCCAAGAGAGGCTATCTACCGATAGGCACTGGAATTACTCTCTCCAAAGAGGATTGTCCTCAGACACAAGAAGAGAGAGAACGCATGAGTAGGATCCCATATGCTAGCGCAGTGGGAGCCATCATGTATTCCATGACATGTACGAGGCCTGATGTAGCCTTCGCGCTAAGTGTAGCGAGTCGGTATCAGGCAGATCCTGGTGAGGAACATTGGAAATTGGTGAAAACCATTCTCAAGTACTTGAGAAGGACTAGAGACCAATTCCTCGTTTATGGAGATTCTAACTTAGAGTTAGAAGGGTTCACGGATGCCAGCTTTATGTCTGATAAAGATGATAGCAGATCGACATCGGGGTATGTCTTTTGTCTCAATGGGGGTGCAGTGTGTTGGAAAAGTTCCAAACAAGCTACTGTAGCTGATTCGGTTATTGAAGCAGAATACATAGCAGCTTGCGAAGCTGCTAAGGAAGCGGTCTGGATGAGAAAGTTCATAACTGAACTTGGTGTGGTACCTTCAATAAAGGAACCAGTTCCTTTATTATGTGATAATACCGGGGCAATAGCCCAGGCGAAGGAACCAAGATCTCATAAAAGATCAAAGCATGTTCTGCGGAAGTTCCATCTGATAAGGGAAATCGTTGAGCGTGGGGACGTTCAAATCCAGAAGGTAGAAGGAAAAGAGAATGCAGCAGATCCGCTCACAAAGGCGCTTGGTTCAAATGAGTTTGACAAGCACAAGTTGAAGATTGGATTGAGAGACATGGCTTGCTGGAATTAGTTCTAGGAATAGTACAACTGTTGTAACTATTTAAGAGCTATTTTATGTCTTGTATTTTGAACACTTATAAATAAATGAAATGGCATTATTTTATCATTTTGATGATATTTGTAAATATATATGTGTATATGTTTTCATAGCTAGTATGATAGAGTCCATGATTAAGTTTAGAAACTTGTCATCATGATAGAGATCATGATAAAGAGAGTCAAGTTTTGGTAAAACTTAATCTAAATCGTTCTTGATCATAGGATAACTAATTGGACGTTAGTAATCCGGATAGATCAACATGGATGTGATGGTTTCTATTTGATAGAAATTAGTAGATCTCTTTTACTAAATCACATGTATGGATGATGCACATAGAGATGTGATCATTGAACAGACCCAAAGGGAGAATTCCTAATGGTTACATTACCATTGAACTGTCAATAGGAATTTCTCTAGAAGGATTGGAATATTATAATTTCCTTAGACCTGAGATCAACATAGTAACTGACAAGTTATCTACCATTCTTTGATACTGGACACCTTATGCCTTGGGATGTAAGTTGAAAGGATATTGGGAATGATTAGATGCTTGTGCAGTTAGTGATTGATCAAGATGGAATCCGTCAACTCTAGGTAAAGAGTTTGAGCTCTATGTTGTCAGCAACATAATGACTGAAAAGACCTTGGCCAGGGCATTTGAATGAGATAAGAAAGGAGTTTCTTGCGATCATTCAGCAGTCAGTTATGTTAGGCATGAAACATAGTTGATAATCTATTAGGACTTGACAGTCAGACCATGTCCTAGGATTATCCGGAGCTGTAAAGACGGAGGGAAATAATAATATTATCCTTCTACCATGGTTCTACAGAGTAAGGATGTTACTTCACACTATCTGGTCGTTGAGGAGTGTTGCTAGACGCCAACCTCGATTAGTTAATTAGTCTTAATTAACTACCAGTTTAGTGATGAACCTACGAGGTCACACGCATACGAGTGTCTCGGTATCTGCTTATGATTGTTAGACAATCAGAGTGGGATACAGTTATATTCATCCGTTAGCACCGAAGAATATAATTGTATTTGTTTTCTTTTGGAGACAGTACATGAGATGTACGGGCAAATATGTGTATGGAGATACATGTATTTTCGACTATATTAGATATTACGTAAAGGCAAGTGGGAGATTGAAAGTCCTATGCCTATTATGTAATATTGAATAAGTTGAGGGTTTAATTGTAATTATTAAAAGTGTTAATAATTATATAAATAACGAAAACAGGTTTTCGTTATTAGATGATCAGTCAAATAATCTAAACCCTAGAAACGCAGCCGTCAAACAGAAAACCCGAAGAACGAAAACAGTTTTCGTTCTTCCGAATTCCGCACCAAAAGGTTGAAGGCAGATCCCGATCTCGGCGTGGATACGCGTAGAGGACTTGTGCTATCAAGTCTCACATCCGATCCTCCGTTCAACGTTTCAGGTATCTCAGAAACTGTTCTTGAGTCGTTTAACGTTGAAACCGAACAATTAATCGTAAACATGACTAGATCGTTATTCGGGTTGATTAAAACACGTTTCCGCATAATCAAATCAACCCTACAATGATTTCATAAATTATAAATCAACTCTAATCATATTATGAATATTAGTTTTTTGAGTATTTATTTCATTTTGATTCTTGATATGGATCTATATCTACATACAGATTGATATATAAATAAAAGAAAATTTTATTCATGTTTTGTTTTTATTTTTTATTATAAAGAAAAAATTAACTCAAGGGAATACCTTACAACTTATTTATTTTTAATATTTTCAATTATTTTCAAATTTTATTTAATGTTTTTAATATTTTTAAAATTTTAATTTTTTTAATTCAGATACAAATATAATTTCTTTTTAAAAAATTTGTAACAAATTGTTATATTAAAATAATAAAAATAATAACAATAATAATAAAATATATTGAAATCTTCATTTTAATAATATTAATATTATATTTAAATTAGACATAAATTGAGGTTTCTCTCTCTTTTAATGATGTGGTTTCATGAGAAGAGAGAAAAAACATTCTTTATATATATATATATATAACTTTTTTCAAATTTTATTTAATTTTGTAAAATTTTTTGAAATTTTAATTTGATTAATTTAGAAAAAATTATATTTATGTTTCAAATATTTGTAAACAATTGTTTTTATAATTACAATAATAAAATAATAACAATAAAATATATGGTTACTTTCTATTTTATTACTATTAAGATTATATCTAAATTAGGTTTAAATAAAATTTTTATCTCTCTTGGTGATATGGTTTCACAATAGGAGAAAAAAAACCTCCTTACTATATACGACTTGATAAATTATAAATCAACTCTAATCATATTATAAATATTAGTTTTTTAAATGTTTATTTGATTTTGATTTTTGATATGGTTGTATATCAACATACAGAGATATAAATAAAAACGATTTAATTCCATTTTCTTTTTTATATTTTATTATAAAAAAGAAATTAACTCAAGCGAAGACCTAACAACTTAATTATTTTTAATATTTCCAATTATTTTCAAATTTTATTTAATTTTTTTAATATTTTTTAAAATTTAAATTTGATTAATTCAAAAAAAATTATAATTTATTTTTGAAAAAATTCTAAACAAATTTTTTTATTAAAATAATAAACAATAACAATAAAATATATCACTCACTTCTAATTTATTACTATTAAAATTATATTTGAATTAGATATAATTAGAGGTTTTTCTCTCTCTTGGTGATGTGACTTCATGAGAGAAGAGAAAAAAAACCTCCAATTGTTTTCAAATTTTATTTATTTTTTTAATATTTTTTAAAAATTTGAATTTGATTAATTCAAAAAGAAATTATAATTTATTTTAAAAAAATTGTAAACAAATTTCTATATTAAAATAATAAAAATAATAAACAATAACAATAAAATATATTATCACCTTCTAATTTATTACTATTAAGATTATGATTAAATTAGATATAATTAGAGGTTTTTCTCTCTCTTGGTGATGTGACTTCATGAGAGGAGAGAAAAAACCTCCAATTGTTTTCAAATTTTATTTACTTTTTTTAATATGTTTTAAAATTTTAAATTTGATTAATTCAAAAAGAACTTGTAATTTATTTTAAACAAATTTTTATATTAAAATAATAAAAATAATAAACAATAGTAATAAAAATATATTATCACCTTCTAATTTATTACTATTAAGATTATATTTAAATTAGATATAATTAGAGGTTTTTTCTCTCTTGGTGATGTGTCTTCATAAGAGGAGAGAAAAAAAAACCTGCTTATTAGAGAAAACGAAGAACGAAAAACAGTTTTCGTTTATCGAAAAATTCCGCACCGACCGTTGATTGCAGATCAAATCTCGGCGTTGATACAAGTAAAGGACTTGCGGTATCAAGTCTTACATCTGACAATCACAACATTCAACGTAACAGGTATTATTGAAATTGTTTCTAAATCTGTAGTTCGTTGAAACCCCAAAAAACTGATCCGAACTTGACTAGATCTTTAATCTTGGTTGTTAAAACACGCTTCCACACCCGATTTACAACCCAACAGTTTTGTAAAAATTTTTTAAATTTAAATTTATTTAATTTAGAAATAAATTATAATTTATGTTTCGAAAATTTGTAAACATTTTTATAATTACAATAATAAAATAAAAACAATAAAATATATGATTAATTTCTATTTTATTACTATTAAGATTATATCTAAACTAGATTTAAATAAAAAAATTTCTCTCCTGGTGATGTGGTTTCACAATAGGAAAAAAAAAACCTTCTTATTATATATATGATTTGATAAACTATAAATCAACTCTAATCATATTATAAATATTAGTTTTTGAATGTTCATTTTATTTTGATTCTTGATATGGTTCTATATCCACATACAGATTGATATAAATAAAAATGATTTTATTCAATTTTTATTTTTATTTTTTATTATAAAGAAGAAATTAACTCAAGGGAAGACCTTACAACTTAATTATTTTTAATATTTCCAATTGTTTTAAAATTTTATTTAATTTTTTAATATTTTTAAAAAATTGAAATTTGATTAATTTTCAAAATGAAATTAGAATTTATTTTTTAAAAAATTTGTAAAAAATTTTATATTAAAATAATAAACAATAACAATAAAATATAGGAAAAGCAGCCTATTTCCCCTTGAAAATACTGATTTATTGTTAAAATTCGGGTTAAATTAAGTAAAAATTTGGGTCAAAATTAAGTAAAAATAACGGATGGGGTTTTAGGCAGATTTTTTATAGTTGATGGGGGAATATATAGGATGAAAACTAAAAATCAAGGGGGGAATAGGATGTGGTCAAAATCAAGGGGGAATAAGATTAAAACAGTATTTTCGAGGGGGGAATAGGATGAAAACTAAAAATCGATGGGGAATAGGATGTGAGTCAAAATTGAGGGGGGAATAGGACTAAAGCAGTATTTTCAAGGGGGAATAGGCTGTTTCCCTAAAATATATTACCAACTTCTAATTTATTACTATTAAAATTATATTTAAAATTAGATATAATTTGAGGTTTTTTCTCTCTTGGTGATGTGGCTTTATGAGAGGAGAGAAAAAAAACCTCCAATTGTTTTCAAATTTTATTTGATTTTTTTAATATTGTTTAAAAATTTGAATTTGATTAATTCAAAAAGAAATTATAATTTATTTTAAAACATTGTAAACAAATTTTTATATTAAAATAATAAAAATAATAAACAATAACAATAAAATATATTATCAACTTCTAATCTATTACTATTAAGATTATATTTAAATTAGATATAATTAGATTTTTTTCTCTCGCGATGTGATTTCATGAGATGAGAGAAAAAAAAACTCATTATTATAAGAAATTATTCTTTTTATTGATGGAATTTATCTCTTTTACAATTCTGATTTATTCTTTTTATGCCTATATTCATGTTATTTATGGTCTCAGAACTTTTCACGGGGTGGATTCTGTAATGCTATTATGGTTTGAGATGATATTCAATTCTGTAGTGGCTAATGGACCGTGACAAAAAAAGATCCTAAAATCTCTTCATCTAACTATGTAGTAAGTCATATTGCAAATTTTTTAATTAGTATTCTATATATTGGCAAAAGAAAGCAAAGTTTTTACAAAACACGTGGGAGAATGGATTAATCCACTAATGGAGCCAAAGGAAAACACTACACTTCACAAACAATGTGCATATGTATACTAACAAAAAAAAACCTAACCACTCGCGAAGCCAAATGAATCCTTTTGAATCAAATTTTAATTCCCTTTTATTTTTATTCAATCAATCGAAAAATATATATACACAAAGAATTTCTAAAACCATATTTATAGATGTACCAATAGACGTGTTCTAAATCGTAATTGGAAAACTTCTAAGAAATGCAAACATAATATATGTAAATATTTTCAATATGTGAATATTTCCAAAATACTCAATATATGAATATTCCTAATACAACCCCTCAAGTTAAAGTATGAAGATCGCAAATGTCCAATTTGCAAGGCAAACAAGAGAAATGATGTTGTCCTAAAGCCTTCATTAAATGTCAGCGAGCTGGTCTTTGGAACGCACATAAGATGTAGAAATTGCTCGGCGAACGATCTCATCTTGACAATTAATAGTAATATGCTTCGTACGTCGTAAAAAACTGGATTGACAGATACGGGGAGCAACTTGATTATCACAAAACATTCGCATCGAGGTGGTATGTGAGACACCTATAAACTGTAAGAGAGATTTCAACCACTTCAACTCACAAGTTAAAACAATCATCGATCGATATTCCGCCTCAATCGACGATCGAGAAACATTAGCTTATTTCTTCATCTTCCAAGCACTGGACAAAGTAACAAACAATACAATATGTCCACTCAACGAACAACAAGTCTGAGGACAGTTGACCCAATCCGAGTTGCAGTAGCCATAAAATCAAATATCATTATCGGAGTGGAGCAAACGACCATGGCTTGGGGAAGCCTTAAGAAAATGCACAACGTGAAGAGCAGCTTGCCAATGATCTACCTCGGTTGATACATAAATTAAGAGATAATATGAACCACATAGGAGATATTCGGGCGAGTAATGGTGAGATAAATAGGGTGACCAACCAAACGCCGATATTGCAATGGATCTGGAAATAGCGAACTAGTAGAAGTTGAAATTTAGTGATTCTTCTCAATAAGGAATGTGTCGGGGCAAGCACCTAATAGGCCACGTTTAACTAGGGTTAGGTAAATTACCCAAAAAACCCGTTTCGACCCGAACCCACGAAAAATTACTCGAACCCACGGGTACAGGTTCAGGTTCGGGTAATGAAATCTCATTATCTGTGGGTTTGGGTTCGGGTTTGGATATTTTTATTTTTACAACGGGTATCCGAATACATATATATAAAAAAAATCAAAGTATCCATATACATTACATTATTTACCAATATGCCACTAGGGTTTTTTTAAGGATTTTTTTCTATTATGTTTTCTTTTCAGCCTCCTTCTTTTCAGCCTCCTGCGTTCCATTCTCTCATTCTTTGCAGTTGTCTCATGCGGCTCCCATCTCCATCGCCTCCGTCGTCTTCGTCGGCTATTGTGCGACTGCTTCTCCATCTCGCCTCCATCATGCGACCATTTCTCCATCGTGCGGCCGTTAGTCCATCTCGCCTCCATCGTGCGGCCATTTCTCCATCTCGTCTCCATCTTGCTGTCGTTTCTCCATCTCGCCTCCATCTTGCAACCGATTCTCCATCTCGCCTCCATCACCTCTCGCCTTCTTCTCGTGTGTCTGTTTCTCCATCTCACGCGACTACCTCTTGTCTCCTTCTCGTGCAGTCGATTCTCGTCTCTGTCGCCTCTGACACTTCATCCTTAAACTATTTCTTCGCTTGTCTGCCATGAGAGAGATGAGCTTGAAGATGGGTTCTGGTACCCGTGGGTATCGACATTATTGATCGGGTATCCGAATCTCGGGTACCCAAGCTTCACGGCTTCGGGTTCGGGTAGAAAAGTTCTTACCCGTCTGGGTTCGGGTTCGGGTACCTTGAAAATTCTGGGTACTCGACCCATGCCCACCCCTATATTTGACAATGATGTCCAACACATATTTATGTTGTGAGAGAAAGATCCTATTAAAATTCTGTGCCACTTCAATACCAAGAAAATATCTAAGATGATCCAACTCTTTCATATGAAAACAATCATGAAAATATTGCTTGAAAGCAATAATGGCAGAGGCATCATTACCGCCAACATGGAGATCATCCACATATATCAAAACAAAAATCTCTGTGTGAAGAACAACGAATAATCTGACCAAGATTTGTGAAAATCATAGTGAAAGTAGTTTGAACGTTAGTTTTGCAAACAAACACCAAAGAGTTTGACATAGTTCATAAAGTGACATGTTGAGTTTGCAAACCAATGAGTATCATATGTAGGAAGGTCTAGAGGAAGCTTCATGTAAATATCTTTAGAGATATCACCATGTAAAAATGCTTTGTGATCAGATGGACAATCCATCCTTTAGTTTTATCAACTGCAAGAAACAAACGTACATTAGGTATTTTCGCGACGAGCACAAATATTTCGTCAAAGTCAACATATTCTTGTTGTTTGTTTCCTAATACCACCAATCTAGCCTTGAACCACTCAACAGAAATATCGACGTGATACTTGATCTTATAATCCAATGAGAACCGATCGCCTTTTTTCCATGAGGTAAAGAAGTGAAGTTCCATGTGTTGTTTTTCCCAAGTGCAACAAGCTCGTCATTCATAGCAGCAGTCCAACGTGGAGAACGAGAGGCCTCAGAATAGGTACATGGTTCAACTCCTGTAGAGAATGCATCCAAGAATGCCCGATGGCGAGGTGAGAATCGAGTGCATAAGGCAATAAAAATTCAACTTTAATTGTCAAATCTAGCAAGCAATTTCATTTGTATGTTGTTTTAAAGCAATGCATAATTCTTCGGTTAACGTAAAGTATGATTTTAAAATTATCTTGGTTAACTTGATATGTTTTAGTTTTGATTGTGTAATGTCACTCTCTTGTTTACATAAATATGTTATGATATTATATGTGTAAACCCTTACTCCTTAAAAAAATATGAACTTTATAATGTTGTATTCATAAATTATAAAATAATATTATATTTGGTATTAAACAACCTCAATCTTTTAATTAATCTTGGAGAAATAATTAGGTTCAAATCCGTATTTGAGATGGTATTAGAGTATATTTTTTTAGAATATGTGCCAAATACAGAAGCGTACCTGATGGATCCATCGAATATGGTCGTAGGCTTTTCGGATATATGGTCTTCCAATGCAATAACCTCAAAATCTGGTCTCTTTGTTTATGGGGATACGAAGAGGGTTTTTTTCTTGTGTCATGCATTGAGGACCATAACCCTCAATATATAGAAAATATTTATTATAATTTCTAATCCGACTCTTCATCAAATTAGAAATCACATGATGGTATCTACACAATAACATCATAATAATTATGCCCTTGTCCTATTCTTAATTACACATAGATCACTTCAATTTAGGCTAATTAAATAATGACACTACACATCTAAATAATACATGTGTGGCCCAAAATTTCTTACAATATCCCGCTGGACCACATATGTATTCTGGTATGTGTATACTTTATGAGCTCAAAATGTTGCCATTATAACCTTAGGGCATAAACAATCTCGTCCATCAACTACACCGGTACAGAGTCATGGCAGCATTCGCTACATTGATCGTGGCTAAACCTTCCTTGGTCACTGATACCAATATAATTTAATGACATAGATTAAATTATGAATGTGTAGCATGAAAATCACATGAAGGTGATCTATACATGTCGGTTTTCAACTGGTCCTGCTTAAGTGAGATCACTTAATAATCTTATCATACAGAACGGAATAAATTGAATAATTATTTATTTCTGAATAGAAAATATACATATTTTGAAAAAGAACACAGAACACAAAATACTCAAACTCTAAAACACCCATTCGAACAGTATGCTCATGAAAGACCTTGGGCAGAATGGTAATGGGATCCGGTATCATGGAATTCGTCCCGTTGTGCTCTATGGAAACCTGTCCACTCTCTTCCTTCACAACCATGAACTTGATTTTGATATGCTTTGATTTTACCGAACTCATGTTGTTGTGGGAGTACATAACAGTTGAGTTATTGTCACGATACAATTTGACTGGCCTTTTAATTTCATGAACAACTCGTAGCCCGATGAAAAAATTTCTAAGCCAGCTTCTTTGGTTGGATGCCTCAAAACATGCTATAAACTTTACAACCATGGTGGAAGATGCTATAAACGATTGTTTGGCACTTCGCCAAGAAATAGCTTCACCAGCCAGCAAAAAATATAGTGTGATATGGACTTCAAACTATCTTAGCATCCAACAAAATCAGAGCCAGTATACCTGATGATCTCCAAACGATCTGACCTCTGATAAGTGGGAATGAAATCATTTGTTCTCTTTAAATAGTGCATTACTCTTTTGGTTGCTTTCCAATGATCCACACCAGGATTGCTTAAGTATCTGCCTAATAATCCAACAACATACACAATATCTGGATGCGTACAAACTTGAGCATACATTAGACTCCCAACAGCCGATGCATAGGGAATCTTCAGCATTTTTTGGATTTTAAGATTATTCATGGGGCACTGATTTTTACTGAGTTTATCTCCTTTAGCAACCAGAGTGTCACCTGGTTTACTACCTTCCATGCCAAATCTTTTGAGTACCTTAAAGATATAGTTCATTTGTGATAATCCTAGACGACCTCAGGTACGATCGCGATGTATCTAAATTTCTAATACAAAGGATGTGCCACCAAAACCATGAAAACATGCCTTAAAGATATAGTTCATTTGTGATAATCCTAGACGACCTCTTGGTGTCGTGCAACATGCCTATATTGTTTGTGGCAAGTAAAATTTCATCGACATATAAAACCATGAAAACAAATTTGCTCCCACTGAACTTATGATATTCACATTCATCCACAACATTCACCTCAAAACCGAATGAGAGAATAACTTGATGAAACTTGTAGTATCATTGACGAGATGCTTGTTTTAGACCACAGATAGATTTCGTCAATTTAAAAACCATTTTATTTGGGTCTCCTAATATGAATTTTTCCGCTTGCTTCATATAAGTTGTCTCATCAATGTTTCCATTGAGAAATATTGTTTTGATATCCATCTGATGTAGCTCCAAATCAAAATGTTCAACAAGAGCCATGATTGTTCTAACAAAGTCTTTTGATGAAACCGGAGAAAAAGTCATTATATAGTCAATCCATTCCTTTTGAGTATAACCCTTAGCTACAAGACGAGCCTTATACCTTTCCACATTACCTATTGAAACCCGTTTGATCTTAAATATCCATTTGTAACCAATAGGTTTCGTACCATCTGGTAATGGGACAAGTTCCCAAGTTTTATCGTCTTGCATTATACTCATCATTCATTACCACAATCCACTTTTCAGAGTCAAAACTACCGATAGCTTGACAGACATTGACTGCATTGTCTTCCATCATACCGTCGTTTTCCTTATGTTCTTGAAGAAACACTATATAGTCATCTGATAAAACCCGAGAAAAAGTCTCTATATAGTAAATCTCTTTCTTTTGAGTATAACTCTTAGCTACAAGACGAGCATTATACCTTTCCACATTACCCCTATCGAATCTCGTTTGGTCTTAAATATCCATTTGCAACCAATAGGTTTCGTACCTTCTGGTAATGGGATAAGTTCCCAAGCTTTATTGTCTTTCATAGACTTATACTCATTATTCATTGTCTTAATCCACTTTTCAGAGTCAGAACTACTGATAGCTTAACGAACATTGATTGGATCGTCTTCCATCATACAATCTTTTTCCTTATGTTCTTGAGAAAACACTATATAGTACTCTGCAATAGCGCTTCTTCTCTCTCTAGTAGACCACCTTATATGCAATTAATCTAGTTGCCCAAGTTCTTAAGGTTGTTGAGTTTGTTCTACATGAACTATTGTCTGAGGATGAATAACAATGTCAGATTGAGGATCCGAACTCATTTCATCTAAAGCGACTATACGAACTAGTTCAGGAACTGAAACCAATTCTTCCTCAAAGACAATGATTCTAACTTTATTTCTCCTTCCAAACTCAATATCCTTGAAGAACGTGATTGTTCCAGTCTCAAAAATTATCTTTAATTTGGGATCATAAAATTTATAGCCTCTTGATCGTTCAGAGTAACCAATAAAGTAGTTGCTAACTGTTCGGGATTCCAATTTCTTTTCATATGGCTTTTAAGGCCTTACATCAGCTGGACATCCCCATATATGAAAATCCTTTAGTGTTTTTTTCTACCAGACCAAAGCTCATATGGTATTTTCGCAGTTTCCTTTATTGGCACTGTATTAAGAATATAAGTTGTCGTCTTTAGTGCATCGCCCCAAAGTGATTCTAGTAAAGTTGAATGATTCATCATACTCTTCACCATGTCTTTAAGAGTTTGGTTTCGTCTTTCAGCTACACCATTCATGCTGGGTGACCCCAGCATGGTGTACTGTGGGACAATTTTGCACTCCTCTAGGTACTTGGCAAAAGGTCCTGGACGTTGTTCACCTAAACCATCATATTGACCATAGAATTCACCACCACTATCAGATCTGACAGATTTAATCCTTTTGTTGAGTTGATTCTCAACTTCAGCTTTAAAAGCTTTGAACACGTCCAAAGACTAAGACTTCTCATGAATAAGAAATAACTTTGCATATCTGGAGTAATCGTCAATGAACGATACAAAGTATTATTAACCATTCCAAAAATGGCCCACAAAAATATATGTATGTATCAATTCTAATACATCTGCAGTTCTATATGCACCTAATTTCTTTTGTTTGGTCTGTTTTCCCTTAATGCACTTAACAGATACATTTAAGTTTGTGAAGTCAATGGAATCTAAAATCCCATTCAACACAAGTCGCTCAACTCTATTTCTAGAGATGTGACCTAGGCGTTTATGCCAATGCATTCCCAAAGTTAAATTATCATTCTTATGTTTAATACCATGTGATTCAATAGTCAAACTTTCATGGTATCTCTCAACAGTGTCAAACGTATAAAGATTATCATAAGCTAAAAGCGAATCGATTCCAACAATATTTGAATCCAAAGACAAAGTAAACTTATTGTTTCCAAGTGAACAAGAATAACCAAATTATTCCAAATAAGAAACTGAAACCAAATTTCGTCTAAAAGACGGTACAACAAAAGTATCATTCAAATCCAAATAAAAACCAGTACGCAACAATAATCTATAATGTGCTATTGCCTCCGCTTGACTAATTTGCCATTTCCCACATAAATGCATCTTTCAGCGTCACTTGGCTTTCGGAAGCTTAGGCAATCTTGCATCGAAACACTAATGTTAGTAGTAGCTTCAGAACCTAACCACCAAGTGTTTCTAGATATTGAAGCTAAATTAACTTCAGAACATACCAAAGTAAGGAACATACCCTTTTTCACACACCAAGCGTGATATGCGGTATAGTCCTTCTTAACATGTCCAGGTTTCTTACAAAGAAGCAATTGTTTTCAGCCTTATGTTGTTTCTTTTTATCTGGACCCTTAGTAGCATTATTTTTTGTAACCTCGGGCTTCTTTGTTTTTCTCTTACCCTTAGAGGTCTGAACCATATGATCACTTTCAATATTATCTTGTTTCATCCTCTCTTCCTTTTGCACACAATAGGATATTAGCTCGTTAAGAGATCACATCTCCTTTGACAGTTGTAACTAATTTGGAAATGGTTAAACTGTGCAAGAAGAAAGAAAGTCCAAGACAAAATGTACGAGTACATCTTCCGATATATCGTGTCTTCAGCTTTGAAACAATATTAATCATCTCCAAAATGTACTCCCTTATGTTTCTTTTGGCTTGATATCTCATGGTGTTAAATTGATACAATAGCACATTTATCTCAGCCTTGTCGCTTTGAACAAAGCGTTTTCAAGCTCAGCAAGGAAATCCTTGAGATTAGCATCCTCAGCACCTTGAAAGATTTCTGGAATAATGCTCATAATGATATGAAAACCTACGTGATTTGAGCGCTCCCATTTCTTATAAGTTCTTTTCTATTCAGTAGAACTTGTGTCCAAAGGAGAAATTGGGAGCTCAATCCTCAATGCTAGGTCCAGATCCAGGCACCCAAGAACTATTTTAACCTTATCTTTCCATTCCTTAAAGTGAAACCATTAAGGACAAGAATCAGGGTGATGTTTGCAGATACCGCAACAATATTAACTGAAAAGAAAACAAATTATAGCATGAGTTACCAAAATCAACCAACAAAACATATAATTGTACAAACTCATGTCAAGATACCAAGTGAAACATCAATATCAAGTCTTTTGATAGTAATAATAACTGCTAGCGATACCTTGATGTATGATCAAACACTCATAATAAGACATATTAAATAATAAACATTTCTTTGGACCAATTTATTATCACATGTTAACCAAAGAATCATTACATGTTAACCAAACAATCATCACATGTTTTTTTTATCATAGATACATGCATCGTCCACAAAACAAAAGTACACATATTTAGGAAGGAAACAAATCAGTCATAAAAGGAAACATATCAATCATATAACTAATCGAATTTCCTTTTAGTCATAATTTCCAGAATTCAAAAGGAGCTAATCATGAAGGAAACACACTATTCGTTCGTTAAGATAATTAACAAATAAAACGCATGTCTCATGAATCATTCAAACAATATAATTAAAAAATTAATACTATTAAAAGAACCGAATCATGCGACTGATGAAGCCAAGTCTCGAATACATTCACAAATTCATATGTCTGTATCTATGAAGATCAACAGATGGACGAAACCAATTCTCCGAATAGAAACCCAATGGTCACCGCCACGAAACGCCGTACCAAATCGGCGATGTTTTGCAGGTGACCCATAACCACTATTTCTACAGCGTATTCCGGTCAAAACCGAAGTACCGAACCCCGCCGCCACCAACAGAGACCAAACAATGGTGTGAAGAAAATAATTTCGCCAACATTTTTTTCCTTGTGCGGTGTGTAAACTAATAAGACATACCAAAAATTCATCAAACTTCAATTCATATTTCACATCAGAATATCATAACTTATTAATGATTCTAATGGTGTCAAATATATTTCACAGAGACATCACAAGCAGACCAAACAAAAATCACATAACATGGTTTCACGCCTGAATTGATTAGCATAGGAAAATCAAATCCAAAATATACGACCATGGAAAAATTTCCCCAAAATTCACAAACTTTCTACATGCTTTGATACTACTTTTAGAATATGTGCCAAATACGAAAGTGTACCTGATGATCCATCGGATATGGTCATAGGTTTATCGGGTATATGATCTTTCAATGTAATAACCTCAGAACCTGGTCTTTTTTGCTGGTAGGGATACAAATAGTTTTTTTTTTTTGTGTCATGCATTGGGGACCATGAACCTCAATATATAGAATATATTTATTACAATTTCTAATTCGACTCTCATCAAATTAGAAATCACATAATCGTATCTACATAATAACATCATAATAATTATACCATTAGCCTATATTTAATTACATATAGACCATTTCAATTTAGGCTATTAAATAATCACATTACATATCTGAATAGTACATGTGTGACCCCAAATTTCTTACATATTTTGGTCTAATTTTTATACTCAATGTTGGGTCTCTTATTGTCATATCCAAATTTCACAATCCAATTTGAATTTGTAAAAAAATGATATATTATGTTGTCACATATCGTTTAATGAATGAATCATTTTATTTTATGATATTAGATAACTATATATTTTTTAATTAATTTTTAAAATTACTTAGATCAAAATCTATGTAATATAATAATTTATGTCTTTTAATTTTTAAAGTTTTTATTTTAACTCAAATAATTTATTTATAAAAAATAAATAAATTGTGTTGGGTCAAATCGAACGGGTCCATCCTAATTGACAATCCTACGAATTTTAAGCATGTGTAAAAATATTTTTTTTTCAAATACGAAAATATAAAAACACGAACTACGCATATTTGTCAAATATGGATTGAGCCTAATTAATCCCAAAAACTAGCTCAAGAGTTTAGGGTTGTCCAAACCATATATACAAGTCCCAAAGTTCATGTCTTATCCGATGTGAGACAACTTATCATAACACTCTCCCTCACATCCATGCTCGATCCTGGAGCGTGGACATCGCAATCGGGGACCCAACTTTGGTATATTCAAATCGGAACGAATCGAATTCTGATATCATGTCAAATATGGGCTGGACCTAACTAATCCCAAAAATTAGCTCAAGAGTTTAAGATTGTCCAACACCATTGATACAAATCTCAAAGTTCATATTCTAGTCGATGTAAGACAACTTATCATAATAGTATTTACGGCCTAATTTTTTATTCAAATTTTTATTCAAATTTTCTGTTTTTTTTGTACCTCGATATTTAATATAATAAATTTCTGTACTTATAACGCGATTTGTTGTACAGTCGTTCTCATCGTTAGCTCAACTTTTAAGTTATGGCCCACCAGACTGTCGAATTTGAAATAGATGGCATTCAGGATTTCACCGAATGCTCTGGCTGGAGATACATAATCATGACGTCATTTTGAATCTCGCCCACACTATATATAACCACGCGCATATATAAATATATATATAAACTTATTATTAAAAAATAATGTATTTTTTGTTAAAATTACACAAATATAGTCTCTATATATATATATATGATAATGAAACATTAATCATGTTATTTATTTATTTATCTATTAACTTGATGTATATTGTAACTCGGAATATTGGGTGAAGATTATTGATGTTCAATTATAAACAAGTATTAAAGACTTTATAAATAAGAAAATTATATGTATAGTGGATGTTGGTCCACGAAATGTACGTGACGGCGGGGTGGACAGATGATCTTTGTGCACATTTTCCTGTTAATGGTATTCGATTGCAATCTTACAATATTATACATGTTTTATATTTAATTTGCAAATGTATGTGATGTTTTGCTGCTTACTGAACAAATTTTAGTTGACATGTGATCTATTATATTGACCTAAAATAAATTTATATAAAAAATTAAAAATGTTAACTATTAAAAACTAAATATAGATTAAGAGATGTTAATGAAGGATTTTATCATTATAGTTTTTTGGACAAACCTTTTCAAAACAAATGGAATAATATTAATATTTTGGTTATAAATAATCGTGATGATAAGTTGTCCCATATCGATTAGGACATGAACTTTTGACTCATATATATTGTATTGAACAACTCTAAACTCTTAAGGTAGCTTTTGGGATTTGTTAGATTCAAATCCATATTTAACGTGGTATCAGAACTAGGTTAGTCCTGATTTGAGTGTACCGAGGTTAGGCCCCCAATTGCGATGTACACGTTCGTAAAAAAAATCAAAAATTCGTCCCTAATTCGTTCGTAATTTAAGGACTAGTTGGTGGTAGTCCTTAATCCGTTCGGAAATAGGGATTGATAGAATTTCGTTTGTAAATTACGGACGTATTAAAATCTGTCCGAAATTTAAGAACGGACCGAAATTTTCGTCCGTAATTTAGGGAGGATCAAAATCCGTCGAGATTTTGTCTCTAAATTAAAAATTTATAGTAGTGGACCGAACATAGGCGTGATATTAGACAAACCTAAACTCTTGAACTAGCTTTTAGGATTAATTAGACCCAAATCCATATTTGATAAATACCTATTTTGTATTAAATTTAACATTAATAGTATCATCAATAATATTATTTTTGCTACATTTCTTTCGTTTCTTTTTCTCCAAAATTCAATGTATTCTTCTTGTTTATTATTCTAGATTCATTCTCATGATATCATATATAAAATAAAAACAAAATCAACGAATGGTTAATAGGAATTTGTATTTGTATTCTATAAAATTATAATTTTATGTTTCCATTTGTTAGATTAAATTTGAATAATTCTAAAAATTTGGGAACAAAAGATCATTTTGAACCATATAGAAAAGGATGTCGTTTTTAAGATGAATTTAGACGTATCAGCTTTTTATTAATGGGTTTGTGGAAAAACTGAATTACCTTGTAAATGAATGGACACAGTGAGGAGAGTATTGACCATATATATATATATATATATATAAATACAGTGATATAAAACTAGCTATTGACCATATATATATATATATAATATAATAAAGTAATGACCACGTGCATATGAAATATCTTGCAATGAGTGGACACATTTAAGGTTATGTATCGTGGCTTATCGAGAAATAACCGGGAGATATATACATACATATAATATATATAATATAAGATGTAATATAAAGAGCAATGATCCAAAGAACAAAAAATAGAGTATCTACAATATATATTATATATGCGTATGTATAATTTATTATCTCGTATGCTGTATGACTTTTTTTTATACGTGTGATCTCCAAGTAGTTATGATACCGACTCAACTAGAAAAAAATTATATGCCATAATTAAAATAAACCTTTTTGAAATGAAATATTCAATATTAAAAAATTTATTTTAAATACAATAAATATTTATAATATTGATTTGAAAAGAGCTATTCTATTTGCATGTTTTGAAACGAAATAGTCGATCAAGTTTTCCATATCTAAATCTTCTAGGAGACTGCTTTCAATTGCCATTAAAACTAATCCATTCAACCTTTCTTTGATATAGTGGTTCTTGTAGATTTAGAGAGAATGATAATAGAATTTGAGAGAATGATAAGAATTTGTGAAGAACAAGAGAATAATTTTTGTTCTATATTTTATAAATAGTTTGTACAGGTTTATATAGGCGTTACAATGTGTATAGAAAAAGGAAATGCAATATACATTTACACAAAAGGAAATTGTGGAAAAAAGGAATGATTTGGAGATAATCGTGGTAGAATGATCTTGTTGCCTAAACTCAAGATATGTTTCCTTGTAGAATTATCTTGTTGCCAAAACAC
The DNA here is from genome assembly GCA_036759665.1 of Gynandropsis gynandra. Taxonomy (NCBI): domain Eukaryota; kingdom Viridiplantae; phylum Streptophyta; class Magnoliopsida; order Brassicales; family Cleomaceae; genus Gynandropsis; species Gynandropsis gynandra. The sequence continues at coordinate 2,451,137 of CM071863.1, read as the reverse complement.
AAGATATGTTTCCTTGTAGAATTATCTTGTTACCAAAATACAAGATATATTTCCTTTTGTCAATTATGACAACATTCCCCCTCAAGTTCGTAATGATCTAGACTAAGTAGTGTTGCCTCGTTAAAACCTTACCGAGAAAACTCAATGGGACAAAACTCGGTGAAGGAAAAAGAGTACAACCACTAGGTAGTCTTTATGATGGTATCATTCGAACTTGAACTTTTACGAGGTTTGGGAATGTCCATTAAACCCATTTTCTTTTGAAGACTAGAGCTAACCTTCTCAGGGAGGGCCTTGGTGAATAGATCCGCGAGTTGATCGGAGCTTCTTGTGTAGGCTGTTGAGATGATTCCTTTCTTGATTTTCTCACGGATAAAGTGGCAGTCCACTTCTATGTGCTTCGTTCTTTCGTGGAATACCGAGTTCTTCGCTATATGAATTGCTGCTTGATTATCACAGTGTAGGGTGGTTGGTTCCTCTGAGTCGCTTCCAAGATCACGAAGAATAGCCCTCAACCAAATGAGTTCGCATGTGGTGTTTGCCATACTCCTGTACTCTGCTTCTGCACTTGACCGAGCAACTACATTCTGCTTCTTGCTTCTCCAAGTGACAAGATTTCCTCCCACAAAGGTGCAGTATCCTGTTGTTGATTTTCGATCGGTTTGGTCCCCGGCCCAATCTGCGTCACAGTATCCCACGATTGTTGTATGACCATTGTTTTCCATCCATACTCCTTTTCCCGGCGATCCCTTGAGATATCTGAGAATTCTCTCCACTAGATGCCAGTGTTGTTTTCTTGGGGCATGCATATGCTGACTGACTTGACCTACAGCAAAACAGATGTCGGGACGAGTGATTGTAAGGTAGATTAATTTTCCCACGAGTTGTTGATACTGGGCGACATTGGATATAAATTCCCCCTCGCGATGAGCCTTGTGCTTCTCTTCAATAGGTGTCTTAGCCGGCTTGGCACCTAGTTTTCCTGTCTCATTCACTAGATCAAGAGTATACTTTCTTTGGGACAAGAACAAACCATTAGTAGAACGAGTAACTTCAATTCCAAGAAAGTATTTTAATTCTCCTAAGTCTTTAATATCAAATGTCTGTTTTAGATACTCTTTTGTGTTTTCAATTCCTATGCGATCATTTCCAGAAATTATGATATCATCAACATACACTAAAAGAACAATTGTACCTGATTCCCCCTGAATTGAAAACAAGGAGTGATCCGCTTCGCTTTTGGTAAAGCCATGTTTGGTGAGGGCATCATGGAGCTTTTGGTACCAAACTCTTGGGGATTGTTTGAGCCCGTATATAGCCTTTTTTAGTTTACATACTTGCCCTGCACCCTTGGTATATCCCGGGGGACATTGCATGTATATTTCTTCGTCAAGATCGCCTTGGAGGAAAGCATTCTTGACGTCCATCTGCCATAGATTCCAGTTAAGATTAACCGCAATAGATAACAAGATTCGTACCGTATGAAGTTTTGCTACGGGAGCAAAGGTCTCGGTGTAATCTTCTCCGTAAGTTTGAGTGTAGCCTTTTGCCACAAGCTGGGCTTTGTGTCGTTCGATTGACTCATCACTCTTGTACTTGATCTTAAATATCCATCAACAATCGACAGGTTTCTTATCTCGGGGGAGATTGACTAGGTCCCATGTTTGGTTTTTCTCCAGTGCGTAGATTTCCTCCTTCATTGCAGACATCCATTCGGGCTGTTTCACGGCCTCTGAGTACGACTGAGGTTCATGATATTGATCAATTTTACTGAGAAAAGCACAATGGTGAGTAGGTAATGAGGAAATATCACAATAATTTTGAATTGGATAAGCAACAGCAAGACCGGTATAATATTCTCCCTTGTATAGCCATTCGGAAATCGGTTTTCGAATACGGGTGCTGCGACGAGGGACAACATCATTGTAATGTTCCTGAATGATGGCATCTTCGAGTGTTTCTTCGTCTTCGTGATTGTCCCTGTCAGCGGTCCGATCAGTGTCGTCAAC
>CM071863.1:2354584-2446593 GCA_036759665.1 Gynandropsis gynandra | reverse complement strand
GTAGAATGATCTTGTTGCCTAAACTCAAGATATGTTTCCTTGTAGAATGATCTTGTTGCCTAAACTCAAGATATGTTTCCTTGTAGAATGATCTTGTTGCCTAAACTCAAGATATGTTTCCTTGTAGAATGATCTTGTTGCCTAAACTCAAGATATGTTTCCTTGTAGAATTATCTTGTTACCAAAATACAAGATATATTTCCTTTTGTCAATTATGACAACAGTTCTCAAGTACGATTTCAATAATTTGAACTTCGAAAAACTTTTTTTTTTTGCAGAAGCAACAGTAATTGGAATAATCAATAAGATTCTATACGTAATTGTTGCATTCAGAAAACAGTTATACCATTTCAATAATTCTAATAGAGCAATTGTTCCTATCTTTTCATTTGGTAAAAATTCTCTAAGTAACTTTAACTCAACAAAAAGCTCATATCCACTGATATCTAATAAATAATCCTTGTTAAGAGAATTTTCAAGATTATTACAGTGAAATTTAATGTCTATATCATTAATGATAATAGCTTAGTTGAGTTTAACATAAAACCGAAGATATTATCATAGAAATTATATTGTTCAAATCTTTTATCCAAAGAAGCAATAGATTGATCGACTATGAAATACTCAATTCTAAAGGTTTCTTCTAGAGACAGTGTTATTTCATGACTATCAATCTCATCATAATGTCTTTTTCTACCTATCACACGTTTTGGATAAAATACATGATCAATATCAATTTCAAGTGAAATTTCCATCGCAGTAGTCACTGCACTAGCAAATCCAGTTTCTCTATAATTTCTAAAGTATGAAGCCAACATTTGTATCTCAACCATAGCAACATCTAATAACATATCTTGTGACTGTAACTGTTTACTAACCAAATTCACTGCATGCAATATATCAAACCAAATAACCGTAGATAATAAAAATTCAAAATTCATTTATAGCTAATGAATTGGCTTCACTTTGTATTTTAGCATCGTTATCAGTATCCGCTACTTGTAGTAAAGCTTCTCGTAATTCAACTATTTGAAATCTTATAGCTTTGATACTTTCAACGCGACTTTCCCATCTTGTCATTGATAATGTTTTTAGAGTTAACCTTTCACATTTTCTTTCAAAATATTTCATCTCTTTGTAGAATTAGCAAATAATGTATACAAACGTTGAACTACTCCAAATAAATCTCTTGCTTTTACAGAAGTGTTTGCAATATCACATAAAATTAAATTCAAACTATGACAACCACATGGAGTATAAAATGCTCTAGGATTTATAGCTAGAAGTTTTCTTTGTACACCTTAGTTTTTTCCTTTCATGTTAGATTCGTTATCATATCCTTGACTTTCACATTATCAATATCAAGATCTAAGGATTTTAACAGATCTTGCAACACTTCAAATAGTCCTTGGCCAGTTGTATCATCAACTTTCAAGAATTCAATAAAAATTCTTCTAATTTAAAAGAATCTGAAGTAGAATCAACGCACCTTAGAATTAAGAACATTTGTTCTTGATGACTAGCATCTGGAGTGCATTCCAGTATCACAGAAAAATATTTTGCTTCTTTTACTTTTGTGATGATTTTAGATTTAATTTTCAAAGCAATCAAAAGTATCAATTCATTTTGAATATTATGACTAAGATAATGTCGATGACTACTACTACCGCTATGAATACGGTTAACATGTTCTTGCATCACTGGATCAAACTCTGCTAACATCTCTATAAGTCCTAAAAAGTTCCTATTATTATTGTGATAAAGTCTTTCATTTTTTTTCACGAAATGCTAAGTTGGGTTTTGTAAAATATTTTACAACTGCAATAATCCTAAGCAAAACATTTTTCCAAAATTCTTTTTCTTTTTTAAATATTTCTTGAGTTTTTTTGTCAAATATTTCATTTTGTTGAAATCTAAGTCGTAATTCAATCCAAGTTTTCATATTCGATATATGTTCTATACTTGTTTCATGTTCTCTTAACCTAGCACTAAGATGAGCTCAATCACAAAGACCTTCATTTACTAGGAAACCTCTTCTAGGACCTTTTTTAAAAATATTACAACAAAAACAAAAAAATTTTATCAAGCTCCTTTGAATATACTAACCATTATCAATCACAAGTTTCCCCATTTGATAAAATTTTTGTGTAAAATGTTTTTTAAAATCTTCTTGAATATTTATCTTTCGGACCTTTCTGAATAGATAAATCTCTTTTAGGACCATTAATTGCTAAAATGTCAATTGATTTTGAATCAAGTCTATCCAAATTTTTGGGATCATAAATATCAAACAAATTGTTGTCACCACCACTAGACCCAACATCATTGTTATATTGTTCATTATTATTTTCATTAAAGCCTAAATTGTCTGTAGTTTCCACATCATTCTCATTATTATCTCTAATAGCTTTATCAACAACAATTTCTTTGTATAAATCATTAGATTTTATATCCTTCTTTTATGATTCCCTAGTGATAAATTTATCTAGAGCTCCTTTTTGAGATTGAACCAATTGTTCTATTCTTTCCTTTTTGTTTCGTTTTTCATAACCCGATTCACATTTTTTAAACATGGTTATCAACAATTAAAATTTCAAAAAATATACCCTGAGATATGAAGATGAGGTCTATCCGATGCTTGAAGAATCCTCTAGTTCGAACTCAAATCGGAGCAAAACTGAAAAATCCAGACAAAATCTTTGCAGTTTTACCTGATTTTACTTTCTCTAGAGCATTAAGAAGAGATTTCTTTTGGAACACCTGGAATCAAACCAGATTACGTCAGGAAGACAAACTAAATAAGAAAGAAAATTTCTTTCCTCGTAACAATCAAACCCATCTCCATTAAGGTCCCAAAAAAACTACAAACACAACAGAAAAATCACATAAAAGAAGCTTACTGTCCCGACTTTTTGAAGAACCTTTTCCAGAAGAACGGAAATGACGATAAAGTACAAACGGCGGCGAAAGCCCACGTAGGTGTCTGGTTGAGCTCTCTACCTTTGTCGGCGTTTTTCAAAAAAGAAAGAGGACGAGGAACAAAATCAAAAACTGAGCAAAAAAGAGAGATATGAGGAACTGCTTCGGTAAGAGTTGTTTTGGGGTTTTTGTGGAATCCATTATAAGCCCTAAAGTTATTAAAATAAATATTAATTTTTTTAAAATAATGGGTCCTAAAATTAATTGAGGCCATGTTCCAATGCTCTTGTGGCACATGGATTGAGCCGGCCCTGATTATGATAGTATATATATATATATATATATATATTATTTTGGTATTGGATGTATAATTAGATAAAAGCTTTACAAAGCGAGTATTACAAACATATATCAACATAGAGTTACTCATAACAAACATATGTATGGGTATGAAAAAGTAGTACAAACCACAAATGCATTGAATTGGAGATTTGCAAATGGTAAAAGACTTGACTTCCGAGTTAGCAAATGATTCTTTGCATTACGTTCTGTCCAAATGAGAGGTTGAGCTCGACTTTGAAGTGTGTCAGAAAACCTAACCAACTGAAATACGTCGAATATAAGGTGTGTGTAGGGTTCCTTCAGTTTTTCATGGTTTAACAAAACCACGATCAAATGAGGTTATACCCCAGAGACGATAGAATATGAAAAGAGGAGCTGTCGATGCATAAGCTTTGCTAAAATGAAAGAACTCTTGGAGGTTGTGAAGTGCAAATCAAAAGATCAAAGAGAGTGATGTTCATCAAGTGGGTATGGCATAGACCTAGATTATACAATAACTCACTCTACCCTTTTTTTCTTTGTAAAACTTCAATTTTTTAGAAGTTGTTAGGCAGTAGTATGGCGTTCAATGAGTGTTTAACGTCTAGTAAATTAGTCGGTGACTAGTTAGCGATTAGTCTACGCCTAATCGTTTTCTGTTTTTTAATTTTTTCATTCTTATTATAAAGTTTTTTTTTTTACAATTTCTTTTAATGTTTGAGGTACGAGAATAAAAAATATATTTTTTTCAAATCGATTTAAGTTTTATATTCTTTACAAACTGATATTATTTTGGATAATTTATTTTTAGATCTACATTCACTAGTTGATAACTAATATACCCTTGGGCGACCACCAATCATCACTATGTGGTGAACTAGGTGAAAAATTTTAGAACACGGTAAATACTATATATCATTAATGTATTTGTGTTTTTTTTTATCAAATAAAGATAGACTTTATTTTACTATTTCAATATATTGACATCGATTGTGATATATTTTGACATGATATCAAAACATGATTTTTTAATGAAATTATTCCGATGTTAAACCCTCAATTGTAATATACACATTCAATAATCGAATCCTATAGTGAAATAGGGTATTATTGTGTTATCTCCCATTGACTATAATATGAATTATAAACTCCTCTATGATATTAAACAACAATAAACTCATAAACTAATATTTGGATTGAATTAGATTAGACTCAAACCTATCATTAACCAATTTTTTTTTTCTTTTTTCTTACAACACATAAAATAGTTGTGTAAAGCTGTCAAAATTTCCAACCATTGGTTTGGGTCGCATGCCATTGCAATTTGGGACTATCTATCATTCGAATATTTGATCACAAGCCTGCCGATGTATTGTCGCATTAAACACTTTATCTGTCTTGTACGTAGTGTATGTATACACTCACTCTAATCCTCTACTTCCTCACAAGTTGTATATATCTATATATATACACTTACTCTAAGCCTTTACTTCCTCACAAGTTGTAAGCTTTCAAACATCGAACATTGTCTTATCTTCTTCTTCTTGTTCTAAACAATGGGTGAAACTAATAACCTTGTTGGAGCTCACATTTTGGCCTTTCCATTCCCAATCCCAGGCCACGTTAACCCCATGATCCAACTGGCCAAACGGCTGTCCTCTAAGGGCGTTAAGATAACCCTAGTTGTCGCGTCCAACGAACAATCCGAGCCTTATACCGTAGACTATTCCATCTCTGTCCGTACAATCCCCAATGGCTTCACGGAAAAGGATCACCGTCTTGCCGTCGTCAATGACGTCGTCCACTTCTCCGAATCTACCATTCGGAGTCTCTCACAATTCATTCAAAGGTATTAATAAATGATATGTTTAGATAATCGGGTATCATTTGAAACATATATGACCATGTTTTAGGAGAAAATATAGCATGAAAAAATATTACATATATATGAAATACAAAAACCCTATATACTTCTGGTTTGAACCATTGAATAAGAACCTGAACCACTAGACAACGTAATTTTGCGACGGAATATTTTGTCATTTTTATGAAATACCTTCATAAAAATGACAAAATAAATTCTATTACAAATAAATAGGGACATATGAAAAACGACAAAATATTATGTTATATTATTATAAATTTTATGTAGTAAGCTATCTGAAATCCGTCAACATATACGTATATATATACTTCATTCATGAAAGGAAACATATTTTTTCATATAAATTGGAAAACAAAATGTCTATATAAGTTACGAAATTCGTATTAATTCATAGAAGTGACTAAAAATTTTGGGACCAGTGAGGACACATCATATCTCTTTGACCACGTTTGAAATATTTAGATAATTAATACACATATATGACAAAAATACAATGAATTAGGGTTGTATATATTATCAAAATAATTTAATTTCTTATGTTAATATATGTTATGGATAAAGAGAAATGTTATCGGAGAATCCTCCAAAAGCCATTATATTCGATGCATACATGTCGTGGACACTTGACATTGCACAGGAGTTTGGTCTGAAGGGATTTGCTTACTTCACTCAACCATGGTTGGTCAATCTCATATACCATTATGTCAACGAAGGGTCGTACGAGGTCTTATACTCCAAACCTGACCACCCGACCCTCTCGTCCTTCCCTTCAATGCCATTGTTGAGACAGAACGATATGCCTTCGTTCGCGTCCCAATTGAGACATTACCCTTATCTCTCCAACGTTATGTTCGACCAATTCTCTAATGTCCTGCGGGCTGATTCTATTCTCTGCAACACTTTCGACCAACTCGAAGAAAAGGTGCATTGACTTGTTTCCTTTTTTGTATATTATCATACCAATTTTCATTTTAATGGCTAAGTGATCTTTACCCGAACATATACATATATATTGTAAAAGGTGATGAAAATGATAGCGGAAAAGAAGTGGCGGGTGAAGAACATAGGGCCGGTGGTGCCGTCAATGTACATGGACAAAAGATTACCGGAAGACAAAGACTACGGCGTCGGAAACTACAACCGAAAGCCGGACGACGGAGCCATGGAGTGGTTGGAGAGTAAAGCACGGAGGTCGGTGGTGTACGTAGCGTTCGGAACCATCGCCGACTTGGAGGAGAAGCAGATGAAGGCCATTGCATTAGGGCTTCAACAAAGCGGTTTTCCCTTCTTGTGGTCTGTTAGAGAGATCGAGCAGCGTAAACTATCAACTGACTTCTTGGAAGAGGTACGATGACTTGTTTACTTCGTATGAATCTAAATTACACCGCAAGAATATAATTCTCCACTGTTAAAAACCAAATTACTTTATTATGTTATACACGTTGAATTATACGTATTTTTAACGAAATTATAATTAAATTCACTCAAAATCTAATATCCATTAAAGCAATCCAAATCTTATAAGTTTTTGTAGTTTTTTTTTTCTAATATATCTAAAAGACATGGCATGCATGAAAATGAAAATAGATTGAAGAATATTTTAATATTTGATCTTTGATAAATATGAATTTAGATCTAACTAATTTAAAAAAATAGTTTAAGAGTTTAAGATTGTCTAATACCATTTATAAAAGTTTAAAATTTATGTCCTAACCGATGTGGGATAAATTATTATGACAATTTTATCTGTGTGAAAGATAAAGGAGAAGAAAACGGGGCTAATAGCAAGGTGGTGTCCTCAGCTAGAGGTTCTGGCACATGAATCAGTCGGATGCTTCTTGACTCACTGCGGATGGAACTCGACGCTTGAGGCATTGAGTTTGGGAGTTCCATTGGTGGGGATGCCAGTGTGGGTCGATCAACCGACCAATGCCAAGTTCATAGAGGATGTATGGAAGGTCGGAAATCGTGTGAAGGCCGACAAAGACGGATTCGTGCCAAAGGAAGAGGTAGCGAGATGTGTGAAGGAGATTATGGATGGTGAAAAGGGCAAAGAGATAAGAGTGAATATGGAGAAGTGGAAAGAGTTGGCAATAGAAGCTGTTTCCAAAGAAGGATCTTCCGACCAAAACATTGATGATTTGGTTGCAATGTTTGCATGAAAATTGAACAATAAGTATGTTTGATAAATGTTTTTGGATCAATTTCGTGGTTTGTGAGACTAAGAACTTTTAATAATAAGATGTATTTCTCTATGGTTATGCTTATATTATCCACACAAATACATTATATCCCAAAATGCACAGTTTTGTGCTTTAGAGGACTATAGATTGATACAGAAATCCGTCGTATACATTGTGTATGTTGTGTAAAACGTGACTCGACGAACTAGAAGGCGAGAAAGACAGGTGCGGCGCGAATTGTTTTTCGTATATATTTTACCGTATCAACACCTCTACGGGCTGCTGAAGTTCCTATATCCTCTTGGCAAGTTTCCAAATGGGAACACACCCTGCATTTGCTTCCGTCTCATCTATTTCCTGCATAATCGTTCAAGATGAGTTTTTCAGCGTCGGAACGTAAAAGAAGAAGGAGAAGATTTCAAAGGAGAGGGAAAATAAGAGCTCGTTATGTCGAAATCATCGGTCAGATTGCGGATGTATTCATCGTTCATGTTATGTTCTAACAATGTTCTTAATATTCCGACAACTTTCCATGAATCTTAACTCTCTTACAGGAGTAATAGAAAATTTACCAAGGAAACTTGAAAGTGTCTTTCCACCATCCTTGCTTTGAGCAGTTAGCGTAGATTTTGTTCAGTCGAACTATGATCTCTGAAAACGTCGGTCTAACAACAGCTTTTGCATCCCAACATTCCTCGATCAATCTGCATATTAACACTATTAACAAATGCGGTGGATCATAACAAAATCTGTAATTTGACAGCTATATAACGGGCGAATAAATAATGGAATTACGAGACACGTATAATCTCATCTCGCCTCCATTATAGTGGTTGAATTGAAGGAAGTAAAGCTAAAAGGGTTACCGACATGATCCAGTCTAAGTTTAACATAGGAATTGCTAAAGCCGCCTCAACAAAAACGAGAGACAAGAGAATGAATCCACCAAATTGTATATAGTTATAGAGGAGATGAACATTATTAAACTCACTCTTTCAATTCTGTGGAACAACTTTTCATTTTGGTCTTAAAAGACGGTCTTTTTCCTTCCAAACACATCAATTTCGCTACCTCTTCTGGAGACTTTGGGTGGAAAGGTTGAACTCCTTCGATCATCTGAAGAATGACAAGAAATATTCAATCTAAGATAAGATGCTTTCACACATTGCTGCAGTGAAGATGCGACTGAACAACTTCGAAACAGGATCGCCAAAACAAAATTCAATGGGAGAAATACGATCTCCAGAAGATATGAGAAGCTAGAAGGAAAATCTTTTTCTTACTTGTTTACAACCAAGACTGAAAAACTAAATCATTACCGTAACTTTTCGAATGCAGTGAATCAAGCATGATCACAGATGTTTGATATAAAAACCAACTAAAAGGTACCTCGTATAATATAACACCAAAAGAGTATGAATCTGCACTTCTGTCAAAATTCTCATTTTTGTAAACCTCAGGTGCCAGATAGTAATCTGCGAACAGTAAATGAAACGTCAACTGCTTAAACTGTTGCAGCGTTACTTTACGGAAATCATTTGTATTGGCAATTATGACATAAGCGACTATTATACTAAAATTTAGCTTCTCAGCAATCTAAAAGTTAGATGTACATAATGCCCACAGTTATGTGTTTGCTTTTTCTTTGGGCGGTCAAAAGGAATATGCATTTAGACTTACTTGAAGGCTCCACAGATGATAACTTTGCAAACCTTATCAACCCAAACCCAGTTACCTTCAAGCGTCCTCCATTATCGAGCATAATATTTCTGGCACCTTACAAAAATTTCAGTTATTAGATAACAAGACCAATACAAAGGTTAAAGGTAATCTGTAGTCGGAGCACACCTAATCTACTTCTTCATTTAGTTATCTTACTTGGGTTTTAGATCACAATGGATTACTGGATCTGGTTTACACTCGTGAAGGTAATTCATTCCCCTGAAAACAAAAGCAATAGTATATGTAACCGATGGAAACAACAAAGACTGGTGAGGGAGCTAAAAGAAACAGAAAAATACCCTTTTGCAATCTGCCGTACCAGCTATCAAATTAAATTGATTTAGTTGATCAAGAACATTGATCCTTGAACATCATTACTGAGAATAACAAAAATAGTAAAGCAAATAACGGACATGCCTGGCAATGTCAAGGGCAAAACTCAGAACTTTGGATGGAGAGATACGTCCTTTCTTTTGAAGATAACTCCCAAGGTCACCCTGGATGTTATCATCAATGCAGCAAAGTTATTGCCCAGAAAGCAAAAGAGGATCACGTTTATATTCGTCTACAGATGGAAATGTGATGTTACACAATAATATGTGCTTACAGGAACGAAAAATGCACCAAAGTTTTGAAGAACATTCAAGTATAGAACACAGATAAAATATATGAAAAGGTACAGGGCAACATACCTTAGGATGGTACTCAGACACAATCATCATGGGGACATTTTGAGTGACAGCTCCAACAAATTGCACAATATTAGGATGTCGAACCTTCTCAAGTATAGTAAGCTCGTGTTTGAAGGCGTTTCTGTCGAAAATAATATTGTGAGATGATAACATTGTTGTAGAAAAACCAAACAAAAATTATGAAAAACAAAGAAGAGATGATCAGCAAGAAAACTAAGTAACTTTCAGAAAGTAGAACAATCAAACCGATTCATAATACCAACAAACGAAAAGGTCGTATTTTTTTTTTCTTCTGGAAATTAGGATAAGATCCTACAAACTTAAATTAACAAGCCGTATTCACTATCTGAATCCGAGCAACTAGGATGATTAACAATGCTATTGAACGCAGAGAAGATAAAAATAATAGAAAATAAACAATGTCCAGTTTATAGAATACGATTAAAGGTTTCGGTAGAAGACTAGAACTGTCAATGACATTCTTGACATATTTCTGACACAGACAAATTTAGTGTAGAGCAAAAGGAGACGTACATGCTGTCAGGATCTGTATAGTAATCCTTATCAAATATCTTTACAGATACCTTCGTCCCGTTCCATTTAGCCACTTGATATGTCCCCTGGTAAGCAAAAAACCCATATTTGTTAAAAAGTTCAGTAGAAAAACTCAATGTGCACACAAATAACAGGAAGCAGTTGAGTAATTCGGGAAAAGAAAGATAAGCAAAACAATGAATGGAAGAAAATGGCAGCTGTGACGACAAGATCATAAAAAAGCAAGAGCGTCTATTTTAATTGCACGAGGAAAGACTCAAGACCATGATACAGCATGATTCAATTATACGCCATTAAGCCATAAGCAATGTAACAATAGATGCAGACACATTCTGTCTTTCCAGAAACAAGTAAATGTGTTCAAGAAATAGCAGAAGACATAAGCAACTAGGATTAAATTAAAACCGAAGTTCCCAAAAACAAGAAAGTGTCAACGATTTGAGCAGCACTACATCTCAATCTAAACCATATTGAAAAAGAAGTTGAAAGAAGGCAGAATTCTTGCCTTTGAGATACCATCGCCCTTTCGAACTTGAAGCTCTAGCGGATTTAACTCATATTCCGGAACTTCACGAGGATTTGCCACAACCATCGGCGTCTTTCTCTTGGTTCTCTGAAATCAAGGAGAAAAGTTTAAGAATTTTTTATATAGGTAATAAATATTATAATTTATAAACACACTCAATGTTAAACCAGATGTGATGAGATTGATTATATCCATAGCTACTCAAACCTCATCTAAGTAGAGAGCTTCAAAGCAATAATATATACAGAGACAGATCCATGATTGCATACCGGAACTTTGGCTCCACGGGCCTTCAAGATGTTGAAAACTTCAACATTACCATAATACTTGGCATCCGCAGCTGCCTATCCACAACAAAAGTCACAGTTCATCGCAAAGCTAAACACAAAACCCAAGACAGAGCAATTCCGCTACAAAAACCTTAAAGAGATCATGTCATAACAAGAAACACATATATACATACATATATATGTATAAAGAGCGATTCAGAGAAAACGGACCGTGCTCCCCCATCGATCACGGGCATCGATGTTGGCATTACGGCTAAGGAGGAGCTTGACGACGTCGACGTGGCCTTCGCAGGCGGCGATGTGGAGAGCCGTACGGCCGTCGAGGTCGATGCTGTTGACATCAATTCCCTCGTCGAGCAGATCTTCAACGCCTGCAACGTCGCCTCGAGAGGCCATGAAGAGAAGCTGCATCGTGGCGTCTAGGTTATCGGGCACTGCTAGCTGATGGGATCCAGCGCCGGAACTGCCGGGGCTCCGCCGGATCGGGTCCATTGAGGACTGACGACCGAAGCTAAAGCGCATGTTGTTGCGGCGAGGGTCATGAGATTTCTGGCGCGTGAATTGACGGCTCAGCGTCCGACGCAAGGAACCAGTAGAGAATTGCCTGGAAATCCCGCGCTTCAGCTGCAACGCGAGGTTCGCCATTGCTGCTACGACCGTGGAATGACTACTTCTTCTTGGATTCGATACGAGGAATCACATCTTCCTGAAGAAATTGAAGGAAATCTGCAGATCCATATCTGGCGTGAGAAAGAATTCAGCAACCGAATATGAAATCCGCTAGAATCGCGTTAACGACTTTGCTTTGACTTTCGTTCTCAATCATTCTTACCAATAATGATAATGGATTGTGCTCCAGTCCTTAATTTTCTATAATATTATAAATTGTGCCCCTAACTTCTTAGAATAATTTTTACCCCCAAAAAATTGTATTTGCAAGGAGAGGGAATTCGGCCCAAATGGCAATAATGTAAATATAATATATTGTAAAGAACACAATAATGAGCCGACCACGTGCTTTTTTGTGTTCTCTCATTATTTTATTTGTCAGTATTATATTAGATTATTATTATTATAGTCCACCAAGAGTCTATCATGGACCATCATATAATTTAATCTTGATATTTATTTAATCCTCACGATTAGTTTTTCTTATTTTTTCTAATAATCTTTAATTTATTATTTACCCCAAAAGACTATGTATTATTTTATGTTGAAAGGATTCTGACGTATTTGCAAATATCAGATTATCGCCAGCTCTACAATTTATTTTATTTTATTAATGCTAACGGACAAGGAGAGTTTGTTACAAATATAACAGTGTGACAAGGAATAATCAAATCAAGACCCTTAGTAGTTCATTTTTACATAAAAACTTAATAAATTTTTTACCGCCAATCAGCTGCTCCAAAACTATGTTTAAAAGAATAGGAAAAAAAATAGCTTTAACGGAGAAATAATTCAATTGAGTAAATAACACAAAATATACTAAATCATATTCACGTGTTTAGAACTGAACAAGAAGAGTGTCTTAATTGACCCTAAAACCCATAAAAAAATTAAATATTAACAAATATATATATGTATAATTATCGTGTCTCCTTTCATACAGTTAAATAACAAACAAGAGTGGAAGATTTGACCATGTTTGAATGTCTGACTTAGCAGATATAATAATGTATTTTCTGTGGAAATATGGTAATAATAAATTGTTCTTTTACCTATTATTCTTTATTTAATAAGTCATATTTTGCAAATTTAAACTTCTTAATTAGGAACAATTAAAACTTATTCATTTGTTTCTGACTGAAATAATAAATCCGAGTTTGTTTGATATCATTTGGTGAAATCAAAACCGTGTTACAGTAAAAAAAAAAACTACAAAAAGGGGTTGGCTGCTAACTAACTGAACGACTGATGATCTTTATAGACAACTATTCTCTCTCTCTCTCTCTCTCTCTCTCTCTCTCTCTCTCTCTCTCTCTCTCTCTCTCTCTCTCTCTCTCTCTCTCTCTCTCTCTCTCTCTCTCTCTCTCTCTCTCTCTCTCTCTCTCTCTCTCTCCCTCAGCATCTTCCTTGGCTTCAACAATGGCGTAACGCGAAAGTTCAAACCTTTTTGAAATAGAGCTGATGGATTCTCAGATTCAGTGACTGTATTGTTTTCTAAGGTATTGGGGTTTTCTTTTATGATCACATCTGCTGCATCAAATTGCAGTCATTACGACAAACCTGGAGATTCTCCGATTCCATTTCAAGGGAAGTTTGACTTTCTTTTTCTCCTGTTGATTGTTCTTGAAATAAGGTTGTTGAAGCTTGACTTTTATGTTTTTCTCAATGGGTCTCCATTTCTGGGGGAAAATTTTGATGGGTTGATCATGGTGATACCAAAGGTGGTGTCTTTTGATTTGAGTTTTTTGTGTAATTAGATTAGGGTTTTCAGTAAGATTATGATGGAGAAGCAGAATGGTTCAAGGGGACCTGTGATGGAGGAACAAGACAATGAGCTGAGTATAGTAAAATCCATGGAAAAACAACAAAGTTTTCGAGGTGTAACAATAGATAACCAGAACCAGAGTTTTGGTAGGGCAATGGAGAGGCAGAAAAACTTCCATGGATTTGTGGAGAAGCAGAAAAGCTTCCGTATGGTTATGGAGAGACAACTGAGCTTTATGGGTAGTAATGAGAGGAAGAAGAAGAAGAAGAATGAGTCACCTGGTAAACGAGGTGACTCACCTCTTCACACTGCAGCTCGAACAGGGAACTTGAGCAAAGTTAAAGAACTTATCCACAGTGAAAATCTGAAAGAGTTATTGTCAAAGCAGAATGTAGAAGGAGAGACTCCTCTTTATGCCGCAGCAGAAAATGGGTATGCACTTGTGGTTGAGGAAATGTTGAAACATATGGATCTTGAAATAGCTTCGATTGCAGCAAGGAATGGTTTTGATCCTTTCCATGTTGCAGCAAAGCAAGGCCATCTTGGTAAGACTTTTATTGAATTCCCTTGATGACCCATGAAAGATCAATACTTTCGAGTCCCTTCGATTGAGGTCCATGTCTTCTTAATGATGAAATGCAGATGTGTTGAAGAAACTATTGGAGGCATTTCCAAATTTAGCCATGACGACAGATTTATCATGCACAACGGCCTTGCACACGGCTGCCACACAAGGGCACATTGACATCGTGAATCTTCTTCTGGAGACGGACTCTAATTTAGCTAAGATAGCTAAGAACAATGGAAAAACTGCGTTACATTCTGCAGCTCGGATGGGGCATTTGGATGTAGTTAAGTCATTGATACATAAAGATCCAAGCACTTGCTTTAGAACTGACAAAAAAGGGCAAACAGCACTCCATATGGCTGTAAAAGGTCAAAATGAAGAGATTGTCGTCGAGTTAGTGAAGCCCGATCCTACTGTTTTGAGTGTGGAGGATAATAAGGGAAATACGCCATTGCACATCGCCATAAACAAGGCCCGTACTAAGGTATTCTTCTCAAACAGATTGACTGAATACATATTCCTGTCAGTCTTACAGAATTCATGAACTGATTGGACTTTTGGTTCGTGCAGATAGCGCGATGTTTGGTTTCGTTTGATGGCATCAATCTTAATGCTATAAACAAGGCTGGAGAGACTGCACTTGATATCGCTGAAAGGATTGGAAATCAAGAACTTGTATCGGTTCTGAAAGAGGCAGGAGCCGCGACAGCTCAAGATCTTGGGAGGCCACAGACCCCGGCTAAGCAACTTAAGCAAACAGTGAGTGACATAAAACACGAGGTCCAGTCTCAGCTTCAACAGTCTCGTCAGACGGGTGCTGGAGTCCAGAAGATCGCAAAGAGATTGAAAAAGCTTCACATAAGTGGCCTGAACAACGCTATTAACTCAGCAACAATCGTGGCTGTCCTAATTGCCACAGTTGCTTTTGCAGCCATTTTCACGGTACCAGGACAATACGAAGAGGACCCATCAAAAGGATCATTGATAGGACAAGCTCATATAGCAAACAAAGCTCCGTTTATTGTATTCTTCGTCTTTGACAGTCTCGCATTGTTTATCTCTTTGGCTGTTGTTGTGGTGCAGACTTCAGTTGTGGTGATTGAGCAAAAGGCGAAGAAGAAGCTTGTGTTTGTGATCAACAAGCTCATGTGGTTGGCATGTTTGTTCATATCCGTTGCGTTTGTTTCTCTTACGTATATTGTGGTGGGTAAGGAAGAGATGTGGCTCGCAGTGTGCACCACAGTAATTGGCGGAACGATCATGCTCACGACGATTGGTGCCATGTGCTACTGTGTGATCATGCACAGAATGGAAGAATCTAAACTCAGGAGCATTAGGAAAGAGAGGAGTAAGTCACGTTCTTACTCTGCGTCTCAAATGGCTTCCGATTCAGAGATTCTCAACATCAGAGATTTTGAATGGTGAATACAACAAGAGAATGTATGCGCTCTGAGATAGTTTCGTTTGAGGACAACCCTTTTTGGAGGATATCGGATTCTTGAATCGTGGCTGTACATTCAGACACTGTGATGATCATACTTTGAGCCATGGCTCGAAGGAGAGGCTGTACAAGGGAAAACAACAGGTAAAATGATGTATAAACGAAGAGGTAAACTGTGTAACAGATGGATTCAAATGTAATATTCAACGATCTTTATGACAGCATAAATTGTCCTTTTCGAGGAAAGCACGATGAATAAAGCGACAGAACGTAGAATACAAATACCTCAACATTTGTGTGACCAAGTCAATCCACTCGATCCGAGCACTCCTGTGTTCGACCAAGCATTCATTCTGACTTTGTTGGATTCATTGTTTGTAACGTCAATTTCGTTCGATTCACAATTCATATAGATGAATCACAAAAAAGTCTCTACCATATCACATATCATTCTCACTCACGTTAACCTTTCCAAATTTCAAACTACTACAAAATTGTAATCATTTTTTAAAACCCATAATTGAAAGTATGGACATTCATTGGTCAAAAGCGAATCAACTTTCTTTTTTTCCCAACTTTTTTAATGTTTAAGGCATTCGAACAACAAATCGATTTTAGTGTTAGATTTGGTTCGTTAAAGCCATAACGTCCAACAAGTAGAGTGGAACTTAACTCCACAGAAGTTGGACATATACCAGAATCTGGCTTCAAACTGTTTGAAGCAATGAAGATAATCTGCAAATTAAGACCCTTTTTTTTTTGCACAATGTTTGTATTCCTTATGTCGGCTTGTCCAAATAGCCTTTACAAACATTTACATAGCCTAAAGAGTTACTAATTCTATAGTTCAATAGACTAAGAAGACTAACTATTTTGTTTAATCACTAGGGCTTACTTACAGAGACAGAAGGTATATTTTCCTGGGAATTCTCTATGCCAATCAAACAAGGCGGTTTTGCAGCTCCATAATAGAAGAAAGCCATTATCTTCGAGAGTTCATCTGCACTTCTGATGCCTGAAAAATCCAAATCTCTGAGTATTTCACCCTTTCAAGAACAGAAGAAAACAGATACTTTCGATGTATTACCTTTTTCACGGTACAATATCTTTCCTGCTTTCGTAAAAATGATCTCGGGGAACACAGATACTTGCAGAGCAGAAACCAAGTCGGTTTCAACCACAGCATCAACGGCAACACACTGAAGAATGAAAGCGAAATTAGGCACAAATGATATATTGACAGAAGGAGGATATGACCTGCATGACTTACTCTAGGTGAAGGTAGGCCGCAGTTCCATATAATGTGTACAGCCTTCTCCAGTTCATCTCTGAACTTTTCGTTTTCCTTTGGCCTGCGATAAGATCATTCATGTATAACATACTTGATAAAGACACTATAAATCATATAATACAACAAAGGATGAAACTTTCGACTATTAAAACGAATTTATTCACAAGCGAGACAACCCTTTTTTTTAATCTAGATAGAGACAAAGACAAGTTTCATGATCATCGAGATGGATGGAATAGTCTCGTGTGACTTGCAACAAAGCAACAAATTTGCAATGAGACGGGAAATGAAAACTATTATCCCCATGCAAAGTTTGTGAATAAGTGATTGTCTGGTAATGAGCAAGGAATATCCGTCTTTCTGCTAAACATGATGTATTGAACCCATAAATCATTAGATACTTTTTGTGAATGTCAACTAAGTATCGTAAGTAAATTGTTCTCGTTTGTTCAATTATTTGATAACCAGAGTCATTCTTTGATAAATGATCACTATGAGTCAGACTCAATAGAATTTGATCAATCCTTTTTTTCTGCCCTTAAGGTGGAGAACTGAAGCAAGAATTCTCTTTCTTTATCATCAATCGAATCACTGTTCGCGACCCAGGATTCGATTTTATCATCAATCCAATCACCGCTCACGTTTTTAAATGTTGAATATGAAACTATCACAAGAGCCAAGCATAAATGTCGAGCAGTTAAAAGTACCTTTTATAGCGATTGTGAACGAGAACAATCAGAGGGCTTATATCTTTGAACACAGCCTCCTCCCATTCTGAAGTTGAGATATCTTTAATCGGTCGTATGTAGTTATCATCCTGCCAAACTATCTCCTTCTCGCTATCATACCCCTCGTCGTCTTCATCCTTCTCTTTCTTTTCGTTCTTAATGGTGATCTTATTGAAGAACTGATTGAAGCTAAAGCCCCAACCATCAGCATCCTCAGGCCAATTAGGATCTTCTTCATTGACAACAAGTGGGTAATCAGTGAGAAGCTTCTGCATCTTTCTCCTCTTCTCAACAAGATCAACTTCTTCCTCAATATCTGGATGCCTATTAATCACTTCCCGAATCTTCTTCCTCCATTCCCGCCTCTCTTCTTCATCATCAAGACATGATTCGTAATTTGGGTTTTTTGCAGAGGTGTCACTTTTTTCATTGTTTTCTTCCTCATCCTCACTATCGCTGGATTCTTCTCTCCATAACTTCTTCCCAAGTTTATCCACCAATCCAAAAGCTCTTACATTTCTTCTGGTTCTAATGAAATTCCCACCCTATCATATGTAAAAAAGGAGAAGGTCTCAGAATAGACGCAATCTGTTACAATCTAATAGAGGATTGGATCATCAGAAAGTATACAAATAAAGGATATTCACCAATCTTAAACAGTCGAATCTTGAAGATTTAACCTCCAAGATATGTTTTTGGAGTATGTACGGAGAAGTAACGCCTGGATGCAACGGGAAATGAGTAAAACCGTTGTCTTTGATACACCAAGTGACATACTGTAACTGCACTGAATATGGCAGTGACATTTTATCTGTAACAAATTCCAACAAAAGAACCGAACAAGAATGCCGGAAATCAGACATTGAAAGAAATTGAAATGCGTGTTTAGTCGGACAGCAGAGGATAAGTGAAATTTCCAGCAACTCAGCTCACTATATGAGTTGATTATTCAATTGTTACTCAAAATGGGCGAAGAAATTAACGAAAAGAGAAAAATGGATTTGGATCAAATCAACAAACCTGAGCTTGTGGAGCGATCTAAAGCTCAATTTTTCCGCGGATTGGAAAGCTGAATCTGCTTGTTCTTCGTCGTCTCTTCAGTTTTAAAACCCTATAAACCCTTTCTCTCTCTTCAATGGGATAAAATCATAGAACACGCTCCTTTTAGCAAGTGACACGTCTTGCTTTTTTTTTTTCCATTCTCTTTTTTTTTTCTTCCAGAGTGAATAATTATTAAAATATATAAAAAAATCAAAATTTAATCAAAACATTTTTTTTCTAATTTCACTCCAAAAAGTTTGCTAATATCTTAAATTTAACTTGTGAATAAAAAAATTATGAATAACTTGCTTTTGTGTATCATCTTATTTTATGTCTATATTCACTTTAATTTATATCTTAAGTTTTCTTAATCTTTAAGAATACATGTATGTATACATACACACATTCTTATCTTCATATATATAGAATTTGTTTTGCACTCTCGGATGTAGATTTTTTTTTTTTTTGGTGGTAAAGGAGAGACGCACAACAAACACAACAAAAGGGAGTAAGATCATCCCAAGTAACTTGCACCACAAGAAACTTAACACTTTTGTTTATCTTCAATACACTAAACTCAAGAAAACTGCAGATGATTCTGTCTTAAAGAGATTTAGAATTATTTTAAGAAACAGAGATTTCAACCACGATCAAACCGGTTCGAAAGTTAAGATAAAGTTGATGATGATGATGATGAAGCAGATAGAATGGATGATGATGATGATGGAGCAGAGAGTGTGGGAATGAGCCAACAAAACAAATCGAGGTCTGTTTCTTTGTTAAGCCTCTGGTTCGAGTAGTCTACCAGTTTCTTCCACAGATCTCCAACCGTCCATTGTTTGGACATAATCGAAACAGTCACCTAGGAAGTAATATTAGGGTTTAGAATGATTAAGGCAAAGCAAGTAGCCGTACAGAAGTGGATTGGACATGGACAGTGTTGTGTCCTGTTTCTGAAGAACTCGATTGTGTAACTTAAGTGTCAAGTTATATGGGAGTGAGTGAGTGTTAAGACAGAGAGTTAAACATGTGTAGAGAAGTGGACCTGGTGCAAGTCTTGAAGAGCCTGGAAGCCGAATGTGTAATAAGACATGAAGGGTCGTTTGGCCTGAGTCAAAAAGAAGATAATCGTTATGATATAAATATGAATAAATAGAGATAGAGAATATTGGTTTACTTGTGAAGCGGCGAGCCATTGAAGGAGGGATTTGAGGAGAGGATCGCCACCATAAGCGCCGCATCCCCAGTTTCCAGTGGCTACACCAACTCCATCTTCTTTATATATGTTTACAAAACCACAGAAAGCCTTATTGATCTCACTGCCAAATAACCCAAAACTATTAGGAGTCATGATGATTCATTTGTTCGACCTGCCTCTCATGTTGTAATATTGTTTTGGAATTTCAAAAATTCAATTTAAAAAAAAAACAAAAACTATTATGGTACGATAATTCATCCTACAAGTTAATACAACAGTTTAGTTTTGTTCCAATATTATATATATATATATATATATTAGATTTAAGTTCATATTCGATATTCAAAAAGATACGTGTGATAATACAATATAAAATATGCATTACCGGAGGAGGTGGTCGGTTTTGTATTGGGATATCCCCGGACGTCGCAAAGCATCTATTGCAACGATTCTCGTTTTTCGTCTTCCAAATATATCTCGTTCTCTTTTGTCAATGTAATTCCCAACGAACCGAAATGAAGACGAATATCTGCATAATCGTGTTTCGATGATTACATATTCATAAGTAACATAAAAGTGAGTGTGTTAATTAATCAATAGTACCCTGTGGAACATGAGAATCTTTCAACACCAACAATTTCAATGGCTTCATTGACATCCATCGCCGGCAAAAAAAGCATCCCGACGATTAACTCTGGATTGATCATGAACCGAATCTCTTCCTATTTTAAACCAAAACCCTCTTTAGAACTTCAACGAATTTTCAAACACAAAGTGACAATAACATACCTGGACACATCCCTTACGAAGGGCACCGCCTCCTAAATACTTATTTGCGAAATCAACTTCAAGAGCTTCGCTACATTGATCCTCAATCAATCCCGAGGTATATACCTACGTTATAAAAATCGTAACTTTACCGCACATTTTTTTGTATACACAAACCAATTAACATGGACATCATAAATGTATGTGTTTACCTCGACACGACAGAGTGGAGAAGTAGATGTGTTCCAAAAACTAGCATCTGGGTATGTGACATGGATAGGATGGTTTTCGAACGGAAGAACCTTTCGTTCGAAGGAAATGAGGCCTGGAGGCAAACAAGAAGCTATCCTTTCGAAGTAATGAACAATGCATCTTATCTTGTGTTCTTGCTTTTCATCCTTCTTTGTGTTCATGAGATTCCTGCAACATTTTTAATTGTCAATGATGA
Organism: Gynandropsis gynandra; assembly: GCA_036759665.1. NCBI lineage: Eukaryota > Viridiplantae > Streptophyta > Magnoliopsida > Brassicales > Cleomaceae > Gynandropsis > Gynandropsis gynandra. The sequence goes on along the minus strand of CM071863.1, from coordinate 2,425,583 downwards.
ACTCGCGTTTAATTAATTTCAAAAACTGACACAATTGATAAATCTGTATATTATTTCTGTGTATTCAAATGTCTACAGCAATGGTGTATATATGGATCTTCATAAAAACAACAAATCAGGAAGAAAATCAAAATAGGAAAATGAATCCCGTAATTAAAGGAAAGAGTAAATGTCATAATCTTTCAAATCCCGTGATCAAGTTTAAAAATTTAGAATTATCCAATATTATATATATATATAGTTAATATTTTAAGCGATGTAGGACGACAAGATATAAATGGACATCACAATCGGGTCCCTACATCGATATATTCAAATCATGACGAATTAGGTTCGATATCATGTCAATTATTACTTGAATTTAACTATTTCCAAAAACTAATTCAAGAGTTTAGGATTGCCAAATTTCATATATATAAATTTATAATTCATATATTAATTAATAAATCACAACACAACAGAACACTAACATACAATCTTGACGTTCCTAGACTCACAGGACAACCAGCCCAATCAGAGTCACACCACGCATGTATCTGTAGATCAGAGTCTGAACGAAGTAATATGCCTTGCCCGGGATTCCCTTTAAGATAACGTACGACTCGCAAAGCTGAGTCCCAGTGCTCACGTCGAGGTGCCTGTAGGAACTGGGAGAGTGTGTGGACCGAATATGCTAACTCGGGATGAGTAACAGCTAGATAAATCAGACGTCCCACAAGACGACGATATGGCAAAGGATCTGAAAGAAAATCCCCATCGGCAAGAGAGAGGTGATGGTTCTGCTCAAGAGGAAAACGAGCCGGCTTCGTCCCAAGTAAACCAGTTTCTGAGATGATGTCTAAAGCATACTTACGTTGGCACAAGTAAATACCCGTCGAACTTCTCGCTACTTCAATACCCAAAAAATATTTCAGAGATCCCAGGTCTTTCATGTGGAAACAAGAGCTGAGATAACTCTTGAATGCTTGAATAGCAACCAAGGAATTTCTCGTGATAATCAGGTCGTCCACATATATTAAGACATGGATCCTTATCTCAGCAGACGAAAAAATGAACAGAGAGTGATCTGAAGGCGAAGATCGAAAACCATACCGTTTCAGAGACTGCCCAAGCTTTGCGAACCAACATCGATGGGCTTGTTTCAAACCATATAAAGATTTCCGAAGATGACAAACCTTAGAGGGATCAGATAAAGGAAAACCCGGAGGCGGCTTCATGTAAACTTCCTCATCTAAATCACCATGAAGAAATGTATTGTGCACGTCCATTTGGTGCACTTCCCAATTTTTTGCAGCAGCCACAGCTAGAAACAAACGTACCGGTGACTATTTTTGCAACAGGAGCAAAAGTTTCCTCGTAATCAATTCCTTCAATCTGGTTATTGCCTAAGACAACCAGAGTGCTTTGTATCGCTCAATTGACCCGTCGGAGCAATATTTGATCCTTAAAAACCCATTTACTTCCAATTGCTTTCTTTCCCGGTGGTAGAGTCGCCAAAGTCCACGTCTCGTTTTCTTCAAGAGCTCGGATTTCAGTTTGCATAGCAGAAAACCAGCGAGCATCTCGAAGTGCTTCTTTATATGATCGTGGCTCATATCCATCTGTGATAGCCGTTAGGAATGCACGATGTTGAGTAGAAAATTTTGTGCAGGAGACATAATCTGTAATTGGGTAGACCGATGTCGAGGGAAGGCACGAAGGGACATGAATTGTGTGCATTTTTTTCTCTGTGTCCTTTGCCTAGGAGAGGAGAAGTCGTAGTTGCAGGCCCAATTTCTCGAGAAGAACCAGAATTCCTTTGCTGAACTGTAGGAGATATATATTCGATTGGACTAGACGTAGACGAGGTTGGTACTTCATGAGAAGCAAGAGAACCTGAAGTATCTGTACGAGTACCCCCCCTTGATTCAGAGTCTCTCGGGCCTAATGGTAAGTTGTCCGAGGCAGGAGCTACAGTGGCCGGAACAGAGACATTGATTTCATCATCGGATGGCCAATTCCAATCAGAAACAGAGGGAAGAACCAAACCTTCACGAGATCCATTAGTGGAAACTGTACTGAGCGCAAAGGGAAAAATATTTTCCCGGAAATGCACATCTCGCGATACAAAAAAAATTCCTCTGTCGAGATCGTATACGCGCCAACCTTTCTTGCCGTGTGGATAGCCAACAAATATGCATCGATGGCTGCGAGAAGCAAATTTATCCCCGTCCGTGTGTTGGTTGTGAACATAACACAACGAACCAAAAACTCGAAGATGAGTATAATCTGGAGCCGAAAAGGAGTGCGACCATCTAAGACAGGTGTTGGTGTCCGGTTAATCAAGTGTGCTGCTGTTAATACACAATCTCCCCAAAACTCGATTGGCAAATTGGCTTGAAAGAGAAGCGACCGAGCTATGTTCAGTATGTGTTGATGTTTGCGTTCCGCCCTTCCGTTTTGTTGCGGAGATCCAACACAAGAAGTCTCGTGTACGATGCCTTCATCATGAAAGAAACGAGTGAGACACATAAATTCGCTGCCATTATCGGTTCGGATTCGTTTGACGACTTTATTGAATTGACGAGCAACCATGGCAAGAAATTGACGAAGATATGTAGAAACCTCTTGTTTGTTCGTCATAAAAAACAACCAGACCCCTCATGAATAATCATCAATAATTGTAAGAAATTATTTGGCTCCTGAAAATGACGGTGTACGGTACGGACCCCAAACATCACAATGTATTAGCTCAAAAATAGAACCACTTTTATTAGAGCTTGTCGGAAAACAGTCTCGTGTCTGTTTAGCGCGGAAACAAATTTCACACGCATTATTCAACATCTCACTACGTGAAGAAAAAGTCAAATCAGAAATAGACTCCAATATCTTCGAAGATGGATGTCCAAGTCGTCGGTGCCAAGTGTCGGCCGAGCACAGCTCCCGAGAACTAACAGCAGCAACATGCTCCACACTTCGAAAATAATATAAACCATCTAATTGTTCACCTGCTCCAATCATCGTCTTTGTAACTCGGTCCTGAATGACGCAAAGCTCATTAGTAAACTGCACAATGTAGTCCCGTTGTCCAAGAAGTTGAGAAATGGAGATTAGATTATGGCTGAGACCCTCAACATAAAATACATCGTGCAACAAAAGATTAGTAGTAAGCTGGACATTGCCACGTTGAAGAGCTATACTTTCCCGTCCGTCAGGTAGAATAATGGAACAAGAAGCCATGGAAGAAATATCCCGAAGACATGTAAAATCTCCTGTCATGTGATGAGAACAACCGGAGTCCAAAACCCAACGGGAGTCTAGAATCTTACCCGCAGTGGTCTCGGTAGCACCGATTTTGGAGGCATTGAGGAGAGCCACAATAGTTTTCAAATGCTCCTCGCTTATCCCGCTGATGGCAGATAGGTGTGACTCCGTGGGACTTAGCTGCGACGAGGACGAAATCTGAGTCGAAACAGTCTATGCGACATTCACACGAGCGACAGCATTGACGCCCGAGGAACCACGACCACGAGAAGGTGTCGGTGTTCCCCGACCTCGGCCAACGCGAGTTCTAGGACGATCGCCCCACCATTCAGGGTATCCGCGGATCTGGAAACATGCATCAGACATGTGACCTGTGCGACCACAATGCAAGCAAGTCAGTTTGTCTTTGTCATCAGAATAAAACCGAGGAGGAGGAAACCGAGGACCAATGCCCTGTTTCATCGCAAAAGCCATGGCAGAGGTTCGTGCATCATGAGATTTTCCCGTCGTATGTGAACTCTCATCCTGCAAAACCATGTTGTACACAGTATCCAAATCAGGTAATGGATCACGAGACAAGAGATTTGACCGTACAACACCGTACATCGAATCATCCAATCCCATAAGGAAATCATGGACACGATCCTCATTCCGATCTTTCTCTAGTTGAGAGGTGATGCCGCAGGTACAACCCCCACACTTGCAAGTTCGCAGGGGACGGGAATTAAGCAAATCGCGCCAAATTCGGCTCATTTTGCCATAATAGGCATCAATACTTAAACCATGCTGAGTACACCGAGCAAGTTCAGAACGGAGCTTCTGGATCCGAGGGCCATGCTTTACTGCAAATCGGTTCCGCAGATGCTCCCACAAATCAGAGGCTTCTTCACGGTGTGCCACATCAGTCCGTAGTTTGGATTCGATGGTATTTTTAATCCAAGACACCACCAACGAGTTATTCGTCTCCCAATCCTCAAAATCTGGAGAGTCAAGAGTAGGGCGAGGGATTGTTCCATCGGCAAAGCTGAATTTCTTCCTTGATTTCAAAGCATGTCGAATGTTGATCTCCCACTTGTCGTAGTTGTCTCCTTTGAGGAGAGGCTGTGAGAGGATGATTCCGGGGTTGTCGCTCGGGGTCAAATCGTAGGGAGATATTGTGCGACGTTGCACAACAGCTCCTTCGGGGTTCGATGCAGCGGGGTTCAAAGACATGGTCGGGAATTTCGGTTTGCTGGATGTAAAGTTCGGGGGTTTCGGGGAATTTTGGTTTGGGGAATTTTGCTCTGATACCATGATAAAATATGCGACTACATTTTGAATCAAGTTCTCGTTCCTTTATTAATCATACAATATTTTTTTATATAGTATCCAATATCGTACGAAAAAGGAAATATAATATCGCAGAATATTATACAATCTTCGAAAATATTTCGGTATTAAATAAGATATCAAATAATGTCTAGAATATCTCGTAGAATATCATCACAATAATCCGTGTGATCTCAGAGAATATTCTCGTATCAATCACACGAATTATATCCGTTATACCCTCCCTCAAGTTGGAGGCGTGCAAATTGTGGACGCCCAACTTGTAAGAAAAACGCTCATGGGTCGGTACATCAGAGGGCGTCGGGTTCGGTACGCCATAAGGCGTCGGGTTCGGTACGCCATAGGGCGTCGGGTTCGGTACACCATAGGGCGTCGGGTTCAATACGCCATAGGGCGTCAGGTAGCTGAGTCGTCGGGAATTTCTTTAGTTGAGTCGTCGGGAATTTTGGTTTGGTTTATGTCGGGAATTTCTGGGTTTAGGTCGGGAATTTGGCTTCGGGTAGCTGAGTCATCGGGAATTTGGCTGATTTCAAGGTTGGGTTCTGTCGAAGGTTTCTAGGTAGCTGAGTCGTCGGGAATTTCTTTAGTTGAGTCGTCGGGAATTTTGGTTTGGTTTATGTCGGGAATTTCTGGGTTTAGGTCGGGAATTTGGCTTCGGGTAGCTGAGTCATCGGGAATTTGGCTGATTTCAAGGTTGGGTTCTGTCGAAGGTTTCTGTCGAAGGCTGATGTTTTCTGGGTTTCGGGAAGGTTTTGAAGGTTGAGGGTTGAGGGTCGAAGGTTGAGGTTTCTGTCGAAGAAGACGAAGGTCGAAGAAGATGGAGGTTGAGGGTTTGGTTTTCTGGTTTTCTGGTTTTCTGGGTCGAAGAATTTCTGGGTTGAGGGTCGAAGGCTGAGGTTTCTGTCGAAGAAGACGAAGGTCGAAGAAGATGAAGGTTGAGGGTTTGGTTTTCTGGTTTTCTGGGTCGAAGAATTTCTGGGTCGAAGAAGGTCGAAGAAGATGAAGGATTAAGGGTTTGGTTTTCTGGTTTTCTGGGTTGAAGAAGATGAAGAGAAAATTTCTGGGTTGAAAGAAACCGACGAAGAAGATGAAACAACCCTTAAGGCTCTGATACCATGACACAATTGATAAATCTGTATATTATTTATGTGTATTCAAATGTCTACAGCAATGGTGTATATATGGATCTTCATAAAAACAACAAATCAGGAATAGGAAAATGAATCCCGTAATTAAAGAAAAGAGTAAATGTCGTAATCTTTCAAATCCCGTGATCAAGTTTAAAAATTTAGAATTATCCAATATTATATATATATATAGTTAATATTTTAAGCGATGTAGGACGACAAGATATAAATGGACATCACAATCGGGTCCCTACATCGATATATTCAAATCATGACGAATTAGGTTCGATATCATGTCAATTATTACTTGAATTTAACTATTTCCAAAAACTAATTCAAGAGTTTAGGATTGCCAAATTTCATATATATAAATTTATAATTCATATATTAATTAATAAATCACAACACAACAGAACACTAACATACAATCTTGACGTTCCTACTTGTCATAGAGGCTATATCTGTATATCGTGTTGTAACAATCTATTGTTTATTTAAATCGATTTAAAAATCTCATTGAGGATATGTATAATCATTTGAATTACATATGCAAGAGACAAAAAAATATAATTTTTTTGGATTCTAAATAGAAAATAAATTTTAGAGAAAATTTTTGTTAAAAACAAACTATAAGTTATCAAATCGATATGAAAATTAAATAATTTATGTTTGTAATTTTATCTTCGATTCAAGTGAAAAAGTTTGATAATTTTTTTGATGATTCTATTATTTTGTCTTGATGATTTTATTTTATATATCATAAAGGAAAATCTTGTATTTATAATATCAAAACTATTATATTTTGATATTTAAACATAAGGTTATAATAGATTTTAAATAAATATCAAAATTTATAATTAGAAGATATTTACACATGCCAAATACACTTTAATTTTGAAATATATTTTGCTTTGAATGTAATAAGAAAATTTTTATTCAAATATAAAAATATAATAAATTAATATATTTATCCGGTATACTCTCCTCTTTTAATGAATAAATAAATTAGTCTTAGTTTCGCCAAAATCCCACACGTCTTAGAAAACAAGACCCAATACAGAATAAAAAACCAGACGAAAGGAAAATTAGGTCACGACCTACTTGAACAGGATTACTTCTATAGGTTCATACCTCTGTATCCTTGAGTTCTAAGGAGACAGGCTCAAAAACCTGATGGATGATTCATGGCCGTGCGATCGGAGCGTGAATGACGGCGAAGATGTCTTCTCGAGGCTTCCAATGCTGTAGAGGATCGTTACCCAGTTACGGGCTCGTCCCGTCCTGGGGTGGTCGTACGGCGGTCTGACAGGTTCTCTCTTTTTTTTTTTGTTAATTGAGCTTTGCCCATTCTTTCTGGGTAAATTTTCATGATCATATGTTTTCTCTCACGTTTGTTCAACGATTCGCTCTCGATTGGAATTAGATTTGTTAACTAAGAATTGAGCGTGAAGTGCTCGACGAAATGTCTCAGAGAGACAGATTTCTTTCCTCGGTTGCATTCAGAATGGAGTTCTCTTATGTTAAAATTTTAATCTTTCCTATGATTTTTTTTTTAAAAAGAAGCTTTTGTAGCTGAGAATAAACATCATTCTTGGTATGTTTGAATGTAGTTGGCTCAAATAGGTTAATGGGTATTATGGAGAGACTTCAAGGACTAGGAAATTGTCATACAATGTCACTAGCAAGAATGTTATACTGAGGCACTTATGAAAGACTGTCAAAGGAGTTGAGCATAGGCCACACATACCCGAATAATTTGTCGAAATTGATGATGGGTAGACGATTTGAGCCTCGGTTTGTGATGGGATACAAACAGAAGAAAGAACAGGCAAGAAGAGCACCTACGAGTTCCTGCCAGAGCCACAAAAAGCAACTTAACTTGAGATATTAAGGACATGGTCTCACAATGTGGATAGTGTGCAACATGATCTTAAGGAGCTTGTCTGGCTTTGGGTATCTACCTGGCTGAGGAACACGATGCCCGCTTCTTGGGGTCTCAGTAAGCGAATACCCGTTTGGGTTCCATCAATGAGATTATCTGCATTCAGATAGTGTACTTCTAAAAGAGATGGGAATCTCAGGAGAAGACAAGCCATGAATGGGATGATGTTTTCAAAACATCTCCTTGTTTCTTCTCTCGACAATCTCTGCAACAATCAAAATGGTCAGATTTGCAGGGCAAGGTTTCTTATCAGACAAGAAACAAGAACCGTGGAACTCAGTGTTTGACTTTGTCACCTCATCAAAGAAGAGAGCGTAGCCTTGAAGGGCTGAAGGTGAAAGTGGGGTTGTTAATGAGAGAGCTTGTCCAATGTCGGAGATGACTTCGGCCAGAGTTTCTCCTGAGTTGAGTCTGCTGTGACTCGGTCCTTTGGACATTGCTTCTAGAACCTCCACTACATGAGGCGACGGCCAAACCAGAGATGATGACTGAATCACCAATGGCAGGTACGGTAATATGGACCTCAGATCTTCCCTTTTCTCCATTGTCTCTCTGAGGAAGTTCTGTTAATGATGAAGTCAACTCTGGCACACAATAACAAGAATACTGACATATATATAGATATTTATATATGTCTGTTAGGATCATGTGTTGTCTTGATCTGAGTAGGATACGTTTTTATATATTTTCTTGCTGTTCAAGGAACATGAAAAGGTCAATGGCAACCCGACATGTCTTCCGTTGAGCATCTGTACAGCTCAACGCCTGAAATTAAGTCTTCTATGGAGCATCAATTGTACTCTAGTAATGCCTACAAAAGCGATCTAAACACCCATTAAAGACGATCTAAACACCTGCAAGAGATGATTTTGATTTATCCTTGGATCTTGAGGACCTCTTGGCTTATACTCTTGAATCTACACTAAATAATTCTGTATAATCGTTATAGGATTATGGACAGGTTACTTTAAACACAGATTTGCATTGAGCTCTTACAAGATATGCTAAGACATGTTTCTTGAGTTCAACTGGAGTTTCAACTTGATGTTTATTTACAGACAACGCCACAGGAGAGCGAAGGAGAAGCACACTGTGGAAGTTGTCTCTGTACCAACAAATGGAATAAAGAAGCAGACACATGGTGCAGACTTTCAGGTATTGACGTATACAAACACATACATTACAAGGCTACAGTTCTTATCCCAACACTATGCTTTCACTGGAAATGAAGACTGACCCCATATTGTTTCTTGTTCAAGGAATTAATAATCTTCAACGGAAAGGTAAGAAAAGGAAGAAAGAGAATCCAACTTCAACGAACATTTGGTACATGGAGACTCACTGAATCCAAGTATAGCAAGCCATGGGAGGAACAGAACTCTGCTGTTTAAACAGAGAGTGAAGGAATGAGCCAGGAGAAGAGGCCGGCTTCTGTTCTTCTGCTGAGCCTGTCTGATGAATACTCCACCAGCTTACTCCAAAGGTCTCCGACCGTCCATCCTTGAGAAGCAATCTGTTTAGTTACCTGGTGTAAGCATCTTTTCAGCATTAGCCAAAATTATCAATCTCCAAGGAGGATAAAAATGATAAGATCAGCAAGACTTATGTGCTTTTAGAGTTGGAAAAGAAGAATCTAATGCTACAAAAGTAATACCTGATCGAGATTTTCCAGTGCTTCGAGCTCAAATGTGTAGTATGACATGAAGGGTCTTCCTGACTGGAATGAAGAGAATTCTAGTTACAAAGAAGCCTTGAGCTTATAAAAGATGGTTAATGATAAATAAAGAGTACCTGTGAGGCAGCAAGCCACTGAATCATGGTCTTTAGTTGAGGGTCGCCTCTGAAGATGCCGCAGCCCCAGTTCCCTGTTGCAATACCGATCTTCTCTTCATGGTCACAACACGACCTCAGCTTTTTCTCAGAACTGTCTGGATCTTGGTTCACAGAAACTGATTGAAAAGGATCAAGGGCCTATGACATAGAAGTTTTTATTCTGGGTAGGTCAGAAAAGTTCATCTCAAATGCAAAGGCAGACAATGAGGAGTAGTGTCCTTACAGAAGACAGTGTTTCAGTTTGAACATGATCAGGGGGATTATTGTCTGTCTGAAGCTGGAAGTGATGCAGATATCCACAGAAAGCCTTGTTAACCTCGCTGTGGAAATAAAAGAACGGTGAATGCAAAATATACAACAAGAGAAAGGTGAGAGGCCTAAAGACAAGTTTTGCAAACCGAAGAAGGCCTTCAGGTTTGTATTGTTTCGATCCTGCACGAGGCATTGCATCTATAGCTAAGACTCTTGTTTTTCGCCTTCCGAAAATGTCTAGTTCCCTTTTATCGACATAATCACCAGCAAATCTGAATGAAGCTCCATACCTGTACGTCTCACATTATGCTTAACTAAGATAATTGGATTTCTTGAAAGTCATAAGCCTAAAATTTTCTTCAATTTGCAGGTTCATACCCTATGTAGTGTGAGAATCTTTCAACACCAACAATCTCAATGGCTTCATTGTCATCCATTCGAGGCAAGAACAACATACCAGCAATGAGTTCGGGGTTGATCATAAACCGTATTTCTTCCTATATAAGAGGGCAAACTTGAAAAAGAAATGCAGAATCTGATGCAGCAGATGAAATGGTAGAACGATGGTTTAACGATTCAGACCTGGACACATCCATTACGCAGAGTGAGACCTCCGAAATACTCATCTGCAAAATCCACTTCAAGAGCTTCACCAGGTTGATCTTCTATGAATCCTGAAGTGTGAACCTACTCCAGTATAATAGATATACCAAAGGAGAAAGTTATTGAAATGCATACTCAAAGGATAATTCAAAGACATGAAGACTTGGATTACCTCAAAGGGGCAAAGCGAGGCCATGGATTTACGCCATGAATCAGCATCAGGGTAAGAAGCCAATGGAAGAACTTTCCTCTCAAACGAAACGAAGCCCGTAGGCATACATTGACATATCCTTTGGAAGTAATGAACGATGCACCTTATTTTGTTCTCATGGTTCTTGCTCTCACGTGTATACATGTACCTTTGAATACAACATGGATTTGTAACAGATTGAATATTTCGTCTGAATGGATTCGCATTTCTTGCAAACTTATAGAATAGACAGCGAATAGATCGAAGATGACATACGAAAACAATTCGTGAAAGTTAATTCCTTGAAGATGCCTTGAACTTCTGTCAGCTTCAGGGAACAAACAAAGGAAAGAACATGCAAGAAGAGCTGCAATCAACTCCTGCCAATACCAATGAAACATAAGAGGAAATTTACATTCACACCATTGGTTTGGGTCTAATTTAATCCAAAAGCAATCCAAAACTTTAGGGTGTAAGTGCATGATTTATGTTCTAGCCGAGATATGATAATCTACCGCAACTTTTCATGGTCCAACTTCGTATTATTAAAATCATGATGAATTAGGTTATGATATTAAATAGTTTTGAAGTTATTTCAACCCAAAAAATAATTTTAAAGTCTAAAATTGTCCAATATCATATATATATATATATAATTTATATATTTAACTGATGTGTGAGAACACATGTAACATAATATTCATCTAATATGATCCATATTAACTAAAGAACTTATAAAGTAACCTGGCTAAGGAACACAAGTCCGGCTTCTTGAGGGGCTAGTATGCGAAGAGTCGTTGTCGTTCCATTGAAAAAATGGTCGGCCTTTTGATTGTGCATCTCTAATATTGAAGGTAATCTAAGAAGTAATCTGGCCAATGCTGGCATCACCTCATCAAACCATTTACTCGACTCTTCTCTCGATATTTTCTGCATTTTCAACAAAACAATCCTTCATCTTGTCTAATTAAATCTAAAAGTTAGTTTAGAAAATAAGGATTATCCGATGCCTTATGTAAAAATGTGGGACAACACAACATAAATACTCGTTTTAGATCCAGATTGGATATTGGAGCGTGCATATTACAAACAGAAAACCAACATCGAAATATTTTGAAACAGGACGAATCATATTCCGATATACCATGTAAATATATATAGAATTGAATCTAAAAAAACCAAAATACTATATCAAGAATGTTTTGTATGATTTATGTCTTAATCGATGATTTACAACACAACATAATAACGAATCATTACCTTGTCAAAGAAAGTTGCATAGCCTTGAAGAGTAAAGGGTTTAAGGAGAGATGAATCGAAGGAGAGGGAGTTCCTCAAATGGGCAATTCTAATGGCCAAAGCTTCTCCGGAGTTAACTTTAGATTGACTTGTACCTCTAGACATTGCCTCTAACTCTTTTGCAACAAACGGAGGCCAAACCAGAGAAGATGACTGATTCACCAGAGGCAGATATGGAAGTATTGAGTTTAGATCATCTCTCTTCTCCATCCTCCACGTTTGTGATTTCCTCAAACAACCTCCAAAGAAGAAATAATGATGATGTTGTTGTTGATGATGATAATGATGATTATGGTAATGTATTTATAAAATTCTTTCAGAGAGTTGACTTGATCTTAGCTTGGAGACGAAGAAACCAACGACAACACTCCTTTTTTTTTTGTTATAACGACTGATGGAACCTAAAGTCAAAACATGAAGAGGTTGTTTGGAAAGACCGTGTCCATGTGCTCTAATGGTTATAATTCTTACAACAACAGACCAATCAAATCCTTTCTATTACCGTGATCCCCATGACTGGTAAAATCTTGGGTTTAGATATGTACCAAAAGCTTGATTTGAATTTTATAATACTTTTTAGAGAAGTATGCATTCTTAGATGAATGATATAATGACAATTATTCGATTTGTATATTGAAACAAACCATGTGGTAGAATATTCTACGGAAGTATTCTTCGTATTTTTTGGAGGATTGATCGTCTAAGTCTTTAGATATTCTTTCTCAATTATAACATTCGTGTCATAATTACACAATTGGGGGTCATGTTTTGGTTTGGTTTTGTCTTGTTACCAAAGCATCGTCAAAGGTTTCTCTTTTGATCCATCACTTTAAAATCAACTTCTTCGATCATGTTTCCACTCTGGTTTCCTATTTGAAGAATAATATCTTCTATAAAAAATCTAACAAGGTATAAATGATTGGTCCATCCCGATTTTGAATGCTCTGATGATAGCCCATCGATTGCAATGTCCATGTTTCAAGACCAAATTTAGGAGGGTTTATATTATATTGTCTCATATTGTCTAAATATGAATTATTATAAACATTTAAACTACATTTTGATATTAGTTAAAATCAAATTCATATTTACAAATAAAATAAAAAATACATTCCAATTCATGTTAAAGAATTTGGTTACGATGGAATTTTTTATTAAAAACATGGACTCCTATTATTTTCAAAACAAACTAGTTTCTTTTTCATTATTGATAACACGTAGTGTGTGTTAGTTTTAGACTAGGAATTTATATCATTTTCGCATAGTTTGCATAGCACGAGTTACGAATCCGACACGAACGTTCTTTATATACTCCCTTTTTGTTGATTTTCAGATTTTAAGGCGACAAGGCCTATTCGAGCTTTAGAATGTCGATTCTTGGATTCAACTGCGTATAATGGGAGTTACAAGCCATTCGGAGCAACTTTAGGCCACAGAATCAAATGGAACACTCAAGCATCGAACAAAATGAATGAAAACAAGAAGATAACTCAGCCTGCTCGGGCTTGGAAGAGGCCCGCGCGGGTTGCAACTCCAGCAAAGTTTGCACGACTCAGGGAGGCTTGGAACACGCCCAGCTTGGATGAAGAACACGACCCCGTGCGGGGTGGCTACGTTGCCCGCGCGGGCTGCACATTGACCAGCAAAGTTTGCCCAGGTCGGGCTGATGAAGAGCCCGCTCGGGCTGGAGGAAAACACTCACCTCACGCGGGTAGAGCATGACTTTCGCATTTTCTTTTCAGTTGACAGACTTATTCTTATTCTTTTTGCATTGATGTACTCGGTGAGCTATTACGTTGTATCTTCTTTGGGATTGTGTGATTTGTTTTCATAGGTTTTCCGACGTCGATATCATCCCTTAAGAAGGAGACGCATACAACGTCCAGCCACATCACCAATTTGGGACAGCAAGAGACACAAGGTGCACACGTTCTACCCTTCTTTTCCCGTATTTTAGTGTGCGAGATTTTCTCTTAGGTCTTAAACACCGAGACGGTGTTTCATTCACGTCTGGGGGAGTACTCGTCGAGTAACATGCATGTGATTAGGATTAGATGTTGTTTTTTTTGTTTTTTAGGAATAAACAGATGGAAACCTCGTACGAATTTTTGAGCTTTAGTCATTATTTTGCGACTTTGTCGAATCGTGAACAATAGTCTAGGTTTGCTAAGAAGTCTTTTAGATACCGATTAGTCGAGTAGTTGTGCTTGAAACCATGATCTATATAGTTGCATTCACCGCCTAGGTTTCAGTACCAAGTATCCATATCTCCGTGTATACTGTTTATCCACTTGCTTTGTTTGATATATTTTACCTTCATGGATTATTAGATTCTGGACAAGTTTCTAACTATTTCAGGTTTACATTGACATGAGTACATCAAGATCGATGGTTCAGATCTAAGTGGTGGGTTGAGGCGCTATTCTACGTCCTAAGGGTTAGAGTTGATGCGTAATCTTTGGTAAAAAAAATTGTTCTTCAATAACACACCTCTTCACTCTGCTAAGGTTACAAGACCTTATGAGTGTGCCATAGGCAGCCTGGGTCTAAGTAGAAAGTCATCCCTCTTCGACTTCGACGTCCTAGAAACCAAGCCGGATCTATATAAAAAAAAAAGAAAAGAGAATAAGAATGAGAATACGAGTCTAATGATATCTCAAGCTTAGGGGAATTGGTATGGAGATTGCTTGGACGTTGTCTAGGGGTACGAAATAGACTTAGGTTATTGGTAGGATTGCATGGCTCATGACTTTCGGTTGATAGAAGTCTGAACTAGGTACGCTTAGGCTTACGTTCATGTGACGCGTTGTTTTGCATAATGACTAATCCTTCGAAGTTTTTGTGCTAGTGTCCATTGTTGTTTAGCTCCTCTTGTACTCGACTATCGGTTTTGCTCGAGGATGAGCAAAGGGTAAGTATGGGAGAGTTTGATAACACGTAGTGTGTGTTAGTTTTAGGCTAGGAATTTATATCATTTTCGCATAGTTTGCATAGTACGAGTTACGAATCCGACACGAACGTTCTTTATATACTCCCTTTTTGTTGATTTTCAGGTTTTAAGGCGACAAGGCCTATTCGAGATTTAGAATGTCGATTCTTGGATTTAACCGCATATAATGGGAGCTACAAGCCATTCGGAGCAACTTCCGGCCACAGAATCAAACGAAACACCCAAGCATCGAGCAACTCCAGCAAAGTTTGCACGACTCGGGGAGGCTTGGAACATGCCCGGATTGGATGAAGAACACGACCCCGTGCGGGGTGGATACGTTGCCCGCTCGGGCTGCACATTGACCAGCAAAGTTTCCCCAGGTCAGGCTGACGAAGAGCCCGTTCGAGCTGGAGGAGAACACTCACCCCGCGCGGGTAGAGCATGAGCCCGCGCGGGCCACCTTTCTCTCAACAACCTGTTTTGAATTCAAACTCGAATTAGAAAGAGAAGGGGCGATCGAGGGCAAGGAGGACGACATACAGGCCAGGAGAGGGACTGAAAGACACAAGGAGAAACTCGGGAGAAGCTGGAGAAGAAAAGAAACAACAATCCGGACTTCGGTATCAAGATAGGGAAGATCGAAGAATCGTATTTCTTACTCTTTATCATGTCTAGGGTTTATTTCTCTTGTTTTACAGTAGATTCCATGAGTGACTAAGCCTCTAGCTATGGGTTAGGATTGCCGGATTTGTAATGGATGCTTGAAATTATTCGTTAATGCTTAGACTTATCGAAGTTTTCTTGAAATTCGGTTTTGCAATCAACATCGTAAATGTCTTATACTTGTTCTGACTGCTCAGTAATTTAGGAATTCGTGTTTAGCTGGAAGGTTAGATTATGTATCCGGAACAGTTGATTGTAGATTAAGCTTGATTAATGAGAATCTGACCGGCCGGTTAATCGACTTAGGAATTAGGATTGCGCGCTTAACGCTACCGTAATCACTAGTTAATCATTGCTAGAAGGTAGGATTGCACGTTGTTATGGTTAGGAGGTTTATGATTCGTAAGAACCATTCCTTATTTACGAGCATGAATTCCCCGTTATCAAGATAATTCGATAGGTCCTTGATCCTTTGTTAGTTGCATCCTTGCAAATCCCGGTAATGCAAAACTCATAGTGTTTTTAATTATCAAATTTTTCACGTCACCTCATCGCTATCATTATCCATTTTAGTATTTTAGAAACCTGTCCCACATCACCATCAATTCAATCCGTCTTAATTTAGTCGTATTTGTTATTGGTATATGGCCTTCATGCATGGTCAATGGTCAAGAGGACCATTATGTTTATCTTCTTGGTCTTCTCCCCACCTAGTTTTTCTCTTAGTCTTTGCCTTGGTATTTGTTATGCAATTACTCTAATTCTTTTATCTTTGACCAACCATGTATATAAATAGGTAATCATCCCTCCTTGTTTCATAAGAAAAATAATCTTCTTCTTTGAATCTCTTCTTACTAGTATTCTCGTTGTCTCTTAATCTTTATGGTATCAGAGCCTAAGATTTTGGGTATTTTTTCTTGTTTTTCTTGTTGTCTTTGCTTCTCATATCCACAGATTTGTTACTATGGATGCTGGGAAGAACATCTCCGTTACATTCAACAGAAGCAATTATTCTGTGTGGGCTAGCTAAGCTTGCAAAAGCTAACCTAGGTATGAGTGGCCTTTGGAGCCATGTCACTGATGGATGCACGCGACCGATCAATTCAAGCTCTGGCTCGGAGAAGTGGGAACAAGAAAATTTCACCGCTTTATTTGTTCTACAAAACTCATTGGAGCCAAGTATTCTTCGAGCGTACAACCACAACGAAACGCCTAAGGCGCTATGGGATGAGCTAAAGCAAGTGTATGGCAATGAATACAACCTTAGTCGAGTATTTGAAGTAAAGAGGGCTCTCATAAATCTCAAGCAAGAAGGGAGGCCCTTCAATGATGCTCTTGGAGACTTCAAAGAATTAGTGGTCGAACTCAATGTGCTTCGACCTCAAACCATCAGCACTGTGGAGATCGTCGAGCGCAACAATCAAGACCAAGTGTTTGGTCTCTTATTTATTCTTGATCAAAGTTATAATCATCTAATTCAACATATCCTTCGACAGGCACGTTACCCTCCTTTACGGAAGTGTGCTCTATGATCCAAATAGAAGAAGGGAACAATCGCTTATTCAAGGGACTTACGGAGGTTGCTCATGTTGCTAAAGGATCGGACTCTACTAGAAACTTCAAAGGGCCCGATGACTCGTTCAAAGGATCAAACACAAGTAAAGTGTATTTTTGTGAGCATTGTAAGAAAAAGGGTCATACGAAGGATCGTTGTTGGCTTCTCCATCCTCATCTCAAGAATAAAGGAAAGGCAAGCTATCAAGACAAGCAGACAACAAACACGGCTACCGAAACCGAATACATCACCAAAGCCGACTTCGAGAATATGATGCATCTCTTCAACAAATCAATTTCTACTGATACGGAGGATGCGGGTAACTCTTCTCTAAACTCTTCGATAAAGGATTTTATTATAATTGATTCTGGAGCTACTAACCACATGATTAGATCGTGTGGCCTTCTGGAAGATGTTAAGCACTCTCAAGGCAATATTTCTATTGCCAATGGAGAAACCGTGCCGATCAAAGGAATTGGAAAAATAAATTTGTTTCATCAAAGTTCTACAGCTTTTTATGTTCATAGTTTTTCTAATAACCTATTATCTGTTCAAAAGATAGCTAAAGATCTCAATTGCATTGTTTATTTCGATGCTAATCATTTTTCGATACAGGATATTAAAACCAAGGAGATCATCGGTAAAGGATCGCTGAAAAATGGTCTCTACATTCTCGACAATCTCAAGAGTGATCTTTATCCGGATTGTTCTCAAAACATTCATCTCATGATAATATGAACTCATTATGGCATGCTCGTCTTGGTCACCCTCATAATAAAGTTTTAAGCATAATTTTTCCTGATATTAAGACTTGTGATGATGTGTGTGAAGCATGTGTGTTAGGCAAGCATTGTAGAACCGTGTTTCCTAAATCTATTACAAAATATGATAATTGTTTTGATCTCATACATTCTTATGTATGGACCGCTCCTTGTTATACTCGTGATAGGAAGAAATATTTCGTTACTTTTATAGATGAAAAGTCAAAATTCACTTGGTTATATATGCTTTCCTCAAAAGATGTTGTGTTTGATGTTTTTGTTACCTTTTATAATCAGGTTCTAACGCAGTATGAAACCAAAGTTAAGTGTCTTAGATCCGATAATGGAGGAGAGTATATAAACAAACAACTTCAGAAGTTTCTTGGAGATCACGGAATCGTTCACCAAACAATGTGTCCTTACACACCGCAACAAAACGGTGTGGCCGAACGTAAAAATAGACACCTGATGGAGGTCACGAGAACTCTTTTGTTCCACAAAAATGTTCCAAAGCAGTTTTGGGGCGATGCAGTGATGACGGCCTGTCACCTTATCAATCGTTTGCCAACAAAGTGTCTCGACGACAAGTCTCCTTTTGAGGTTCTAAATCAGTCCAAACCTAATATTCATTATCTTAGAACTTTTGGTTGCATTTGTTTTGTCTTTCTAATTGAATCACAACGTAACAAGCTGGAACCTCGAAGTGTAAAGACTATGTTCATCGGATACTCAACCACTCAAAAAGGTTACAAATGTTTTGACCCGAATTCTCGTAAAGTTATGGTCTCACGTGATGTTAAGTTTATTGAGGACAGGGGATTTTATGAAAAAGGAACTTGGGAAGAAATCAAAGACATCGCAATCCCTTGCGACATGGGTTTGTCTCTACGCACTCTCTTAGAATCTATTCAACTTTCTAAAAAATCCAATGCAGGATCTGCTACTCCTCCGATTACAGTTCAGAATAAAGAAAGACGTTACACATCAGAGTCTCACTCCAATGAGAACCCTGAGTTTTGTAACGCACAAGAAAAATAGCGAAATGACACGACGGAACAATCATCTGAAAGTCCAAGGCTCAGAACACAAAGGGAATCTAGTGAAGAGGATGAAATAGAAGGAAGAATTCAGGATGAAATTGTTCCTCGTCGTAGCACAAGAGTAAGACGTCCAATCACAGAATGGATGAATGACTACTTTGTCGGTCTTGCCACTACTCACCCTATTCAAAATTTTTGTGCTATTTCTCACTTATAAACTGAATATCAAGTGTTTCTTAGTAAGCTTGACAAAGAATATGAGCCTAAAAGCTTTGGAGAAGCCAAAGGGAAACAAGAATGGGAGAAGACCATGGCCGACGAACTTGTTGCCTTGGAGAAAAGCAACACATGGGATTTTGTCCCCCTTCCTAAAGATAAAAAGGCGATAGGAAGTAAATGGGTGTACAAAATCAAGTACTCAAGCAATGGAGATATAGAAAGATACAAAGCTAGACTTGTGGCTCAAGGTTTCACTCAGAAATACGGGGAGGACTACACTGAAACATTCGCTCCTGTAGCGAAACTACACTCGGTAAGAATAATTTTTTCTGTGGCTACTAATCTAAGTTGGGACCTTTGGCAGATGGATGTCAAAAACGCGTTCCTACATGGAGAAATCAATGAGGAAATCTACATGAGACCACCTCTGGGACTTCAAGTCAAACCTGGGAATGTCTGCAAACTTAAAGGTGCCCTATATGGTCTAAAACAATCCCCACGTGCATGGTACACCAAACTCTATGAAGCTCTTCCACTTCGTGAGTTCAGACGAATTAGCTCTGATCATTCGATGTTCATTCTCAAGAAACATTCAGGTATTACCGTTTTGCTTGTCTACGTTGATGATATAATCATCACAGGTAACGATAAGCTAGGAATTGAAGATACAAAGCTTTTTCTTAGATCTAAATTTGATATTAAAGATCTTAGTGCTTTAAAGTATTTTCTTGACATAGAAGTCATTAGATCTAATGGAAATCTGTTTCTCTCACAAAGGAAATATGCGCTCGATCTTCTAAATGAAACAGGAAAACTCGGAGCTAAACTCGCCAAAACTCCGATTGAAGAAAAGTTCAAGGATCACGATGAGGGGGAACCAATTCTGAATATCAATCAATATCGATGCATAATAGGTAAGTTAATTTATTTAACCATTACTTGACCTAACTTGTGTTATGTTGTGAACCAGGTAAGTCAACACATGCACAACCCAAAGACACATCATTGGAGGATGGTCGAGAGAATCCTGCGGTACATAAAGGGGGCTCCTGGAAAAGGCATCTTTAATGCAACGCAACAACAACACAAGCGTTGTTGGCTACTGTGATGCCGACTGGGCAGGTGATCGTGAAGATAGGAAGTCCACGACCGATTTTTGCACATTCGTAGGGGAAATCTCGTCACTTGGTGCAGCAAGAAACAAAATGTGGTGGCTCGTTCGAGTGCCGAAGCTGAGTACCGAGTCATGGCAAATACCACCTGCGAGTTAATCTGGATCAGGGCCGTTCTAAAGGATCTTAGGATCGAATCTGTGGAAGCTACAACGCTCCACACCCCGTCTTTCACGAAAGGACTAAGCATATAGAAGTGGACTGCCACTTCATAAGAGAAAAGTTGGAAGATGAGATCATCACATTCACGAAGAGTTCAGATCAACTTGCCGACACTTTCACCAAGGCAACTAGTGAAAAGATCTGCAAGAATCTCCATCACCGAATCGGTCTTGTAGACATCTTCAAACCTGGTGAAGTGATCAAGCTTGATCGGGGCGCATGAGTTGATGTACTCTTTTCCTAGTTGGGTTTTGTCCCTATTGGGTTTTTTCAACGAGGTTTTTAACGAGGCATCGCTCATGCCTTTGCTTCCCGATCAAGCTTGAGGGGGAATGTTATTGGTATATGGTCTTCATGCATGGTCAATGGTCAAGAGGACCATTATGTTTATCTTCTTGGTCTTC
Organism: Gynandropsis gynandra; assembly: GCA_036759665.1. Taxonomy (NCBI): domain Eukaryota; kingdom Viridiplantae; phylum Streptophyta; class Magnoliopsida; order Brassicales; family Cleomaceae; genus Gynandropsis; species Gynandropsis gynandra. The sequence goes on along the minus strand of CM071863.1, from coordinate 2,404,857 downwards.
TCCCCACCTAGTTTTTCCCTTAGTCTTTGCCTTGGTATTTGTTATACAATTACTCTAATTCTTTTATCTTTGACCAACCATGTATATAAATAGGTAACCATCCCTCCTTGTTTCATAAGAAAAATAATCTTCTTTTTTGAATCTCTTCTTACTAATATTCTATTTGTTTCTTAATCTTTAGTATTCTTAATTTAGATTGCATTAGTTTCCAGAGTTCGACCCTTATATTATATCGATCTGTACTCTTGCGATAAATGAATATTATACATTTTTATTGTTTGATATTTAGCACATCAATTGTAATAGTGCCAAAATCCAAAATAAAAATAAAAATCAAGCATATAATGCCTACCTTCGTTTATATGCCTACCTTCGTATCCACTCAATTCGCTAGGCTTTGCCTTTCCGACATAGTACTACGTTACTCGTAGACATTCAACTATAAATACATTTTGTGAAAAAAAAAATCCAAATTCCATAAATTAAATTTTCTACGCTTTTTTATTATAGAAATTAAATTATAGTTTAGTTCTCCATTGTTTTGAAAAAAAAAACTATAAATTATTGGATTATTGGTCAAAATTTTTAATTAATATTTCTTTAGTTTAATGAAATTACATTATCTAATTTCATCATTCTGAAAAAATAACAATAAAGATTCATTTTTTTTATGATTTTATTACTTAATTTACTATTCGTTATATTATAATTGTATAATTCAATTTCTCACTTTTCCGTAATTAATTTGTAAAACTATTGAAAACCCATATATTCATTTGCATGTTTCTCCTACTAGATCTCGTTTTTATACAAGAAAAAAAAAAAGAACAGCCCGCCTTTCTCATAAGGAGAAGCTAGGAATCAAAAGTGAAAGACAAACTAAAGATGTTGCAGAGACATATTAACGTAAGCAAAGGCAAAGCTTTGTCTGAATCTGTACATGTCGGTCGGTCTGAACATGCATTTCCCATTCTGACATTACCCTAATCAACACCACGAAGAAACCTCCCAAAAATATTCTCTTTTCCTTCCTTATTAAGTATGTTTATGATCACGTGTTCAGAGAAAAACAGAGTTTTTAAAGATCAAAGGGTTGTGTTTCTTATTCGTAGATCATCAAAACATGCAGATTCCTTCTTTTTCTTCTTCTTCTATCAATTCGAGTTCCCAGATGCTTGGAATGGCTGGTGTTCATCACCAAAGACAGAAACTCAAGCTTGTTCCTATTTCGAACTCACAGCAGCTTCAGCTTCCTCTGAACCAGGTTCTTCATTGTTCTTCATTGACATCATTTTATATCAGAATCTCGTTGGAGGGTATACTTCATATATTTCTTCTGATATCGGCAGAGTGTGGCGGCGATAGTGTTTGGAGGAGGATCAGACCCTGAGCTTTATCCACTGACAAAGACAAGAGCCAAAGGAGCAATTCCAATGGCAGCCAATTACAGACTCATTGATGCAGTTATCAGCAACTGTATCAACAGTGACATCACCAAAATCTACGCCATTACACAGTTCAATTCCACTTCTCTCAATTCACACCTCTCCCGAGCTTACTCAGGCTTTGGCCTCGGCAATGACGGTTTCGTCGAAGTCATTGCCGCTTATCAGAGTCCCGAAGATCAAGGATGGTTCCAGGTATGTGATCATACCATACCATACCATACCATACCATACCATACCATTGTGTCAAACGAATTCACATGATTTTATTATAACATAACACACACATATATATAGATAGACATAAGGGTTAGTAAATTAGGGTTTAGCCTAATTACTTATTATCCTTTTATAATAATAAAGGGAACTGCTGATGCAATGAGAAGGTGCTTGTGGGTGTTTGAAGAGTATCCAGTGACAGAGTTTTTGGTTCTACCTGGACATCATCTTTACAGAATGGATTACAAGACAGTAATCGAAGCTCATAGAAGAAGCAAGGCCGATATAACCGTGGTTGGGTTATGCTCTGTCACCGATCGAGACCCAGGTTTTGGTCTTATGGATGTTGATGAGACAAATCATGTCACTAAATTCACCATCCACTCCCACAAGGACCAACAACTTTCCTCTTTGGTAACTATTATATTTTGTTTCATTTTAATCATAACCCACATAATACATTTATATCGCAAACAAACTCTAATTGGAGATATTATTAAATTTAACCATTTATTAGATTTTTTAGAAGATTATTTAGGAAAATAGTTAAAGATTTTATGTGTATAAATATATAAAAATGTTGAAAATATTTTTCACACTCTCATATCATATCAAAATTTAACACCACTAAATAAACTGTTGTATATATGAACTAGTTTTTTAATCTTTCAATATTGAAATGATCTTTAATTTTGTATCTATAGGCAAAAAGCGCAAAAAGAAAGGATAGCGTCCAAAGTTCAGGGATTTACATAATCGGTAGAGAACAAATGGTAAAATTATTGAGAGAATATTTTGTGAAGGCGAAAGACTTAGCGAGTGAAATCATTCCGGGTGCTCTATCAAAGGGAATGAAGGTAAGTTAAATAGTAGAATTAACCTTACATAAGGTAAGTTAGAATTAACCTTATATACACTAAGTAATGTGATGAAAGTTCACTTTGTCAGGTGAAAGCTCATATGGTTGACATATATTGGGAGGATGTGAGGAGCATTAGAGCATTCTATAGAGCTAACATGGAGAGCATAAAGATGTCAAAATCAGCACTCAAGTATGTAACTTTTGTATGTTTTTTTTTCATAATTTGTTAGCGAGAAAAATGATAGAAATACACATGAAGTTTCTGTATAGGTTACCAATGAGTTTTGATTTAATTCAACCGTAATTTTTTTAAGATTTTAAAGTTTTCCATAATCATGAATATAAATTACTTATGTCCTAGAGTTTGTATCCAACTAAAATTAAAAATGAACCAAATTTTGATGTAATGGCAAATAAAAATTAATCCATGAGTTTGAAATTGTTCAAAACCACGTAAACGAATTCATAAAACATATCATAATCAATATAGAAAAATAAAATATAACGATAAATCAGAGAAATCTATACAAAATAAAATCGAATCACAATTATTTTTTTCATTTTGCAGTTTCTATGACAGACAGTCTCCTATGTATTCGATGCCACATTGTTTGCCTCCAAATTCTATAAGTGAAGCTATCATAACAAACAGTATAGTCGGAGACGGTTGCATCCTCAATGTACTTTCCTTTCCAAATCTTCAAAATCTTAAGTTTTACTTTGAGATCAAAATGATGAATTATACATTATTTGATATGGTTTCTAAGAGTAGAAATGCATCATAAAAGGATCGGTCGTGGGAATGAGGTCGAAAATTGCTGATGAAGTTATAATAGAGGATTCTATTATCATGGGTTCTGATATTTATCAGGTAATATATCTTTTAAAAAACTTATAAAAATGAAAACTTTCGTAAAACCTCGCTAATTTGTTTCAAAATATTTAAATTATACATTATTTTTTATTTGTTTCAATCTATTGTATTATTTTTAAACTAATATATGAATTGTAATAATTATTTCTAATATAATTCATAAATATAAATATTTTTATATATACATTCATAATTAATTTGGAAATAATTATTGTAGTTTGATAATTATTTTAATAATAATATTTGTCATGTTGTGTTGTCTAGCATCGACTAGAATATAAATTATGAACTCATATATCTGGTGATATTAGACAACTTTAACATCATATATCTGATAGAAGAGTATGTTTTGTCTCGATTTGAATTTAGTAATGTTGAGTCCTCAATTGTCGTGGATAAGATATGAACAATAGATTCTTATATCCGATATTAAAAAATTTTAAACTTTTAAATTTATTTATAAAATTAGTTAAACTCAAATCTATATTTAATAATATCAAAATTAATGTATCAATATAATTCCGAGGTTTGTTGATATATTTTGTATTTTTTTTAAATCGAGTATTTAAATATTTTGTACTGACTATTTATTCTACTATATACAAATATATATATATATATATTATTTTCGTACAGGGGGATGAATTGGTGGGGAAAGACGGAAAAACAAAGGAAAATATCAATGTGCCAATAGGGATCGGAGAAAAATCCCTAATAATAAACACTATTGTCGATAAAAATGCAAGGATCGGTAGAAATGTTACGGTATGAACTGCTTTTCTTTTTCCAAAAATATAAAATCTAAAAATAATTGAATTCAGTTCAACACATTTTCACATTTAAATATAGTATTATATCAATTATAAAGTAATGATATGCGGATTTACAGTAAGCGTTAATTTCATTATATATAATATATGTAACTGATTTACAGATTATAAATAAAGATGGAGTTAAAGAAGGAGATCGAGAAAGTGATGGATACGTAATCAGAGAAGGAATTATAGTCGTGCTAAAGAATGCAGTAATCGCAGACAACTCCATCTTATAAATTCTTTTTTTTAAATTCGTTATTTCTTCTGTAAATTAAAAGAATCAATATCACAATTTACATTCAGAAGATGTACGTAACGATCAAATTTTATGTTTCGGATGTCTATATAGGAACCTGCAACAGAAATCAAATGCAATCTGAAAGTTCTTCTTTCTTATTCAACTCAAACAATTGATTGGCTTTATACAAAGCCTTACACGATTTAACAAATAACAGAATGCTGAAATGCAAGAATAAAAGTAGCAACTAAAAGGCTTCTTCTTCTAAAACAAAAGACTCGGCAACTTATCTGACTTGGTCCATCCGTTTAATCATCCATCCGTTGTACTCCAAGCAAACTCCTTAGTTTCTCAAATTGGTCTAACTTGATTGGCTTAGTCATGATATCAGCCAATTGATCATCTGTTCCACAAAACACCAACTTTATGATTCCTTCAACTACCAAGTTTCTCAAGTAGTGATACCTAACGTCGATGTGCTTGGTTCTTCGATGCAATACTGGGTTCTTTGACAGTTTAATGGTCGAGCTGTTGTCACACATAATATCCACACATTCCTCGCCTATAACACCAAGTTCCTGCAGCATTCCTTTCAACCAAATGCAGTGACAGGCCGAAGACGTTGCTGCAACATATTCAGCTTCTGTGGAAGACAAAGTGACTATTGCTTGTTTTCGTGAACTCCAACATATTGCAGCACCACTCATCAAGAACACATACCCCAAAGTACTTTTCCTATCATTCACATCTCTCGCATAGTCGCTGTCCGTATACCCTTTCAGCTCTAGTTTTGATGATCTTTTGTAAAAGACTCCAAATTCCAGCGTTCCCTTTAAATACCTTAAGATCCTTTTTGCTATCGACATGTGTTCTTCCTTTGGATCAGCCATGTACCGTGCTATTAAGCAAACAACAAACAACAGATCTGGTCTCGTAACCGTAAGATACATTAAGCAACCAACGAGTTGCTTATACTGCGATGCATCAGCTACTCTTCATCCTTCCTTCGAGATAACAGTCCCTGGAACAATTGGATTCTTTACCGAGTTGCAATTCCACATCTCGAACCTCTCAAGAACCTCCTTTGCATAATTCTTTTGACAAATGTGTATACCATCACTGTTTTGTTGAACTACTCCAAGAAAGAATTTCATTTTTCCCATGTCTGTCATCTCGAACTCCTTTTGCATTGACAATTTGAATTCTGTGCAAAGAGTCACATCATCTCCAGTAAATATAAGATCATCAACGTAAACACTTACCACCAACAGTTTATTTCCGACTTCCTTGAAGAACAACGTGTGATCATATTTGCTTTTCTGAAACCCTTCTTTCTTAAAATAACTTTCCAATCGGCTGAACCATGTTCTTGGCGCCTGTTTTAGGCCGTAGAGAGCCTTCTTTAGGCGATACACTTTGTCTTCCTCCCCTACTTTGATAAACCCCTCAGGCTGGTCCACGTACACTTCTTCCTTTAGTTCGCCATATAGGAAAGCACTTTTAACATCTAATTGATAGATGATCCATCCTCGCTGAGCTGCTAAGGCTAAAAGAGTTCTGATTGTGTCCCATCGAGCAACCGGTGCAAAGACTTCGGTATAGTCTACTCCTTCAGTTTGGGTATAACCTTTTGCGACTAACCGAGCTTTACACTTGTCCACCTTTCCTTCTTCATTCAACTTTGTTTTATAGATCCACTTAACGCCAATCTTCTTCGCTTGAGGTGGTAATTCTACAAGCTCCCATGTATGATTTCTTTCAATGGAATCTATCTCCATCTCTGCTTCTACTTCACCACCATTTCCTTCTTCTCCATTTTCTTCTTCATCTGTTTCTTCTCCTGCAAGAAATCCATCATCTCCCCACGAAAAATCATTCTTCTCCGATTTCTTTAAATTCCAGTCCCATTTAGCATCTTCTTCAAAAATCACATCTCTGCTTATAATATCTTCTTTGTGACTGGATCGTAAAGTCGATAGGCTTTGGATTCATCACTAACACCAAGCAGAATGCATCTATGGCTACGATCATCAAGCTTGATTCGTTTTTTGTCAGGGATGTGAACATGAGAGACTGACCCAAACACTCTGAAATAATCGACCGTTGGTTTGATCCCCGTCCATATTTCCTCTGGTACTTTGTCTTTATTTTTATATATACGTTCATAATTAATTTGGAAATAATTATTGTATTTTGATAATTATTTTAATAATAATATTTGTCATGTTGTGTTGTCTAGCATCGACTAGAATATAAATTATGAACTCATATATCTGGTGATATTAGACAACTTTAACATCATATATCTGATAGAAGAGTCTGTTTTGTCTCGATTTGAATTTAGTAATGTTGAGTCCTCAATTATCGTGGATAAAATATGAACAATAGATTCTTATATCCGATATTAAAAAATTTTAAACTTTTAAATTTATTTATAAAATTAGTTAAACTCAAATCTATATTTAATAATATCATAATTAAATGAAAATTAATATATCAATATAATTCCGAGGTTTGTTGATATATTTTGTATTTTTTTTAAATCGAGTATTTAAATATTTTGTACTGACTATTTATTCTACTATATTCAAATATATATATTATTTTCGTACAGGGGGATGAATTGGTGGGGAAAGACGGAAAAACAAAGGAAAATATCAATGTGCCAATAGGGATCGGAGAAAAATCCCTAATAATAAACACTATTGTCGATAAAAATGCAAGGATCGGTAGAAATGTTACGGTATGAACTGTTTTTCTTTTTCCAAAAATATAAAATCTAAAAATAATTGAATTCAATTCAACACATTTCACATTTAAATATAGTATTATATCAATTATAAAGTAATGATATGCGGATTTACAGTAAACGTTAATTTCATTATATATAATATATGTAACTGATTTACAGATTATAAATAAAGATGGAGTTAAAGAAGGAGATCGAGAAAGTGATGGATACGTAATCAGAGAAGGAATTATAGTCGTGCTAAAGAATGCAGTAATCGCAGACAACTCCATCTTATAAATTCTTTTTTTTTTAATTCATTATTTTTTCTGTAAATTAAAAGAATCAATATCACAATTTACATTCAATAGTTATACACATATAAATAATATACACATACAAATAAATGCATTGACTACGTAACGATCAAATTTTATGTTTCGGATGTCTACTAATCATATCTATAAAATGATTTCTCATTTTAGCCAAAATGAATTTTTTTTTGGTTTTTAATCTTGGCATAATTGTCGTGTAATAACTTGATTCAGAGGGTTATGTCTGGAAACTCGCCAACTCAGCTAGAGGGTTATGTCTGGAAACTCGCCGACTCAGCTAGAGGTTCTTGTCTGGAAACTCGCCGAGTCAGCGAGAGGGTTATGTCTGAAACTCGCTATCTTCTTAAAATCTCAATGCCTTGCTTCTCTTCTTCTCTTCGTCTCTCTCTTCACTAGCAGAAGAAGATGGAGTCTCTGGCTCCATGGGGGCGCTTCTCTCCGGCGTCTCCGGTCTCTCGTCGCTGCATTGATCACCTCCACCGCCACATCGGCCGTCATGTCCATCTCCCTCTCTCCTCCTCCTCCTCCTCCTCCTTTGTGTCAGGTTGCTTCTTCATTTCTCTCTTCTTCTCTCTTTTTTTTTATTTATAATTTCTCAACTTTAGCCTCTTATCTCTTCGTATAATCCAGGGTTTTGGACCCAGTTCTCGGATAAGAAGATTTCTCCGTTCGTGCAAAGCACGATGGTCTTCCGCCGCCGCACGGACTCATCCTTGGACAACCTTCTTTTTGCTGTGGTTAGTTTAAAAGAAAAAACTATGATTTAGTCGTTTCCATGGGACTTGGTTTTGTCGGACTACGTTGTGTCGGTGATTTTAGGTTCTTGGGGACATAAGCTGCTTGGTTACTTGTTCATCCAATGTTCTAATTCCTTCAACAGAGAAAACGATAGATGAGAGATATATTTCTTTACCATTAAACAGAAGCCCTTGAGGCGTCCCTGGTTATTGTCTGAAATATATCTAAGTTTTCATATGTCATGTCTGTTTCTGTGTTGCTGCAGAACTCATCTGCAGTTGGTCGGTCAGAGGAGGAACTGGAAGATGAGAATGATACGGACTGGGAGTCAGAATTTCTTGGGGCCATTGACCCATTGGATCAGCAACCACCAAAGAAGAGGAAAAAACAGCAGAAGTCGAAATTGCTCGAGGACACTGAAGAGATGGATTGGTGTGTAAGGGCAAGGAAAATAGCACTTAAATCTATTGAGACCAGGGGCTTGTCGCATAGAATGGAGGACTTGATGTCTGTTAAGAAGAAGAAAAAGAAAAAGAACAAGAAAATGATAGAAACCAAGGAGAAAAGTAAGAGTAAAAGTGTTCCTGAAGATTTTTCTGATTATGATTCGGAGGAAGAAGATTTGAACATTGACAATATAGATGACTTGTTGGAGGACACGACGAATGAACTGCGGGAGAAAGTGAGCAGTATAGCTGGTGGAAAGTTTGAAGAAGAGAAGAAGAAGTCGATGGAGCTATTTATTCGGAAACTATCCCAATTTTCAGGTCCATCTGATCGGAGGAAGGAAATCAACCTGAACAAGGCTATAATAGAAGCACAGACTGCAGAAGAAGTACTGGAAGTAACAGCTGAGACAATCATGGCGGTTGGCAAAGGTCTAAGTCCATCACCATTATCTCCCATAAACATCGCCACTTCACTCCACCGAATTGCAAAGAACATGGATAAAGTTTCGATGATGAGGACTCGTCGGCTGGCTTTAGCTCGGCAAAGAGAGATGTCAATGCTTGTTGCTCTTGCAATGACATCCTTACCAGAGTGTTCAGCTCAAGGCATATCGAATATTTCTTGGGCTTTGTCCAAAATCGGGGGCGAGTTACTTTATTTGACAGAGATGGATAGAGTAGCAGAAGTAGCTGCATCAAAGGTCGGGGAGTTCAATTCTCAGAACGTTGCTAATATCGCAGGGGCTTTTGCCTCTATGCGGCACTCTGCTCCTCAACTGTTTGCAGAGTTGTCAAAGAGGGCGTCCGATATAATTCTCACTTTTCAAGAACAAGAATTGGCTCAGCTGTTGTGGGCATTTGCATCCCTTTGTGAGCCAGCTGATCATTTGCTTGAATCTCTGGATAGTGCTTTCAGAAGCCGTGACCAATTCGAATGCTGTTTAAAGAAAGAAATGCTAAACTATGATGAAGTAGAAGATGCTGAAGGAAGCAAAGGATCCTTAGGATCTTCGGTACTTAGCTTTAACAGGGATCAGCTTGGGAACATAGCGTGGTCATATGCTGTTCTTGGACAACTGGATCGTCCTTTCTTTTCCAATATATGGAATACCTTGACCACTTCCGAGGAGCAAAGGCTTTCAGAACAGTATAGGGAAGATGTCATGTTTGCTTCACAGGTTTATCATGTGAATCAATGCTTGAAACTCGAGTATCCCCATCTTCAACTGTCTCTTTATCATGAGCTCGAGGATAAAATAACCTCAGCGGGAAAAACTAAAAGGTTTAATCAGAAAGTAACATCATCTTTCCAGAAGGAAGTTGGTCGCCTTCTCATCAGTACAGGGCTTGATTGGGTCAAAGAACATCCCGTAAGTGGCTACACCGTGGATGTTGCTCTAGTTGATAAGAAGGTTGCTTTAGAGATCGATGGACCAACTCATTTCTCAAGAAACACCGGTAAAGTATCATGACACAGTTTCTTCATCTATGTAAAACAGTGCTTAAACTCGTCGCCTTTCATGCTTGTTTAGGAAAACCATTGGGGCATACGATGCTAAAGCGACGATATGTTTCTGCTGCTGGTTGGAAAATGGTATCCTTGTCTCATCAAGAGGTGGGTTAGAACTCAATTTTAACTCTTGTAACTATTACTTGCCATTGAAACTCTTGTCTCAAGCATAACTATAACAGATCTTATCACAATGTCTTAACATATTATTGCTTCAATGTGTAGTGGGAGGAACTCGAAGGCAGCTCCGAACAGCTAGAGTATCTGAGAGAGATTCTCAAAGACTGTTTAGATGAAGGCCAAACTTCCCCTGTTGTGGGAAGTATAGAACTTTCTACATGAGACATTGACTATTAAGGGATTCATTTGTATGTATATATATATATATAATCTATTATAGTAAATCTGTTATGATATATACAGTTTCTGAGTGATACTTGAGGTTCAAAGATAAGAGTGATATAGCAGAGAATCCGAACCTTTCTGTTGATCCAAAGCTGACGGAACAAGACACGTGAACTAATGCTTCTGGTTCTGAGAGAATCAGAACCTTTCTATTGAACCAAATGAAAGAAAATGACTCAAGTTCAGGGCATGCTCGTTTTATGAGTTAAGTGTTTGAGAAACATTGAGAGAAGAGAAGAAGACGGTTTCAAGGGCAAAAGAGTATTTTATCTGACCGTTAAGTTTATTGCGGATGGAGGGGCATTTTTGTCTTTTTGCAGCTCAGGACACGCTCAAATTTGTTTGCTCTTTCTAACACAAGTAATAAGATCAATGTATCTCCCGAAATGTAGGACGATCACACTTATTGAACCGAACTCGTAAACATCGCGCGTTGTTCTCTTTTTTTTCATTCTTGTTCTTTATTTCTACTGTTTCATTTAAATCCGATTCTTATCAAATTGGATTTGTTGAAGCTACTTAATCGATCTTGAAGAGTGTTCATCTCAAAACACTACAAGTGGTATCAGAGCTCGGTTCAAAGGGCAGGTGAGATCGAAGGTTCAAGTCGAGTTCTTTCGTAAAGAGAAGGTCTGTCACCAGCGAAAGATGGCCTCTCAGATGTAGAAACTCGAGGTGGAAAATTTTGACTGGAAAGGAGACTTCATGCTCTGGAAAGAGAAAGTGATTGTGAATCTGGAGTCATACAGTCCAAGATGATGATCCAGAGACTTGGGAGAAAATGGAAGAATCTGGAGACATTGCCGAGATGAAAACGCCTATGCAGAAAAAGGTAACATCTACGTCTGATTCCTTAAGTGTACCTGGTATTGCTTCTGTTCTTACATCTAGTTCAGAAGCTAAGTCGCCTTCTAAGATTGGTGAAGGTGTTTCTGTTGATGTTCGAAGAGAAAAGAGTAGGAAGGTTAGAAACATGATAGTTTTGTGTTTATCTGATCAAATCTTGAAAAAGGTTGTTAACGAGAAATCTGCTTTTGGAATTTGGAGATTGTTGGAAAAGATGTATGTGGAACAGTCCTTGCCAAATCACATGTATCTCATGCAAAGGCTCCCTGGATTTAAAATGAATGATAGTAAGCCAATGGAGGAGAACGTGGATATTTTTCAGAAAATGCTATCTGATCTGCACAATCTCCAAGTGAAGGTGGAGGAAGAGTATCAAGCAGTGTATCTCCTGAATGCTCTCCCTCCTCCATATGAACAACTCCGAGAAGTTTTGAAGTATTCAAGAACGTCTATTTCAGTTGAGGAGATCAAAGCTGCAGCTAGATCTAAGGAGCTGGAATTGTTGTCTTAGGGAAAAAGGGCACAAGGCTGCTGGAGAAGGTTTGGTTGTTCGTGGGAGATCCAAGACGAGATCAAAGTCTAGATCAAAGACAAGGGCTGAATGTCGGCACTGTGGAGAGAAAGGGCATTTCAAGAAAGATTGTTATTCCAAGAAAAATCAGCACAAGGATTCTCAGTTTGAGAAAGGTGAAGCTGCATTGACAAAGGGAAACATGCAGGATTCAGAGGTTTTAACAGTTTTTGGGTTTGATGTTCTAGCAACCGCTGAAGAAAGCATTCAAGATGACTGGATTCTGGACTCAGGCTGCATTTTTCATATGACTCCAAGAAAGGAGTGTTTGCATCTTTGGAATTATCTGATGGAGGAAAGGTGAGAATGGGAAATGATACCTATTGTGCTATAAAAGGATGTGGCAGTGTAAAGGCGATGACACATGATAGATCAATTGTAGTCCTAACACAGGTGAGGTACATTCATGATCTTAAGAGAAACTTGATTTCTCTTGGTGCTTTAGAGAGGTTGGATTGCTGGTATAAGTCTCAGACAAACGCTCTCAAAATAATAAAAGGATGTAGGATGATAATGAAGGGTGAACTGAAGGATGGATTATATGTCCTTCAAGGACACACATTCTTAGAAGAAGCTTATAGATAAACACTGATCCGATAGGCTTATGGTATTGTAGACTTGGCCACATGAGTTAGAATGGTTTGGAAGTGCTGGCTAAGAGGAGAGCTATTCCAGAGAAAGATGTAACCTTTTTGGATTTCTGTGAAGATTGTTATGGTAAAGCACATAGGTTGTCTTTTGCAACTGGTAAACATATATTTGCAAGTCCCCTTGATTACATTCATAGTGATCTATAGGGTTCTCCAAGTGTACCTTACTCACTTTCTAAATGTCGGTATTTTGTGAGCTTCATTGATGATTTCACAAGAAAAGTGTGGATCTATCCTTTGAAGAAAAAGGATGAAGCTTTTGGGAAATTTTTTAAATGGAGTGCAAAATCTTATATGGAAGAAGGTGAAGACTCTCAGAACAAATAATGGGCTTGAATACTGTAACCGTGAGTTTGATGATTTCTGCAAAAAAGAAGGGATTCAGAGGCACAAAACTTGTGTATATACACCACATCAGAATGGTGTTGCTGAGAGGATGGATCAAACTATTATGGAGAAAGTAAAAAAGTTTTTTAAGTCATTCTGGTATGCCTCAAAAGTTCTAGGCAGAAACAGCTTGTACAAGTGTGTATATGATAAATCGGTCTCCATCCACAACCATAGAGATGTGTATCCCATAACAGAAATGGTCGTGTAGAAGTGAAGTATGATCATCTCAGAAAGTTTGGTTGTGTGGCATATAATTCACACAGATCAGGGAAAACTACTACTAAGAGCTAAAAATGGTGTGTTTATGGGTTATACACATGGAATTAAAAGTTACAGAATATGGTTACTGGATGATAAAAAAAGTTGGGATAAACAAATATGTGGTATTCAATGAGCTGCGGATATACAAAGATATCACTAGAAAAGGGTTAGAAGTTAAGAATGCCCAAACTTCAGACCTAGTGAGTGAGATGGTTCAGGTCAGCATTCCATTGAGTTCAAATCAAGGTGAAGCTATGAAGAAACAATGTCAAAAGGGGTCAAGCTCTGTCAGTCAAAGGCCGAAACGGGAAAGAGAAATAGAACCTGTGGTTTCAGGCAGTGATGAAGAAACTGAAAATCAAGAAGTAGTGCAGGAAGAGTAGGAAGATCTATCTGATTATTAGTTGGCAAGGGATAGAGTCAGAAGGGATATAAAAGTTCCTTCAAGATACAATGAGACAGACATTGTGGCCTTTGCTTTTGTATCTACAGAGGACATAGAACTTGAAGAACCGAGGTCATATGCTGAAGCAAAGAAAAGTAGAGACTGGAAACTATGGAGATCCGCTATGGAAGAAGAGATGTTGTCTCTAAAGAAAAACATAACCTGGGTAATGACTAAGAAGCCTACAGATAAGAAGATCATTGGTTGTAAATAGGTTTTGAAATGCAAACCTGGAATCCCAGGTGTTGAAAAACCAAGGTTCAAGGCCAGGCTTATTGCAAAGGGTTTCTCTCAAGTAGAAGGAATGCATTATAATGAAATCTTTTCACATGTATCTATCAGGGTTCTCTTATCTTTGGTGGTATATCATGATTTGGAACTAGAACAGATGGATGTAAAGACAACATTTTTGCATGGAACATTGGAAGAACAAATTTACATGAAGTAGCCAGATGGTTTTGAAGAAAATGGCAAGGAGAATCTAGTTTGTTTGCTGCAGAGATCTTTGTATGGACTGAAGCAGTCACCAAGGTGTTGAAATCAAAAGTTTGACTCTTTTTTGCAGGAGAATGGATTCAACAGGAGTTAGTTTGATTCTTGTGTTTACAACAGAAGACTCAAAGATCAGACCTACATTTACTTGATGATCTATGTGGATGATATGTTGATAGCTGCTAAGGATCAAGCTGAGATGAATAAGCTAAAAGGTCTGTTGGGATTAGAGTTTAAAATGAAGGATCTGGGTAATGCAAAAAGGATACTAGGGATGGACATAATCAGAGACATAACACAAGGTCAACTTTGGCTTTCTTAAAAGAAGTATTTGGGAAAGGTGGTTTCAGTGTTTGGAATGGATCAGGCTAAGGTGGATGGAACACCGTTGGGAGGTCATTTCAAGTTATGTTCTCTAAAGGATTCAGATGATAGAGATGAGCCTTTCAGAGAATGCATACCATATGCTAATGTGTAGGAAGCCTCATGTATAGGATGATTGGTACGAGACCTGATCTTACTTACCCGGTTGGTGTTATCAGTAGATGTCAAGTGGGTGTTGAGATATGTGAAGGGAACTCAAAATTGGAGACTGAACTACTCCAAAAGTGTTGGTCTGAAGGTGAAGGGCTTTTGTGACTCAGATTATGCTGCTGATCTTGATAGAAGAAGATCTGTTTCTGGTTTTTTGTTTACAGTTGGAGTAAATGTGGTGAGTTGGAAATCATGCCTTCAACATGTTGTGGCATTATCCACAACGGAAGCTGAGTATATTCCGTTGACAAAAGCAATTAAAGAAGGTATCTGGCTTCGTGGGTTACTCAGAGAGCTTGGTTTTTAGCAGGAATCAGTTGAAGTCTTATGATTCTCAAAGTGCAATTAACTTGTCTAAGAACAATGCACATCATGAGAGGAATAAACATATTGATGTGAGGTTGCATTTTATCAGGGATGTTATTGCACAAGGTCCGGTAAAAGTGCTGAAGATTCACACTAAGGGTGGTCAATCCGGGTTACCCGGATCGGATCGACCCGAAAAACCCGGATCGTTAGGTAAACGGGTCACCCTAAAAACCCATATGGGTTTAATTCTTAGAACCCATTCGGGTTCGGGTCGGTCCGATCCGGGTTCGGGTTAAACCCGAGGAACTCGATGAACCCAAACTAAATTAGGGTTATGTTGTGTTTTGTGTTATTTTTTCCCTTCTATCGCCCTACGGTACCTACGTTCTCTTCTCTCCCTCCAGCACGAGTGTTTCCTCTTCTTCTCTCCCTCCAGCCTGAGTGTCTCCTCTTCTTCTCATCCCGCAGTCGCCGAGATTTTCGCCTTTAGCCCGAGCGTCTCCTCTTCTTCTCTCCCTCCAGCCCGAGCGTTTCCTCTTCTTCTCTCCCTCCAGCCCGAGCGTTTCCTCTTCTTTTCATCCCACCGTCGCCGAGATTTTCGCCTCTAGCCCGAGCGTCTCTTCTTCTTCTCTTCCTCCAGTTCGAGTGTTTCCTCTTCTTCTCTCCCTCTAGTCCGAGCGTCTCCTCTTCTTCTCATCCCGTCGTCGACGAGATTTCCGTATCCATTCGAGCCCCTCCTCTTCTTCTCTCCCTCATCCCGCCTGAGCCTCCATTGTCTTCTCCCTCTCCACCTCCACCGCAGATTTCTGCACAGCCCGACAAGATCTCTGCACAACCCGACGAGATTTCTGCCTCACCTCGCCCGAAAAACCCATCCAAATCCCAAACAACCCGAATAACCTGTATAACTCGAACCCAAACAACCCGAATAACCCGAAAACCCAAACAAACCCATGGATACCCGAATTTAATTTGGGTTATTATGGGTTCATTGCTTGAGAACCCGAATAACCTGAACCCGAATCGAAACCCGAAGAATCCAGACCGAAAAACATTCAGGTTCAATTCGGGTCCAGTTTTCGTAAACCCGAGTGATCCGAACCTGGATCGAAACCCGAGGAACCCGGATCGAAACCCGGATTGGCCACCCCTAATTCACACTGATGTAAATCATGCAGATGCACTTACAAAGGTGCTTCCAATCAGCAAGTTCAAAAGTGCAATGAGCTTGCTGAAGCTGACAGATAAATGAAGAAATTTCAGGTTGGAGATTTGATTTGGGTCGTGTTTGAGTGAACAAGATGGAACTGTGAATCAAGGTGAAAATTGAAAGAAAATGACTCAAGTTCAGGGCATGCTCGTTTTATAAGCTAAGTGTTTGAGAAACACTAAGAGAAGAAGAGGGTTTCAAGGGCAAAGGAGTATTTCGTCAGGCCGTTAAGTTTGTTGCGGACGGAGGGGCATTTTTGTCTTTTTTCAGCTAAGGGGTTTTAGTCTTAAAAATAGAGGAGCGATATCTTTTTTGTGTGAACTTTTGACCATTGTTGCAGAGCTTAAAGCTCGAATTTCTTTGCTCTTTCTCTTTTAAGTTCTTGTATCAAACACGAGGAATAAGATCAAGGTTTCTCCCGAGACGTAGAACGATCACACTAATCGATTCGAATTCGTAAACATTGCGTGTTGATATCTTCTTTTTCATTCTTGTTCTTTATTTCTACTGTTTCATTTAAATCTGATTCTTATCAAATTGGATTTGTTGTAGCTGCTTAATCGATCTTGAAGAGTGTTCATCTTAAAACACTACACCAAAGCTGACGGGAAAAGACAAGACTGCCATGAATGAATGCTTCTAGTTATGAGAATCACTTGCTTATGTACTTTGGATGACCTGAAACAACGGCCCAACATCAAGGAAGTCAGGACCATGGCGTCTCAGATTCAGTTGCAGCAGTGGCTATGGTTAAGCTTGTTGTGTGCTGTCGAGATTTTATGTTGTTTGCGGAATAACTACGTAAAAGCTTTGAGAGTTGAAGAAAAACTTAGGAAAATATCATTTCATTCTTGTTGCATATCTTTGAGCACAAGAACTCATTTTGTATAGCTTTAGGTCACACACAAACAAAAAAAAGTATAGGGAAGATTCTCTCTGCCACTTGAGAATTCGTTTCTAATGGCAATATTTGGAGTTTCTTTTAAGAACATAGTCGTTTGTGTTGGATTGTTGTGAGCTAAGGAGTTGTAGACACTGTGAATCTTGCTATAGGGAAAAAAATGTTGTAGTGGTGTTAAGAATATCACCATAAAAACGAGGCATGTGTTTGCTCCTCTGTTCTTCATCTACCGACACTGATGTATTGGTGTTTTGCAGCTTTTTTCAAACTTTTGAGAAGATTATTATTGGATGAGTTTTGGGAGGCTCAAGTATGCTTTTGTAAATATATCTGCAATGCAATTTTCTCCCGAATAAAATGATAATCAAGTTCAACATATTTCGAACATTTATGAAATCCAAGATTAGTAGACAAGAGAACATCACATAAATTATCGCAATGTAAAATAGGAGTATTTTGAGGAATGTCAAGGTCGTGAGTAAAAATGACAGCTAAGTGAGCTTAGCTGCTAATGAGGCCATGCCTCGATATTCTCCCTCAATAAGCTCAGCTGTCAAGGAGGCCATGGCTCGATATTATGCCCCCAATTGATGAGCGAAACATTGTAGGTTGCATCTTGGTTGACCAAGAAATTAGATTGGAACCTAAGAACACACAAAAATCTGAGGTTGGTCTTCCAATTTCTTAGAATGTAAAAACGGACTAAGATTTGTAGTGCCTTTCAAATATCTTAAGAGATGCTTAAGAAATTTAAAATCTGTTGTGGTAGATTTGTGCATCTTTTGACATATATAGTTGACTGTAAAGGAAATATCCGGTCGGGTTATTGTGAGGTATTGGAGAGCCTTTAAGGCACCTCTAAATTGTGTTTGTTCAGCATAATCAACAAGGTCATGTTCCGTGACAGTTTGTTTTAAAGGCACACGGGTGTAGGAAGTGGTTTGCAATGGATCATATGTGTTATGTCAAGTATATCAAGAGTGTATTGTGTTTGACGCAAAAACAAACTGGATGAGTGAAAATGTGCTTGAACTCCCAAAAAATGGTGTAACTGTCTTTCATATGAAACTTTATGCTAAGTTAAGTAAGTAGAAGATAAAGAAGAGAGTCTGAATTTCCTAAAACTATCATCAATATTAAGTAAAAGGATTAGAGTGATGTTACCATACTTGTAGATGAAGAGAGAAGGATCCACAGAGCTACAAGAGAATCCAAAGTCAATAAGGTAGGAGCTGAATTTGTTAAAACCAAGCTCGTAGATCTTTCTTTAATTTGCAAACATGAGTTGGATGATCCTTATTTATGAATCCGAGAGGTTCATGCATGAATACATTTTCTTTTAGGTTTCCATGGAGAAACACATTACTCACATCAAGTTGTTTAATAGTCTAATGGTCAACGATGATAATGCTTAAAACAACTCTAATGGTCGAGGTCTTTACAACTGGACTGTATAAAAACTATACCTTCCTCTTGGTGATATCTCTTTACTACTAGTATGGATTTTAATCTATCTAAGCTCCCATCCGATTTAAGTTTAGATTTAAAACCCCATTTATAACCTAGAATGTTCATGTTAGGTGATTGTGGTACTATATCCAAGTTTGATTTTGTTCAAAGGCCTTAAATTCCTCTTTCATGGATGTTGCCCAATCCGAGTGTTTTATTACAGAGACAATGGTGTTAGGTGTAAAAGGTACCTTAGTTGTAGTGAGTAATGCATATTTGAGGTTGGGTTTAGAGATACCAAACGTGCTCTTGTGGTCATGGGATGTAGAGATTGAGCTGAAGATTCTGGCGAACGCTAAGTAGATGAGTCTGAAGTGTTACTAAAATCAGAAGCAGAGTGGTTGTTGGTCGCACATGACCTGTCTAGGTTGTTCTTTGGAACCTATTCAGCATGTGCTAACACAAGTAAAGGAATTTGATAAGTAGAGGTAATAGTATTATCAGAAGATTGAGGGAGGATACTGACTTGATGTCCCTGTTTCCATGCGTTTAACAGAGAAGTATCATATGTAGGTACAAAACGAGAATAGATAGAACTCAAAGGAAAACTTGTCTTCATTAAAGATAATGTGTCTATGTAGACATGACAGTAGGTGAATATAAATGTAAGCATGACACGTCAAGAGTATGACAACAGGTCGCCGCAATTCACCAGGACGCGGTCTCCACACGACGTCAGGTCGCGGTCGCAGAACGCAGAGACATCGCAAAACCAAGACGCCTGGTCACTGCGACCCGAGACGTCAATGCACCTTGACCTCGCGTCCCGATACTCTCAAGATGCCAGAACAGTGCGACCCGAGACATCGCAACCTCGAGACACGAAGGTAATGCGACTCGAGTCGTCACAACAAGCAGCGCGACTCGAGTCGTCGCAACACCTTGACTTCGGGTCACCGCAAACCCGAGACGCCAATGCACCTTTTCTCGGGTCGTCATCACAGACAACGCGGCTCGAGACATCACAACACTGCAACCTTGGGACACTGCAGCCTCGAGACGCCAAGGCACCTTGTCCCGAGTCGTCATCACAGGCAACGCAGCTCGAGACGTCCCAGCATTACAGCCTTGAGTCATTGCAGTCTCGGGACGCCTTCCCACCTTGTCCCGGGTCATCACAACACGGAAGTCTCGGGACGCCACAGCTGTGGGTCGTGAAACCAAAGGACGCCGGATCACCTACATCAGTCACCTGCAACAGAATCTGCACAAACTCACACGCAAAAAGGACAAGCTGTTATCTGACAAACTGTCAGATGTCAGAGGATGTTACAACGTCATTGTCGGGGAATCTTATAGGAAAAATAGTCGTTTGAATAACTTGTCCTTTGCTTCCAAAAATTGTATAAAAACTCAGCACATGTACTCGGATCAAAACAAGTAGAAATACAATCTGAAATATTCTGAAATGTTCATTCTATACTCTGAAATGTTCATTCTCGTTTTAATTCCTGTTCTTTTATTCTTTTATGGTATCAGAGCGTTGGTTAGGCAATACCTCTCGTTGAATTTCCAATGGAAGAGCAAGAGCCCTTTCCATTTCCAGTTCATGTTAACATATCCAATTTCATCACCCTTAAACTATCCAACACAAATTACCTCATATGGAAAATCCAAATAGAATCCCTATTAGAGTCACAAGACCTACTCGGATTTATCACAGGAGAAACTCATGTTCCATCACAAACCATCACTGTTACAAATGCTGGTGCAGAAAACCAGATTCAAAACCCACAGTATACTTCTTGGAAGAAAACAGACAATCTTGTCAAGTCATGGATATGTGGAACCTTGACTGAAGATGTCTTTGGACTAATCGTTGGAATCAAAACATCTATTGGTGTATCGGGAGCTCTTGCCAGGCATTTCATCCAAATTTCAGTCTCAAGAGAGTATGATTTGCTGGCGTCCCTACAAACCATTACCCTGGATGGCAAAACAATAACTGACTACATCAAGGAGTTCAAGTCAATCTGTGACCACCTATCCTCCATTGGAAAACCAGTTTCAGACTCAATGAAGATCTTCCGACTTCTTCAAGGACTTGGGAAGGAATATGAGGCCTTCACAACGGTAATACACACCTCTATGCACCGTGAGCCATTCCCCACATATGAGGATGTGGTAAGCCAGCTGACAGGCATAGCACTCACCAGCAAAATCCACAAGCCACCTGAAGTTTCTCACCAACATGCCTTCACTGTCCAAACTGGTAACAATAACATGTATCACTCTGGCTCTTCAAACTTTGGACGAGGTAACTTCTCCTATCCAGAGGTTCAAATAGGTATAACAGTCAACGTGGTCGTTCTAGTTTTACATCAAGAGGCTGTGGGTTTACACAGCAAATACACTCAAGTAATCCATCCTACACACCTCAAAAACCTGCAAATAATACCAGTAACCCACGACCACTTTGCCAAATTTGTGGTAAAACCGGACATGTAGCATTAAAATGCTGGCATAGGTTTGACAACTCTTTTCAATCTCAAGAAATTACCCATGCACTAAACACATTTCAAGTTTCAGATCCTCTTGGCTGTAACTGGTACCCAGATTCTGGTGCAAGTTCTCACATGACAAGCACTACAAAACACCTCACAAATCATGAGGTTTATGGAGGTTCTGACAGTGTGATGGTTGGAGATGGAACCGTACTCCCAATCACGCATATTGGCTCGTCTACTCTAACATCATCCTCAGGTACACTTCCCATTCAAAACATCTTAGTAGTACCTAATCTGCAGAAATCCTTATTTTCTGTTTCTCAAATAACTTCAGATCTTTCTTGCTATGTTTATTTTGATTCTAACCGTGTTGTGATAAAGGACCAACAAACACACAGGACCCTGGCAAAAGGCTCCAAGATTAATGGGCTGTATGTTCTTGAATCATCAACACCAAAGCCTCTCTTTTCTATTAGACAACGGATTGCATCACCTGAAATCTGGCATAGAAGACTTGGACACCCAAATGATGAAGTTCTTCAGAAACTTAGAACTAGTGGCATGATAAAAACTCAAAACACTTCTTTTCCTTTCTGTGATTCCTGTCATATTTCCAAAAATATTAGACTTCCCTTTAACAAATCAGCATCTATGGCATCTGAACCATTAGAGCTTTTGCACTGTGATCTTTGGGGTCCTTCCTCTATTTCATCTGTTCAAGGTTTTAAATATTATGTTATCTTTATTGATGGTTTTACTCGTTATTACTGGTTCTATCCTCTTAAAACCAAAACAGAGTTTTTCTCTGTTTTTGTTAGCTTTCAGACACAGATTGAGTTGCATTTAAATAAGAAAATCAGGTCCTTCCAATGTGATGGAGGAGGTGAGTTTAGTAGCCATGCTTTCACTACTCACTTAACAAAATGTGGAATAAAACTACGCATGTCATGCCCCTATACCCCAGCACAAAATGGGCTCTCAGAAAGGAAACATCGCCATCTGGTGGATCTTGGTATGTCCATGCTATTTCAAGCACAGGTACCTTTAGTTCACTGGGTAGAATCATTTTTTATCACAACACTGCAACCTTGGGACACTGCAGCCTCGAGACGCCAAGGCACCTTGTCCCGAGTCGTCATCACAGGCAACACAGCTCGAGACGCCCCAGCATTACAGCCTTGAGTCATTGCAGTCTCGGGACGCCTTCCCACCTTGTCCCGGGTCATCACAACACGGAAGTCTCGGGACGCCACAGCTGCGGGTCGTGAAACCAAAGGACGCCGGATCACCTACATCAGTCACCTGCAACAGAATCTGCACAAACTCACACGCAAAAAGG
This sequence comes from Gynandropsis gynandra, assembly GCA_036759665.1. Classification (NCBI taxonomy): domain Eukaryota; kingdom Viridiplantae; phylum Streptophyta; class Magnoliopsida; order Brassicales; family Cleomaceae; genus Gynandropsis; species Gynandropsis gynandra. The sequence continues at coordinate 2,382,335 of CM071863.1, read as the reverse complement.
ACAAGCCGTTATCTGACAAACTGTCAGATATCAGAGGCTGTTACAACGTCATTGTCGGGGAATCTTATAGGAAAAATAGCCGTTTGAATAACTTGTCCTTTGCTTCCAAAAATTGTATAAAAACTCAGCACATGTACTCGGATCAAAACAAGTAGAAATACAATCTGAAATATTCTGAAATGTTCATTCTATACTCTGAAATGTTCATTCTCGTTTTAATTCCTGTTCTTTAATGCTTTTAATAAACACCTATAACCTTTGTATCTATCGCTATAACCAAGGAAACACATTGCAAAGAGCTTGGTTCCAGATTATGTTGTGCATAAGGTGTGAGAAAGAAAACAAGAATTACCAAAGACTTTAAGGAAGAACATGGTCTTTTTCATATAATACCCTGTAAGGACTCTGGATATTTAAATCTTTAGGAATGCAATACATTGATGAGAAAATTAGCTATAAAAAATGTCTCAACCTAATAAACGAGTGGTACGCTTACATGATATAGCATGGAGAGACCTAATTCCACCAAGTGACTTTGTTGTTTTATTTCTGAAAGTCCTTCTGTTCAGGATTATGTGGGAAGGAGATACGAAGTTTGACGCCACAACTGGATAGGTGATTGATAAAGCCTTTGCTACTAAATTCTCCTCCACCACGTTGAATTTTTTTTATTTTCTTGCTGAGATGAAATTCAATGTGTGTCTGGAAACTAATAAATAGTAATCGAAATTCTCCTTTAGTTTTCTAAGGAAAAAGCCAACTACAACGAGTGTGATTGTCAATAAAAACAATATAATATTTAAAACCTTGAGATGATAAAACATGGAAAGGGCCTCACAAATAACAAATGCAATAGTTCTAGAGGTTTCGAAGCTTGAAATACAGAGCTACTAAAGGGAGTTTAATGTTTTTCGAAAGTTGACATGAGTCACATAAAGTTGAATGAGATTTAGTGAATTAAATAATGTCACTTGTTCGTAGAAGTTGAAGGAATTCATTATTTGGGTGGTCAAGCCTTCTATGCCATGTCTCTCATGAAGATGTCCTTTGTCTGATGGAGTAAAGAGAGTAAAGAGCGTAATGAGTAGAGGATTCTAGGACATATAGACCATTAGTTTTGTGACTCTTTGCTAGCACCTTTTGAGTGTGTTGTTCCTTAATCAGAACACAAGATGAGTCAAATATAACAAGGCAAGGAGTATCAGATGTAAGTTGTGATACTGACAAAAAAGATTTCTGTAAAGTAGGAACTACAAGGACGTTTTGCAAAGGAAGGTTACCTGAAGGTGATGCTATGAAGGATGAACCAAACCATAACATTATTGAACCATTGTAGGGTTGATGACTATGCAGGTGACTCGTAGGGTTAGTCATGTGTGAGCTTGCACCTGAGTCAGGATATCATTCGGCTTCATGAGAATCTAATACTTATAGAGACATTAAAGCTTGTGTAATCTTGAGATTGAAAAGAATTATTGAATCTATACTAGAATTTTAAAGCAACATGACCGCTCTTGCCACAAATTTGGCAAAGAGGTCATTGTATTGTGTTCTGATGTAGTTGCAGATTTGTGAGGAGAATAAGATGAGTTGTTGTAGATGTGTTGAATAAAACCACGACCTCGTGAGGTGAAGTTACTATATCCTTTTTGAATATTAAAACGATTTGAACCTCTAGAGTATGTAGGATTACCTCGGCCATATTGTTGGTTACTAGAGGATGAGTAGACGTTGTTACCAGACTGTGCACTTAAAGCTTGATGATGAGCAACGTCAGAGGTCTTGCTAGATTTGCTTGTAAGAGCAATGTTGGTGAGTTGACTCACCATATTTTCATATGTTGGAAAGGGTTCTCGATGCATAGAAGTGTGAATGACAATGCTAAAGGCTTCATATTCCTTTCCAAGGCCTTGCAAAAATTTGAATACCTTTATTGATTCTGAAACTGGATTGTCAATGGAAACAACGTGATCATATATCTATTCGAAATCTCTAATATAGTCTTACACATATTTTCCTTCAAGGCTGACATTTTGAAGAGATGCGAGGAGATCAAACTCCCGCGAGATGGACATTTGATTGAAATGCCTAGCTAAAGAAGTTTTGAAGCCAATAACTAAACCAAAGACATCTTCGTAAAGAGTCCCTAGAACCAAGAACAACCAAATTATCTGTTTTATGCCAAGAAGAGAATAATTGGTGTCTTACGGCAATATTTGGAGTTTCTTCTAACAACATAGCTGTTTATCTTGGAGACTATGAGTCTTGTTGGAGGACAAATATGTTGCAGTGGTGTTAAAATTATCACCATGAAAACGACGCCTGTGTTTGTTCCTCTGTTTTCTCTGTTCTTCATCTACTGGCACTAATATATTGGTGCTTTGCTGTTTTTCTGAAGCTTTTGAGAAGAGTGTTAATGGAGGAGCTTTGGGAGGCTGAAGTGAGCTAATACTACGAACACTGCCATTTGTGTTGCAGAAGAAGCTTGTGATGAATTAATGTATCATTTCGCTGCGAACCCGTCAATGAATTAACACAGAAATTTCACCGTTCCATTAGATGCTCAAGTATCTCGCTGGTGTCAATGGCATTGTAACACACAGATACGGCCAAGGCATGCCACACAGAAGACTCTGGCACCATGTCTTGACTAATCATTTCTTCTAACCACATCACTGCTTCGTATTGTCTACTCATACCGCAAAGACCCTTTATAAGCACGTTGTAAGCCTCAATATCAGGTACGAATGACTTTATCAACATTTCCTCCATGATTCGACTTGCTTCGCTAAATTCACCATCACAACATAACCCATTAACTAGAGTTCTATATGTTTCTTCATTAGCCACACAACCGACTTGCTTAGACATCTTTTTGAGATATTCAACAGCCAACATGGATTTTCCTTCATCACATAGGCCTTTGATAAGGATGTTATATACTCCAACTGTTGGAAGGCAATGACTTTTCATCATCTCGTTAGCAATTACAGCCATTGCGTCTTCCAGCCTGCCGATCCTACACAGTGCAGCGACCTTAGCCTCAAATATGAACGGTGTTGGCTGAAAGCCTTTACTTCGCATTGCTTTAAGCACTTCATCACCTTCAGCAAGTCTACCTTCACTATACATATCAGCAGCCATGGCACTATAGCTAGCCAAACTGGGAATTGCGCCTCGAATCAATGTCTCGGTTATCAAGCGTTTTATTTGCTCCGCACTTTCACTTTTACCTTCCCACTGACGAAAATCAATAAGGTTGTAGCATCGTTTAGGAGTTTTTAGTCCTTTTTTTAAGATTTTACCAAGAATCTCAATGGCTTCATCGACCTTCCCAGCATCACACAGTGAATCTAAAAGAATTCTGTAGACCACGATGTCCTCACCAGCCCCTTTCTGTGAGATCCTCCAGAACATAGAATACAACAGATGTGTTGCATCATTCAGTTTTCCTTCTCGACAGAACCCTTTCATCAAAATCCGATAACTCTCTCTATCTGGATAGACACCCTGGTAATTCATCTCTTGAAACACATGCGATGCCAGGTCAGAACGGTTGATCTGACAAAGAACCCTCATAAGCAAATTCAGAGATATTATTCTAGAATTAACCTCCCATCCATAAGAATGCTTTTGGAATATGCGACAAGCTGCTTCGAGCCTCGAATCCTTGACCATCTCATCTAAAATGGTATTAAGAGATAGAGTCCAATCCACACAATTGAACTCTCGAAGGCTTGTAAAGAGAGAGATGGCATCGTCCAGCCTTCCAGCTCTTGAGAAAATACGGATGGCTGATGTAAACACAGAATCTTTACATTCACAAGAATCTTCTTTCATTCTCTCAATGACATGTTTCATTTCTGATACACGACCAGATTTCCCGAGGATGTCAATCATGGTGGCATACACTGAACCATTGTGACTGTAACCCGGAAACCTCTCCTTTGCTTCATTGAAAATTCCAAGAGCTGCTAGAGGGTTCTTTTGTTTCTTTATGATTTGCGAAAGTACGTTTGGTGTTAGAACTCTTGGCCATCTAACACTCATGATACTTCTTAAATCTCTTCAAGAACCAACTCTCAAACTCCACCACAACATCAAGAACACATAAATCCCTGCAAATATTCCACTTCTCATCAGCTAAACAAGACAATATTCCCTAGCAAACTACTTTTCACCTTCTCCAGAGCTTAAAAATGTAACAATTCCTAAGGAAACCTCAAGAGACACAGTGTAACATAGGAATTAAACGGATTTCGTAGCCAAATCATGAAATTCCAATGCCTTATTAACCAACAGGGCGAAACATGGATGAAGATTTGCTCTGTTAGACATTTCATCGAACACTTAACCAACACACATAAAACACGCTAAAGATCAAGAATCGAGACTCAACTCCCTGAATTTCTTCCCCACGGAAGCAAAACACAGAACTAAGAATCATATCGCAGCAATATAAACAATCGTTCACAAAAAAACTACTCCTCCTTTCTTATCGTTTAACATGAAAATGGAGCAGCTTATCTCGACATGTAATTGTTTATACTCCAAAATAAAAATCTCAAATTGATCAGTTCCACAAAATTTGATTCACCGTTTAGACAGAGAAACATACCGAAACTTGAGATGTCGGAACTAAAGTGTATGCATTGGAGATTTCATTTCAGCCTTTGCAGGTACCTCATTTTTGTTTACTTCTCCCACCCGCGACTGTGCCTTTTATATCCTCAAAAGATAAATTATGGAAGTTTTATAATTTTACCCCTTATCTTTAATTTAGTCATAAAACAGTACCCGATGTCCTGAAATCGTATTTGAGAGCCCAAATGAAACGACCTCCATAATCGTCGAATTTAATAAATACTACGAATTACTTTTTAGAAATAATGTTCAAATTTCATATTCAATTTTAGCATGGTCCAAATGAAACATTTAAAATCAACACAGTTTAGACAAATGTAATTTTCGTTCTCTCTTTTAGGTTACAATAAATATATATATACACATAGAAATTAAACAAAGGTAATTAAAGAAATATCTCTATACTACTCTATTATTCTCCAATCTGACAACCACGAGCTTTAATAAGAATGTCATCTAAGACTGAGAAGCGGGTTTTAATGCCACAATGGTTCGCAAACTGTCATTATCATTGCACGATATTCCGTTTCAGATGATGATGCAGACAAAGTAGGTTGCTTCTTCGTTTTCCATGAGACAGGTGACATACCAAATTGAATGAACAATTCTATAAGCGATATTTTAGAAATGAGACAACCTACCCAATCTGAATCACACCAAACTGTACTACGCAAGTCGTGATTTGCATGAAAAAGTATACCTTGACCGGGATGGGACTTGATATATTGCATAACACGTAGAGCTACGTCCCATTGATCAACCGTAGGAGACTATATAAACTTAGAAAGAATATGAATATTGTATGAAAAGTCCGGGAGAGCGATACCAAAATAGATGAGCTGACCAACCAATCAGCGATATCTCTCGAGATCTGAGAATGGTTTTGATTCTGACAATGCCAGGCGATGATTCTCATTCAGTCGAAACATCGTTGTTTTGGAAACAAGGAGACCAGCTTCATGATGATATCCAAAGCATATTTACGTTAACACAGATGTATACCCGTAGGATTTCATGCAACCTCAATGCCTTGAACGTACTTAAGAACACCTAAATCCTTCATATGGAAGCAAGAGTTTAAATATTCCTTAAATTGTTGAAGGGCATGAAAAGAGTTACCAGCAACAATGATATCATCCACATACACTAAAACATGCAATCACACACATACCATTGAATACGTAAAAAGAGAATAACCTGCACATCACTGTCGAAAACCATAGGTCTGTAGTGCCGTCAAAAGTTTGGCAAACCAACGTAGTGACTATTTCAACCCATACAAGGATTTCTTGAATCTTAATATCTTATCGGGTGCAGTTGCACGAAAAACCTGGCAGAAGTTTCATATATACTTCTTCAATTAAATCCCTATGAAGAAAGACATTATGCACGTCCATTTAATGAACTTCTCAATTTTGTATCGCAACTACTTCCAGAAATAACCGTATAATCGTCATCTTGGCGACTGGTGCAAAGGTTTTTGTGTAATCTACACCTTCAATCTGTCTATTTCCCATCACCACCAATCGAGCGTTATAATGCTCTATTGAACCATCTAAACGAAATTTGATCTTGTATATCCATTTGCAACCAATGACTTTCTTGTCTGGAGGAAGACACTCCAACACCTACCCAAATTAGAAGTATCCGAAGACACAATCTATGTATCATATGTAGGAAGAGCAAGTACTGGCTCGCTCGTACTTGGCTAGGATACAATGTGAAGATCAAGAGTATCATCTGATGTCACATGTATGGTTGAGCCCCCCTCACTACCGAGGGCAACGACACATGATGAGTTTCCTCCTTATCATGAGTAGCAGAAAAAGGGATAGCCAATGGAGTAGAATGAGGTGCAGTAAACTAGAAGTTCCTAATGAAGCCTCAAGTAACGGGAACTCCATTTTCGAGAAAACAACATCTTGTGATACAAAAAATTACGTTATTCGATATCATATATCCTCTAACCTTTTTAGGGAATGAGGATAGCCAACGAAGACACATTTTCGACTACGATGCAAACTTATCTCTAAGATGCTTTTGATTGTGAACATAATATAGTGAACCAAAGCACTAAGATGATCCATGGATGGCTTTACACCATGCAAGATTTCAAATGGTGTTTTCTCGATGAGAATACGTGTGGGCGTATTCTCATCGAGAAAACATCAAGCATATTTCCCCAACCTATATAACATCTAGCATATTATATTTAAATTTTGATTAATTATAAATGTAACATATTTTCTTTAATACTAACATATTTATTAAATTTTGGTTATTATATTTACATTTTTTATGATTGATAGAATTTAACTTGATTTATCAATCACATAACCACATGTGATTGTGGCATCTTGACACGCTTTTAAGGTTTCTAAATCGCTAAACCGAGTTCTCTAAAGGTTTAGGGCATCCTCATTATTGAGACTGGTCAATTGCTAGTTGTTGATGAGTTTTAAAACATAAATCCATCTTTTATCTCGTTCTAAAATATTGAAATGTGATTTGGGGTCATATCGCCTTCGAAATAATATTCAGTATTTGAATTCACTCGTTTTATATTTTTATTATCGGATTGAATTATTCGAGTACTCATTTTTTTATTTGAATCGAATCGAGTCAAATGTTTCAAACAATATTAGATGTTAATCACACGGTAACGCAACACATATAACCTAAACAAAATCTAGATGGACTAAATGGTATATATAAAAAATAATTATATTTAATAGACACAATATATTTGAAATTATATCTATATTATAAATATGTGTATATTAATAAAAATTATTATATTTAAATAAAGAGTTGAAGACAAAAATTTACAATTATAAAAAATGTAAATATATTATTTTAATAATTTTTATATCAATCATTATAACAATTCTAACAATTATTGTATTGTATTGTTTATTTTAATATTTTTTATCAATCATAAAAAATGTAAGTATAATAACCAAAATTTAATAATATGTTAATATTAAAGAAAATATGTTACGTTTATAATAACCAAAATTTAAAAATATATTACTATTAAATAAAAAAAATGTTACATTTATAATTACTAAAATTTAAAAATATGTTACTATTAAAAAAAAATATGTTTCGTTTATAATAACCAAAATTTTGAAAATATGTTGAATGTACAATTTGTTTTTAGGGAAAATAGGTTAGAAATCATATAGTTGGGGGTGAATAGGCTAAGAGGTTATAAAGTTCGGGGTAAAATAGACTAGAAATCATATAGTTCGGAGGGAATTGGCTATAGGTTATATAGTTTAGGGGAATAGACTAGAATTCATATGGTTCGGGAGAATAGGCTAGAATTCATATAAATGATGATTTTTTAAGTTTAGGAGAGAATAGAATTAAAGTGTGGTAGTTTAAGGGTAATAGAACTTTTTCTCAAATATCTATCGATATTTTATAATTTATTAAGTTTTTCATCCGATTTTTCTCGTTTGTGTGATAACTTAGATTATATTTATATACTTTTGAATGATGATAAATTATATTTATATAATTTCAAATAATTGTATTGTATAAAAATTTTGTACTGCTATACGTTGTAGCAATCCTACATTACTCCTAGTTGGCGTCAGAATGTTTGAATTTTCTATGTTCTAATGAATAGTTTCATTTCTGAATCTAATTATAGTTTTGTTTAACAATACATCTATGATGGTAAAGAAACATAAAGTTTTGGAAAACCCAAGAAATGAGAATATATAAAGTTTGTTTTAAATTAGAAGCTGTCAGAAAGTTAAAAATCAATCTAAAATTAGTAGTAACATTCTGCCACGCACTAAGCATAATCTATAAATAGCAATAAACAAAACCATGATTCTCTGTTAGTGTTATATACAATTGGGAGACAACAAACGAAGAACAACAAGAAAAAGAAAGAAGAAAAAGTAGTGTTGATCGACATGAATGAATCTGCGAAAACTAACTTGACTTCTTTCAAGACGGATGTGCCGCGTTACGGCCATGTCATGTGTTACCATCAACCGTTCTTGTTTGATAAAGGAGACGGAAAGGATTGGGCGATCGGGAGCACGTTGGCTTCCGGTCTCCCTTTCTTTGTTATGCAACTTTTCATTGCTAATCTCATGTATCGTTTTCTCTTTTACTTGACTCGACCTTTTTATCTACCTCCTTTCGTCGCCCAAATCTTAGTGAGTTCTACTTTTCTTGATTTCCTGTTTTATCATTTATAAGAGAGTCTCTTTGATCTTCGTTAATATATTCATAGTAATCGGAATCTATAGAGACGTAATGGATCATTAAATCCTTAAAATTCTTATAACATGATAAAAAAATATCAATTGAAATCATAAATGTTATTGTGATAAATCAGTTGCAAGTTATCATCATATTGTATGATCGTGTTACGACTAATTTGTGTTTGAATCTAACTAATTTCACAAACTATTTAAGAGTTTAGAGTTATTCAATATTAGAACTTAATAGTTCATGTTATAATCGATACGGAAAAACATAAAATAACACTTTTCGTTAACTTTTTGTTAAGACTCGTTTTTAAAACGTGGATATCGTGATCGAAGGTTTATAATTATAACACTCAAATCGGGACGAAGCGGATTTTGATTACATCAAAATATGGATTTGGTTATAATTTATTCCAAAAATTAACTCTTGATTTAGATTTACATAATTCGTAAATAAATATCTATTATAACAAATATTAGACAACACAATAATTTGTACTTCTTTATCTCATTTTCCATTGGAAATCACATATATTCTTGTATTGTATGACGGGGCTTCGGTTCTTGAATTGATCGTTCTATGTTGACGTCATGGTGGCAGTGCGGTTTGGTATTCAGTCCGAGTGTGCTTGGAGCCAAAGAGTTCCTCATCAAATTGGTATTCCCTTACAGATACACGATGGTTCTTGAGACCTTTGCTAATTTGGCCCTTGTCTACAACATTTTCCTTCTTGGACTCGGGATGGACCTCCGAATGGTCAAGCTCACCGAGCTCAAACCTCTCCTCATCGCCCTCCTTGGCCTCATTCTGTCCTTACCCCTCGGCATCCTCCTGTACTTTTTGCCAGGGAACGGTGATTCAGACAAGATTATCGCCGGTTGTTTCTTTTGGTCGGTGGCTATGTCCTGCACCAGCTTCCCTGATCTTGCTGGGATTCTTGCAGATCTTAAGCTGCTTCGTTCGGATATCGGAAGAACCGCCATGTCTGCAGCCATTGTTACCGATATCTGCACTTGGCTTCTTCTGGTTCTTGGATTTGCTACTTTCAGTAAATCAGGTGAAGAAGTCTCATACGCCTTCATTATTATTCTCGATATTAATTTGTTTCTTGAAGAAAAAAGTTGAACGTGAACTTACCAAAATAGCATTCATAAAAACACAGGAACATTGAACAAAATGATGCCGTTTGTGGTTCTCTCCACACTCGGCTTTGTCCTCTTATGTATATTCGTGATCCGACCCTTCATCGCGTGGGCCTTCTCGAAGACCGTGAAAGGAGGCCACGTCGGAGAAACCCACGTCTGGTTCATCCTTGGGGGCGTTGCCCTGTGCGGCCTCATCACGGATGCTTGTGGCACACACTCCATCACCGGAGCCTTCTTATTTGGTCTCTCCATCCCTCATGACCATGTCATCAGAAACATGATCCAAGAGAAGCTCCATGACTTCCTCGCTGGGATTTTGATGCCTCTTTTCTACATCATTTGCGGATTAAGAACCAATTTTCAGTATATGATGCTGTCCACTAAACGTTGGACTATGGTTGGGGTTATCGTATCATCGTTTATGGTGAAGATTATCACGACGTTTGCCATCTCCTTCTTCATGCCCATTGCAAAGCCCTGGAGAGATTCATTGACTCTCGGTGCACTTATGAACACCAAGGGCACTTTGTCACTTGTTGTCCTCAACGCGGGTCGTGACTCTAGGGTATGTCTCTGAACAAAACCTAAACATAGATTTGAGATCAACAAAAGATGGTGGATAACATGGACGTTATATGCAGGCGTTGGACAGTTCGATGTACACACACATGACGGTTGTGCTTCTGGTGATGTCTGTACTGGTGGAGCCACTTCTTGCCTTCACATTCAAATTCAAACCCAAGAAGAAGTTAATACATTACAAGCATCGTACGGTTCAAGGAATCAAAGGAGAGACAGAGTTTCGTGTGTTGGCATGCGTATATGAGCTTCCCAATGTCTTTGGAATCATCAGACTCTTGCAAGCTTCGAACCCGACCGAGCAATCCCCTCTCAATGTCTTCGCCGTTCACCTCGTGGAACTCACGGGACGCACGACGGCCTCTATGCTCATCGTGAATAATGAATGCAGGACCAAAGCTAACTTCTCCAATTCCATCACAGTAGATTCTAACCAGATTGCTGAATTCTTCGAGACCTTGGAAAGATACAACGACACGGTGATGGTCCAAACTATGACAGCCGTGTCGCCTTACATGACAATGCACGAGGACATCTGTACGCTCGCAGAGGAAAAGCGTGTTTGCTTGATTATATTACCGTACCACAAGCATCTGGCGGTAGACGGTCAGATGGGCGATGGGAACGCTTCACATGCTGACATCAACCAAAATGTGCTAAACTGTGCACCTTGTTCGGTAGGGATACTCGTGGACCGTGGCATGAGCATAGTACAGTCTGATCCGGTTCATGGTGAGCTGACGAAAGGTCAAGTAGCGATGCTCTTCGTGGGAGGGGCGGACGACCGCGAGGCCTTGGCGTACGCTTGGAGAATGGTCAAACAACAAGCGATCAAACTCACGGTCGTGAGGTTCGTCCCCAGCCTCGACGCATTGGTCTCGGGAGGGAAAGCCGTCGCGTCATACGAGAGGGAAAAACAAGATGATGACGAATACATATACGAGTTCAATTTCAAGACCATGAAGGACTCTTCTGTGACTTACATCGAAAAGGTCGTCAACGACGGAACTCACACGATCTCGACAATACGAGAGGTAGAAGACGATAACGCATACGATCTCTACATTGTTGGAAGAGGAAACGGCATAGAATCTCCGGTGACGTCAGGTTTGACGGATTGGAGTTGTAGTAATGATCTAGGAACATTAGGGGACACACTTACTTATTCGAACTTCTCAATGCACGCTAGCGTTCTTGTGATTCAGCAATACTCCGCCGTGAATAGGCAATCCTCCGCGGCGACCGGCGGCGGTGGAGATGGAAAGAACCAAGAACCGGCGAACAGCTATCGTGACGCAGAGCCTTTTATGAAGACTATGTATAAGGACGAGGTGGAAGACGAGGAGGAGCACTCGTTTGGCGTTGACAAGTGAAACGTTTCGATTTTTATAAACGTACGTCTTGTAGATAGCTAGAATTTTACAAATATATATATGACTTTCAAGTATCATCGTGTATAATTCGGGTATAACACCACGACCCAAAGGTTCTCTCTTAGTACAAAATCAGTCTTGAAATTGAACTATAAGCAAAATGTCATACAAACATTTGTGTGAAGTTGCTAGAATTATTTTTATAATAATTTTAGATTTCGAATGACTCTCACTCAAAATCACTCACTCATAAACCTCCAAACTTTTATAGTTTAAGCTCTATGTTACAAAACACTTCTCTCGAATGCGCCAAAAACATTTTGTACTCTCTTATCCCTTCTTGAATTTCGGCGCAATAATAGGATTGAGAGAGTGGATTTGACGTGCATCCACTTCCTCCTTTAAATACTAAGCTCCTATTCAAATTGCTCATTGATTTTTTTTCCATAGAATTGTTAAGTTGCTTGATTTTCTCCTTTTAGAATATTTTCAAATGTCTAGTGAATGTTGCCAAATCTACAAATATCTAACATAATTAGAAATATCAATAGTAATGGAAAATATGCATAATGGAAATATCACAATATTGAATCTCAATAAAAATAGAAACTATGCAATATATCACACAATAAAAGAAATCTTCATTAAATGAAAATCTTAAAAAGGTAAATCTTCATGCACTAACAATCTCTCCCTCTTTTATCTTCATTAACATGCAGACTTAAAAAACATTAGATCTATGCATCCAATAGAATATCAAATAATTTAATAAAAAATATATCAAGAACATATTCAAACCGTAAATATAAGGATTATCCCCCTCAATTGTACTTGAATTTCCACTAGTTGTACCTTCTCCCCCTGTTTGTCTGAGTATAAGATCAAAAACATAATAGATCAACTTGTTAATGATCGCTTTCGTCGGGTACTTCTTGTTGGAACACATTGTAACTTATTCGAACAATGATGTTAGATGTTCTTAAAGATCATGCACAAATATGGTGGAATGAACATGTGGTCATGAATAGTTTTCTTTCATCATCTCTGTACCTCTAACTAATCAACACCAAAATCATTCATATTCCTTTTAATCTTTCGTCGATTAAAAACAACAACTTCACAAATTATGAGCCACTAAAATTCAATAAGCTTACTTTTTTTCTTAACAAAATCGTTATTTCTTTTGAAAAACAAACAAACCATTTACTCAGCAAAGATCAATATTTCATATGAGTTATATGAATTTAAACATAATGCAATTAGATCATCAATCAAAGTATAGTTCCGAAATTTTTCAGATGCACCTGAAACAATTTGTATATACCTTTTTTCAACACCTTGTATATACCTTTTTTTCAGCACCTTAGTTATCATTTTTTCTTTTGTAAACAAGCACTTTGGGCTTCTAGGACGTCGAACGTGGCTAACATAGTCAAGTACAAGGAGAAACGAGAAACGAGAAATAAATTTCATCATAACTCTCTTACACTTTAAAATTAATAGAAAACGGTTATATTCTAAATCATTAGAGTTATTAGTTAGATACTCATATGTGAGTTATCTTGCAACTACATATCTAGATGCATGATCATCAACAATCCAATCAGAGGTTAACTTATACCTTTATACCTAGACGTGAGGTCAATAATAACCCAATCAGAAGTTATCTTGCACCTATATACTCAGGCGTGTGGTCATGAATAATCCAAGGGGGTCATCTTACGGTTTGGTGGATATATGTTTTTGGGTTTTGTTCGGGGTTTTTGTTTTGATTGCAGTGGGAAGAGGGTTTTTCTTTGAGGTTTTGGTAAAAAACCATAGCAAAAGTTCGATACCTTGTTCAGGTCAGATAAAAAAATTAGAAAATATTAGATCTTTGTTAGAAATATATTATTTTTTTCAAAAAGAATAATATAGTCGACGAAGTCGATTTTAAAGGTGATCAATAAAAAGAGAAAAAGTAAAGACATAAACGTTTGGAGAGACTCTGATATCATGATAAATTTTTAAATTATATTATATCAAATGGATTTCGATTTTTTATCATTTTCTTATATATATATATATATATATGGATAATATCAAACAAAAAATATATAATTTCAAAGAATATGTGAAAAATGTTTTATAAAATATCTTTTGGAGTTTTCTTCGAGATTTCAGAGATTATCATGAATATATTGGAGAATATAAATGAGATGTGAGATTCTATCTTGTAGTTAATTGATTAGTAAATTTAGAAATTTATAAAAATAAAAGTCACAATGTAGTGGAACTTAACACTTTTACCTCACAATTATTGGTTAAGTTTTAAGGAATTTTGGAGCAAGTAGCCTTGCAATTATTTAATTGATAACTTAATTTCAACATTTACATATAAGGTATAAAAATGGCCACCTTATTTGAAAGGATAATAACACTATAATATAGTTTAAAATTAAATATAATATATTTTGAATAATAAAGAACTCTTTAAATTGCAGGGATCATTTCTACTATTTGATAAATACAAATTTATAATATTGTGTAAAAAAACATAAAGAAAGCTCATTAATTGTCACATAAATTTTTTGTTTAGGTGAAAAAACTTTTTTAAAAATAAAAAAATTTCAGATAACAAAAAAATATTTTAAACTATCCTACATTGTTTGTAACTATTCAAAATGTTAATGTTTGAAATATCATTTAATTGGAAAAGTTATTGTGTTTGTTTCGGGTTGTTGAGATTCTTGGGGAATGAATTTGATCAAAGGTTGTTGAGAATCTTGGAATATCAAATATTGCTGAGAGCTTATTGGATTTGACTTGGTCATGAAACAACTTGGTGAGCTGGAATTTCGGATAAGGTGTTCCTGTAATTTCGGCAAATATAGTTAAAAATGATCTCTATAAAAAGAGGATGGTAGAAGCTAGGAAGAGTAACCAATAATTGAGTAAATCGTGAGATATACTCTTAGGAAGAGAAAAAGATACTTGGAGAGTTGCTTGAGTGTGTGGCTGGAATTGCTAACACTAGTAGAACGTGTGTTTTGAATTTAGGTTTTCATATTCATGGTTTAACTCAAGGGGAGTTAACTACGGTATTCTCGAGTGCATTGTATGACAAAACAAATGTACTTGGAGTTATATGAATAAAGATAATAGTTCGGTGAAACAAAATTTCTTATATTCCGCTATATGTGTTGTCTTTAACAGTTTTCAATTTGTATCAGAGCAGGTCACCAAACTAGATATTTTATCTATTGTTTGGTGTGAAATCCTAAAGACAACATGGAAATTCCAAGAGATATGTATTTTTTGGAAAGTTGATTATGCTCAATGCATCAATTATGGATATTGGAAAATGAAAATGCGTGCAAATATCAGAGGGATTGACGAGGATGCGTGGAGTGCTTTAAAGAATGGATGGAGTCCATCCATGGTGATCGATGAACATGGAAATTCGAAGGAGAAACCATCTAATTATTGGACGCTCAGCAAGAAACGAAATTCAACTTACAACGTTAAAGCACTTGGAGCAATTTTTGCATATGTGGACATCAATGATTTCAAACAAATTCAAGGATGTGAATCTACAAAAGAAGCATGGGACACATTGGAGACCATTCATGGAGGTACCTCAAATATTAAAAGAACTTGTCTTGATATCTTAGAACATCATATTGAAAAATTAGAGATGAATGAACACAAAAGTGTAAAAGAATTCAGTGGAAAGATGAATGCATTTGCAAATGAGACAAGTGTACTTGGTCAGGTATACGAAGATAAAAAGCTGGTAAAAAACTTTTGAGGTGTTTATCAAAAAGTTTCATGCTCAGAAGACCGCGATGAATATATCTCTAAATATTGATACAATAAGTTTCAAGGAAATTGTCAGGGTTTTTGTTGTATATGATTTAGAGTTTGAGCTTGAACAAGATGCTACCAACAAGGATATGGACAAAGAAATTATTCTCCAAGCAACAGAAGAAAGTTTGAGGATAAATAACTTGGAAGAAAATGTGATATTGTTAGCCAATATATTTGAAAAATTCCTGAAGAAGCGAATTGGAATGAAACACACAAATATTAAAGAGAACATGCCGAGAAAAGAAGAAAAATCGAGAGCACAATATCACGAATGCAAGGGATTTGGGTATATCAAATATGAGTGTCCGATCATTCTAAAAAAAAGTGTGTTGAAGAATTTATGTGAAATCCAATGTTAATTGTAAAGGATTTTGACACACTAATTGAAGTTCAGAATCTGATGAAAGCAGTGAAGATTGAAAGCAAGGAAAAGTTGCAAATGAAGTTTACATCGAATGGAAATAAAAGTTACTCGTCTTCAAACATACATGGTTAAATTATAAGAACGCCTCGAATTTAACTCGATCTTCATTAAAATAACACTATCACATGTTACTACTGCGGAATCTGGGGACATAAGCAATACAAGTGTTTTCAAAAATTAAGAGATGGTCCCGGTAAGTATTCTAAACTCAAATTAAAAAATATTTGAATAAGAAAAAGTGATCTTAGATGCAAAGTTGTTTACATTTCTACTCAAAATGGTAAACCTCACACTTGGTACTTTGATAGTGGATGTTCTAGACATATGACAGAGAATAAATCATTTCTATCAAATTTTAATGAAGGAGTGAATGTTGGAAATGTTACATTTGGTGATAGGAACAAAGGGATAATCAATTGACAAGGAGATTTACAAGTTCCTAGACAACCCATGTTAAACAACTTTCATTATGTGAAAGGCTTAACTGCTAATTTGATTAGCATTAGTCAATTGTGTTACAGTGATTACAAAGTACAATTTACACAAAATGAATGTCGTATCGTGAATTCTAACGGAAAGTGTATTCTTTCAAGTATTTGATCATCAAACAATTGTTATGCGTGGAGAGTTGAACAAAGGAATTTAAAAGTGACGAAAGATGATCAAACTTTGGTAAAATTTACAGATTCAAATTTCATTCGAGGTACTCCTAGACTAAATCTTGATAATCTTGATGTGTGCAAACCATTTCAGGTAGGTAAACAAGTTATAATGAATCTTTTTTTGGAAAAGTTAAAATAAAACAAACGAAAATTGAATATGTGCCTATTGATCGTCAACTAAATGACATCTTCATAAAAACCCCTCGATTTGGATCATTATCGTTTTTAGAATAATCACTTAGAATTTGTGAACCCTGAGCAATTATGTTTATTAGTTTTAACTGTTTAAACTTACTTGAGATAAAATTAGGACTATGTATATAAGAAAGTGAGAATGGTTTTGAAGCTAATGATCTGTTTATTTGTACTTGGATTATCAAGTCGCTTAAGCTTTACTGAAGTACACATATACTAGCAAGTTTATCCTTTCTTTGAGATTCAATGTTTGGCATAAAAAAATGTTTGGTTCTCTTACTCCTCTAATGACTCGATGGTTCATTGAAGGATTATATTTCTAAAAAGAGGTTGTTATGAGTATATTGCTCGGGTCTAATTTGAGAGACATTCAAATTCATTTTTGCAACGTCCTAAGGCGCAAAGCGAAGTTATGCTTTATGAATCAAATAGAACATAAGAGTATACCTACAAAAAGATAGCCTAGGAATGCATTACCTGAAGAAAAGTTTGTCCAAACAACGTTCTAGAAGCAAAGAACAAAGAGAAAAGTGAAAAAAAAAAAAAGAAGAGAAAAAGGATTATATAAAAAAGTTGGCTCGTAAGTGTACTAAAGATTGCTGAGTGAATTCGGTGATAAGTTAAGTAAACTTAAACGGAAAAGGTAACTCTAAAACTTATTCTCGTTTCTCTTATATTGGACCAACTTCATAAATACCCTCGTAGGGCTAAAACACTTCAAAAATACCCTTTTCGGAAAAGAAAATTAACTCAAAAATACCTTATAAATATTGATATTCCCAAAATAACCCAGCGACCCAATTCGACCCTACGACCCAGCGATCCAGTCCGACCCTGTGACCCTGCGACCCAGTTCGACCTTGTGACTCAGCGTCCCTACGACCCTGCGACCCAGTTCGACCCTGCGACCCAGTGTGACCCTGTGACCCTGCGACCCAGTTTGACCTTGTGACCTTGCGACCCCGCGACCCAGTTCGACCCTATGACCCAATTCGACCCTGTGACCTAGTGCGATCCAAAATCGTCGAAAATCGCCAGAAACCACCGATAATCGTCAGAAATTATCGGAAATCGCTGGAAATCGGTCAAAACCGCTGGAAATCGCCTACAAATCGACGGAAGTCGCTAAAAATAACCGAAAATCGCTAAAAATCATCAGAAATCGCTAAAAATCACCTGAAATCGCTAAAAATCACTGAAAATTGCTCGGAATCACTAAAAACACTGGAATATCACTGAAAATGGCTAAAACAACGTTGGAAACCGCTCAGAAATTGCTGAAAACGCTCAAAATTGAAGGAAATCGCTCAAAATGGAAAGAAATTGCTCGAAAATATAAGGAAATCGCTCGAAAATGGAAGGAAGTAGCTCTCAACTTTGTTTTCTTCCTCTCAAATCTATCTTTCTCTCCTCTTAAATTTTCCTTTCCCTCGTGTGCAGGTGTTTTTCACTAACAAAATATAAGGGCACATATGTCTTTTCTCCAATTTTTTTCATCAAATTTACGAGGGTACTTCTGAAGTGTTTTAGTCGTACGAGGGTATTTCTGATATTCCTCTTATGTATTTGCCCTTGATTTTACTAAATTTGGTTTAAAAATAATGGAATGTTGAACATTTTTTAGGGACAAAGAAATTAAAAACGAGGGAAAATATGAAAGAACATCAAGTTGTACAACCCTGTGCAAGAAAAATCAATGATCGATATTTAAATTGGTTCATTTTATATGTGTGACTAACTTTCATTGATTTTGAATATCCGATCACACAACATGAGGAAAAACTACAAGTTCTAGCATTGAATATATGGTGATCAAAGCATAACGAAATAAATGACCTAACGACATGTGATGATTGTGATTGACTGTGATTATGTTTGACTAATGTTCTTAAATTTTTATGCATAAGTCTGAGTATGTGTGATCAGAAATTCAAAGGCGGAAATTGTTAATGTTTGAAATATCATTTAATTAGGAAGATTGTTCTGTGTTTGTTTCAGGTTGCTGAGAGTCTTGAGGAATAAACTTGATCAAATATTACTGAGAGCTTATTGGATTTGATTTAGTTATGAAACAACTTGGTGAGCTGCAATTTCGGATAAGGTATTACTGTAATTTCGGCAAGTGCAGTTAAAAACAACCTATATAAAAGGAGGATGGTGGAAGCTTGGAAGAGTGACCAAGCATTGAGTAAATTGTAAGATACACTTTTAGGGATAGAAAAAGATCTTTGGAGGGGATTACTAACACTAGTAGAGCGTCATTTTTATGGTCTAACTCAGGTGGAGTTAGGTATTCTCGAATGCATTGT
Organism: Gynandropsis gynandra; assembly: GCA_036759665.1. NCBI lineage: Eukaryota > Viridiplantae > Streptophyta > Magnoliopsida > Brassicales > Cleomaceae > Gynandropsis > Gynandropsis gynandra. The sequence continues at coordinate 2,362,919 of CM071863.1, read as the reverse complement.
AAGACAAAAATAAATGTACTTGAAGATTGATATATGAATAAAAAATAATAGTTCGGTAAACATAATTGCTTATATTTATATTTCCGCTATATGTGTTGTTTTTAATAGTTTTCACAAAATAAATGCGGATAAATCTATATATATAAATTTCAAAATCTAAATAAATTAACTTAAATTAATAATATGAAATCATGTAATTATTACATTAAAATGTTTAGTAATACTAATATTTTCATAAGCATTGTAAATGTGGGCTTCTCATAATATAAAAACTAATAGTAAGGGTATATATCAATAATCCAAGTTACACATTTAAATTATTAAAGAATTGACGCAAAAGACCAAATTTCCTAAAATTTTATATTCCTTCATTACAAAAAAGGAATTGTCTAATCAATTTTATGCAACATCTGTGAATAATCTATAATTAGCAAGACAAAAAAAACTGTAATTAGTTGTTAATTAATGTATATAATTAACTCATAAACACCCTCAAAATAGTTGTTTTCGTTGTGTGTGTATGAATAACCACAAAAAAACATAGAAGGGATTGAACAGGTTGATGCACAGTGAATGGTAAATCGATCCCCGACCGACCATACAATCAAACGGAAGTCGTCGGGAGACAGTAGACGAGACAAGGTGTTGCAGAAATGGATAATGGGACGGACACAAGCTCGACAGTGTTGGATGTGACTCGTTATGGCAAACTGGTGTGTTACACGCAAGAGTTGTCGTCAGAGAAGATTGATCAAAATGACTTGGACATGAATAACACGCTCGCTTCGGCTCTCCCCTTCTTCATCACACAAATCTTCGTCGCTAATCTCACGTACCGTATCCTCTACTACTTTACGCGACCTTTGTGTCTACCTCCTTTTGTAGCTCAGATCTTGGTGAGTATGTGCATACCATTTTGTTATTTTTTTATGCTGTAATGTTCCACGTTAGAATATAAATGATGAACTCGTATATATAGGATTACATAATCGTAAACTCTTGAACTAGTTTTTTAGATCAGTTATGTTCAAATTCGTATTTGACATGATATCAAAGCTATGATATTTGACATTATATTATGTCGTCTCATATCGGTTAAGACAAAAGCTACGAATTATTGACTCATATAGGATTGGACATCTCTAAACATTTAAAATAAAATAACTTTTGGAATTAGTTAAATCCAAAATCATACTTGACAATATTTATAATGATCATGTGAAAAGTTCGGTATCATATTTGAACTAAAACCCGTTAACCTTATACAAGAAAAATGTTAAAAGAATCAATGGTTTTGTTATTTAGGTGTAAATATGAATTATCTTTTAAAGATAAACGTGATTATATGAACTTATGTTTATGTTCTTGTGGTGAATGCGGCTTATACATATATGATGGTTGCAGTGTGGTTTTGTGTTCAGCCCAACTGTGCTCGGGAATACAAAGTTCGTCATCAATTATGTCTTCCCCTATAGATACACAATGGTCCTTGAGACCTTCGCCAACTTGGCCCTTGTCTACAACGTTTTCCTTCTTGGTCTAGGGATGGACCTCCGAATGGTTAGACTCACCAAGTTCAAGTCTATAGTCATATCAATCGCCGGCCTTTTAGTTTCCTTACCAGTCGGCGTTGCACTTTACTATTTACCGGGCAATGGTGATGAAGACAAGATTCTCGCAGGGTGTGTTTTTTGGTCTGTCGCTCTGTCTTGCACCAACTTTCCTGATCTTGCTAGAATTCTCGCTGATCTAAAGTTGTTGCGTTCCGACATCGGAAGACTGGCAATGTCTGCAGCTGTTGTCTCTGATCTTTGCACTTGGGTTCTTCTGGTTTTAGGATTTGCTGCTTTTAGTAAATCAGGTACTATTCTCAATGATCTTGATTCGTCTCAAGCTTATATTTATCAGTCTCGTTTGTACAAACAGGAGCATGGAACGGAATGATGCCCTTTGCCCTCCTCACGACCGTTGTATTCATCCTCTTCTGTGTATTCGCGATCCGCCCAGGAATCTCGTGGGCCTTCTCCAAAACCGTAAAGGGAGGCCACCCAAGTGACACACATGTTTGGTACATCCTTTGTGGTGTTGTCCTTTGCGGCCTTATTACTGATGCATGTGGGACACACTCCATCACTGGAGCCTTCTTGTTTGGTCTTTCCATCCCTCACGACCAAATCATCAGAAACATGATCGAGGAGAAGCTCCATGACTTCCTCTCTGGGATCTTGCTGCCTCTTTTCTACATCATCTGCGGCCTCAGAGCAGATTTTCAATTTATGCTTCAGTTCGTGAATCCTAAAATCATGGCTTTTGTCATTGGCTCGTCGTTTATGGCAAAGATTGTTCCGACATCCGTGGTATTACTGTTTATGCGCATGTCTTTCAGAGATGCTCTTACTATCGGCGCCCTCATGAACACCAAAGGCACTTTGGCACTCGTTATCCTCAACGCAGGCCGTGACACGAAGGTTAACATTTTCGGCATGGTTGATTTCAACTCGACGTGTATGTATGTAATAATGTATATAACATTCATCGATGTATGCAGGCTTTGGACAGTCCGATGTACACTCACATGACGATCGTATTTCTAGCGATGTCACTAGTGGTGCAGCCGATTCTTACGTTGACACACAAAGCTAACAAGAAGATAATACATTACAAGCTCCGAACGATCCAAAAAATCAAAGGAGAGACTGAGTTTCATGTCTTGGCATGTGTCCATATCCTCCCCAATGTACTCGGAATCACCAATCTCTTGAGAGATTCCAACCCGACAAAGCAATCGCCTCTGCACGTCTTTGTCGTCCACCTCGTTGAGCTCACGGGACGCACCAATGCCTCTATACTCATCATGAATGAGGAAAGCAAGCCCAAGGGAAACTTCTCTGAAAGAGTCAGAGCAGAGTCCGACCAAATTGCAGAGGCCTTTGAGGCTTTGGAGTTTCAAAACGATGAAGTGAGTGTCCAAATTGTAACAGCTGTTTCATCTTACACGACAATGCACGAGGACATATGCGCCCTTGCAGAAGACAAGCGTGTTTGCTTCATCATATTGCCATACCACAAGTATATGGGCGAAGGGAATGCATCGCATGCTGATGTAAATCAAAATGTGCTCAAGCACGCACCTTGCTCGGTTGGAATACTAGTGGATCGTGGCATTGGCGTGGTACGGTCCGAGTCGATCAACGGCGAGCCTACGAAAAGACAAGTAGCGATGCTCTTTGTGGGCGGGGCGGATGACCGCGAAGCCTTGGCGTACGCTTGGAGAATGGCTCAGCAACACACGATCAAACTCACCGTGGTGAGATTCGTCCCGGGCCGCGAAGCATTGGTCTCGGCCTGTGAAACAATGGCAGCATACGAGATAGAAAAACAGGTCGACGATGAGTGCATATATGAGTTCAATTTCAAGACCATGGATGACTCTTCAGTGACTTACATCGAAAAGGTCGTTAACGACGGACAAGACACGATCTCGATAATACGAGAAATGGAAGACAAAAACTCTTACGATCTCTATATTGTTGGAAGAGGATATAAAGTAGATTCTCCGGTAACGGCGGGTTTAACGGATTGGAGCACCAGTCCTGATTTAGGCACAATTGGGGACACACTGGCTTCATCAAACTTCACGATGCAGGCTTCGGTTCTTGTGGTTCAACAATACTCCTCCATGAACGTGCAAATGGCCACGGCAGCTACTACCCGAGGCGGCGAGGAAGCGAACGATAGACAACCTAAGAAGATATCTCGTGAGGCAGAGCCCTTTATGATGTCTATGTATAGTGACAAGGACTACGACGAAGAAGATGAAGAAGAGTTGCCCTTCAATATTCACTAGTGAAACGTTTTTGTTGTTGTACATGTTCACGTTTATAGCTAGAACACACACATATATATATATAAATATTACAATCTCAATACGTTTTTATTCCTCTCCTATTCCTATAATTAATGGTTGTATAAGTATTGTTTAGAAAGAGAAATATGGTCACATGCAAAATAGTTTTTGATAAATTTAGAAAGTAAACAAATTAAATGTAATTCAGAATATCTCATATCGGATAAAAGATTCAAATCAATTCGGATGAAATTGCATTTTTTTTCTAATTGCATTGAAATTGATCTCTTACAGTGTCTCAGATCCTACAAAATAAATAACAACTCCAATCCAAACAAATTCGTATCCTATTAGGTAATTAAGATTCACAAATTCTGACTTCCGACAACATAGACCGTCATATATATCTAGTGGAACAACTACAGAAAGTTAAAAAGAGGTACCAGGATAACAGAGAATAAGGATGTTTGATTTGCCAGCAAGTCTATGAACCTGGTCGAGTTTTCACAAAGGATGCTTCAATATGATCAAGCAGAAACCGTTGCAGCTTCTTTCTTAATTCTTCGATTTTCTTGCTTATCTCCATTCTGTTCTCGACAAGTTCATCCATCCAATTACTCACTTTCTTAAGCTGAATCAGAAGAGACGTATTATTACCGTTTGTTTCTTCCCTCTTTATCGAGAAGAACCCTTTGTTCAACGCATTCTCCAAGTACTTCAAGAACCATTGACGAGACACTAGGAGTAGCTCCTCTCCTAAACTCGCCGACTCTTTCAACCTGATTTTACTGTCAACATTCTTTCTATTAGCCGCAAAACAATTTTTAATCGGAGGTGATGCAAAACCTTCGTTAGCTAGATTTCTCGAACTCTTCTTACTTCCCTTCGTAGGATTCTCGGTAATTCCTTTTCCAAACGAATTTTCGATCACTATGTAGTGATGCTCTTGCTCAGCAGGAGACTCTTGCTTTCCAGTCTCTTTCAACAGACTGAACCGTGCTAAATCACATACTACAGCAGCTTGGACCCAAGATCTTGCATTCTTTTTCGCTGTTGATGTATTATGAGAACTCGAACGTTTGCTAGATATCGAGACAGGAGACTTAGGATCAAGCAAGGAACGGACTGCCATTGTTGTACTCTGTATAACGCGGTAGAGGTCCAAGAATTGGCTCACCAATTTTCCTGCAGCTAATTTATGAGAGGACTCACACAGTTGTCCATAGGCCCTAAGCAAACAAGATAATATATTGTTAAGACAGCCAAGAAACAGACAAGATGTGTGAGACATAACGCATATAAGCCACGTAGTGGCAAGAATAATAGAAGCCAACAATGAATTTGATAAGTAATTATGGTTGTGGGTGAGAAGAGCATACTGCAAACAATTTAGTAGAGACTCTGCAGCAGATGCCTCCTCCAATGAGCTCACTGCAGAGGAGAACGCCACATTCTTATGAGATGAAATTCCCTGAAGGAATTCAAGACATAAGCATATCTCGTGGTTCACGGAGTCAAACATGATGAAGATTACTTAAAATGCATACCTTTCCGAGCATGTGAATGGTTGAACTTGAAGGGAATTCACTCCACAAGATTCTATGATCAGACCAAGTTTTATGACTTATAGGCATCTTAAAAAGTGCAGCAGGAACTGCTGTTTTTGAAGATGACTTGATACCTTCTCCCATAGTTTTGGTCACAAATTTCGGGGTCATGACAGATGTATCAGAACTCAGGTGCAACAAAGGGGACTTGTTCTTTGGCGACGCCTTCTTATCAGACAAGACCTGTAGTAATGTCAGTTCTACAAATCAAACAATGGCGGATTCAACCTATTAGAACACACAATGAACATTATACTGTCGGGTGAATGTCAATCCTTGAGAAGAATCGATCATTTCATATCTGTTTTAATATGAATCTTAGTGAAAGAACTAGCACGCAAATACTGCATTGAATTGAATTGAAGCCAGGCTTAATTGTGTGAAACTAAACAGTAATCTTCAACGATGTGATGCAGTTAAATGGATCCAAACAAAGTGTTGTAAACACTAAAAGACAACACAGAAGATGGTGAAAAAGGTACCAATGTGTTCCTCCTGAGACGTGGCGAAGAAAGTAAGGCGGCGTCACAACGGAGAGAAGGCGGAGAAGTCTGATCCCAACTCTTCCTCGCAGAATCTAAACTCAGTCTCTTCGTCTCCATGTCATTCTTCTTCCTCGTCTTCTTTGTATTATCCATCGGCGACGCCTGAGTAAATGGAATCAACGCATCGCTCGAAACCAAATCGCTAGGGTTTCCGAAGCATGGTCGTCGTTTCGGCACAGGGTGTAAACCGCGGATCACCGGAACAGGACATCCCTTCTCGATATGAAAACCTCCTCGGACGTACACTAATTGCCCTAACCGGATCTCGTCGGAACGAATCAGGTCGGCGTCGTCGCCAGCGTAAACGGCAACGTACGCGGCATGAAGAGAATCAGATACCTTGACGAAGAAACCCTCGCTTCGCCAATGGTCGTCAGCAAGGCATGGGACGATCTCGATGACCTGAAGGAGAGGAGACCTATGGGAGAAAAACGGTGCCGTCATGGCATTTCCGTTGGCGTCCTGCAGAAGCTTCGAGAGAACGCCGGGTGTAGGGGACGCCATTGTAGGCGAAGGTGGTTGTGTGAAGAGGAAGCAGAAGCAGAAGCATGGTTGGAGAGAAGGTAATGAGGAATCTCAAAGAGACATCGGGGAGTGTTGAGGTTCGTCGTTTTCATGGCGGAAAAAGCTGAGAGTTGTCAGACAGTGTGAAGTCCTCTCTGGCTTCGAGATTTGAGGATTTGCAGAGTTGCAGTTGTCAGTCCACGACCAGTTTTTGCAGTTTTGTACGAATTCACCCACTCTTTTTCCTCCTAGATTTCTTCTGAAAAAAAAAATCTGTTAAAAAAATTAAATTTACAATAGTTTATGTATATATATATTATATTTTATATATAAAAATGTATGTATATCATATAGTATAAATATATAAGTGCATTATATAAAATATATGTAGACGTGTGTATTCATATACAACATATATTAGTATGCAAGATATATATATATATACTTATTTATATGTATAATAAATAAAATGAAATATTATCAAAATAAGTTAAAAAGAGAATATGAAAAAAGAAAAATTTCTCTTTTTATTGATATGTATTCATAACATGAGAAAAATATATATTTGTAAATAAATATAAGATGTCTTCTTTTAACATGAAAAAAAAAAGTGTGGATTTAAACCCCAAACACATTTAACATATATTGTTAGACTTTGTAGGAGAATAATTAGAAAATTAGTTATAATTTATCTTTATATATATTTGAAGAATTTGATTAATAAATCTATACTTGAATTTTCTAATTTTGTGTCATGGTATCAGAGCAGATTTGCATCTAAAAAATTTTTTTCAGATCTAAGTGTTTTAGGTCCCCTGTTTTTAAAGACTGAGTTAGTCTTTAAATTTTCCGTCCGTGATTTCGTCGATCGTCGGTGATTTCGTCGATCGTCGGTGATTTCGTCGATCTTCGGTGATCGTTTGTGTGTGTTCCTGCAGGTCACGGTTTATCTATAGTTTGATTTTATTTTAAATCAAATTAAAATTGATGGCTGAAGAGGTTAATTCAATTTCGAAAAATCGTCGCACTATTAATCCGTATGATTTATCGTCTAGTGATAATCCAGGATGTATTTTATCTCAAGTTCTTCTTACGAATGATAATTATGTCGATTGGGCTCGTGAGTTACGAATCGCTCTTCGATCAAGGAAGAAGTTTGGATTTGTTGATGGATCTTTACAACAGCCTAGTGAAGATTCCGATGATTTGGAGGATTGGTGGGCAAACAATTCGCTCATCGTTTCTTGGATACGCAATACAATTTCTCCTAGTATACGTGCGAGTGTTTCTCATTTTGAAATTGCTAAGGATTTGTGGGACGATATTAAAGCGCACTATTCATTTTCGACGTCTAGTTGGCTTGTTTACCTTTGTGTCACTCGTCCAGATTTGTCTTATAGTATCCACACGTTGTCACAGTTTCTCCAAAATCCCACGGATGACCATTGGGATGCTGCTTTACGTGTGGTTCGTTACTTGAAGACTACTCCAGGCCAAGGTATTCTTCTCAATGCCAATGTTGATTTGTCTCTGGTGGCTTGGTGTGATTCAGATTGGGCAGGTTGTCCTCGCACTCGTCGTTCAGTCACCGGTTGGTTTCTTACTCTAGGTGGTTCACCTATTTCATGGAAGACCAAGAAGCAGCAAACAATATCTTGTTCGTCCGCCGAAGCTGAGTATCGTGCAATGGCAATGACTGTTCGTGAAATCAAATGGTTAAAATCATTACTTGTTAGTCTCGGTATCTCACACTCTCGTCCTGTTCAGTTGTATTGTGATAGTCAATCCGCTATTCACATTGCTGCGAATCCGGTTTTTCATGAGCGTACAAA
>CM071863.1:2323721-2354540 GCA_036759665.1 Gynandropsis gynandra | reverse complement strand
AGAAATTAGTATAATTTATCTGTATATATATTTGAAGAGTTTGATTAATAAATCTACACTTGAATTTTCTAATTTTGTGTCAAAATTACACTAAAAATTAAATTATTACGCAAGTGTTAAAATAATATATAAATTATTATATTTACAATATAAGATTACTGAAAGGATTAAGCAAGAAATAAAGTTAGAAGGAGACAACAAGATTGATTTGGTAATATTTCATCCTCTCATTATGCTTTCCAAGAGCTAAACTCTAGTGAAATGTCAATATTTTATTTGTTGACATTACAACTCTTTAATTGTATGCCTTCTAACCAATCTTCTCCTAATTATTTTCTTTACTTGCTTTTTACTTCTTCATTCTATTGGTCTTTTTTTTCTTTCGTAATTTCTCAATATATTTATATATATGGGCAAAAATATTATATTTTTTATATTCTCAAAACTATAGTGTAAAAAAATGTGCATATATTTCTAAAATGGGTGAACTCAATGATATAAACTATCTCTCATATCATATATTTGATCCTATCATGAGAAAAAAATATTACATTATTCAGAATTTGTGTCGGATGGAAATATAATAGATAGTAAAAGTTATAAACATTTTTTTAAAATATAAAAGAAATACGCATAAAAATACGGGTATTTCTTTGAACAAGAGAAGATCAAACAAAAATTCAAAAATATTGAACATTATCAATATTCAATATATCGCCTTAAAATATAAGTAATTAGTTTTATGGTTGCATATAGATGTTTAAAAAACAAAATATTATAAAAAAAATGCATTTAGTATATATACATATTCTAGACCAGCTATTGTAATAGATACTAAGGTAGAGTCGAATATCTAATTAAATTGATGATGTAATTAATACATTTTAATGATGTCGAAATAGCCACCTATTTACCAAATGTGGAATTAATTTTATTTTTATTATTATAGTTGTTTGCAAAACCATACTCGATCCAATGCTGTCGACTCTCTCTCTCTCTCTATATATATATATAACATATAGTAAAACATACAGAGAGACCAACAACTCCTGATTGATCAACATTTGGCGTCTTCGAGATAAAACATGGGAAGTGAACTAAAGCCGACCACGAAGCGGTTCGATCTAAGCATGTCGAGAAGAACCCGAAAGCCACTGAACAGTCACTTCCAAGACAGCCACCATGGCCAAGACATCTCAATCCCAAGCTCTCCGCAGAAGGATGAACCTCCTCATGAGGAACATGAACAAGAACAAGAGATGGATCACAAGAGCCTGAACCAGCTGATGAGAAGCGAAGACGGGTCGTCAGGAGAAGGCGTCTCGCTGGGGGAACATTTCACGGAGGAGGAGATGAAAATTGTGGTGAGGAATAATAATGGTGGGAAGTACTTTAGAGGAGTCATGGCTCGGTACGTCAAGGTCTTCACCCGTTTGATAAAGGCCAAGCATGACTCTCGTCGTTTCACCACCTCCAAGACAAACCCTATCTTCCGCTTGAAGTAATTTTCTTACCAATATTTTGGTTGCCAATTTGTATACGTTATGAGGTATGTATATATACGTGGTTAGTTACGTATACGTATTCTTTTCTGTGCATGCTTACGGTGGTGATATTGGTTTTGACAACATATATACATAAAATGGTTATTCATATACCTTAATAGAATCTTAGGACATGGTGTAGTCATCGGTTCAATCCATTACGTTTTGGTTGAATGAATTGGATAAAATATGATTTTGGAATATGCAAAAAAAAAATTAAATTAATTTTTTAATTTAAAATTCATTTGATATATAATTTTAAAATATTATTTTTTATCTGAATATTTTGATATTAAATTCTGAATTGTAACGTGTAAACTTAGAATCGAATAAATATAAAATAATATTATATTGTGATGTCTTAAATTAATTATCTTTTTAATTATAAACTTAATTTTTCAAAATCTAAATAATAAAATGAAATCGAGGAATATATCAACAAATTATTAATTTCATTTCCTAAAGAATTACAAAACAAACCATCTCACTCATATAATACATATTATCGAGTGTAAAATACAAGTGATTATATCGTGTGTGTGTGTGTATATATAAAAACGAAAAAACGCAGGTTAGTTAATTGGAAAATGTTAAAAGTAATACATATTACGAATATTCAATTCCATGGTCGGTCCATTTTATTATTATATTATCCCATCTGCTGACTCACGTGAGTTATAATAAAATCGCATTAAAGCTAAACTAATTCCAAATAATCCAATCAATGCGAGCGTCAGCTAGAGTTTTAAGTATAGCTAAATTCCAAACTTCTAAATTTGATACTATTATCAAAGTCACTGCATTTTTAAATATAAATAAAATGTATTTAAAAGTTCAGATCGCATCGCAATTTAGATTTACAAATCAAAACCGATTACCACATTTTATTCATTTTTATCAAATTATGAAGAAAAAAATTATTGAAACATTGGTGTCTCACTCAACAACGTAAATGATATGAGTTCCGAAAGTTATAGTTTGAAAAAAAAAACATTTTAATTTTATTCCCCTAATAAAATTTCTCTCGCATCATATTTTGCGAAACTTTCTCTCGCATCATATTTCCCTTGATCTATCATTATTCTCATTTGAAATTTTAAAAATTCATCTAATTACCTTTCTGTTAAATATTCGTTAATTTTTCTGTTAATTTTTTTAAAATAGTCTATTTCTCCCAAACTATATGACTTTTAGCCTACTCCCTCCCGAACTATATGAATTCTAGCCTATTCTAAGACTCCCTCCCTAAATCCCCGAAGAACTCGGTTTAGAAGTCTTAAAAATGTGTCAAGACGCCACAATCACAGGTGGTTATGTGATTGATAAGTTAAATTGAATTCTAAGACTTCAAATCAAGAGTTGAAGACAAAAATTTGCAAATATTTTTTTTTTCAATGATCAAAATGGAAATATAATAATCAAAATTTAGTAAACGTTAATATTAAAGAAAATATGTTAACTTTTATAATAACCAAAATTTAAAAATATGTTACTATTAAAGAAAAAATGTTATGTTTATAATAACCAAATTTAAAAATATGTTACTATTAAAGAAAATATGTTACGTTTATAATGACCAAAATTTTGAAAATACGTTGAATGTATAATTTGTTTTTATTGGGGAGGGGGAGGAGGAGATAGGAAGAAGTCATATAGTTTGGGGAAACAGGTTAGATGTTATATAGTTCGGGGGAAATAGGCTAGAAGTCATATAGTTCGGGGAAAATGACTTGAGGTTATATAATTCGGGAAGAATAGGCTAAAATTCATATAGTTTCAAGGGGGGATAGGCTGGAAATCATATAGTTTGGGGGGAAATAGGTTGTTTAAAAAATATTAATAAAAAAGTTGACAGATATTTAATAAAGGAGAAAATAGGATGAATTTTTAAATTTCATGGGGAATAGGATTAGTAATAATAGTTTAGGGGAATAGGATGAGAGAGAAAATTTAGAAAGAAATATGATTAAAGTGTGATAGTTTAGAGGGAATAAGCATTTTCTCTTATAGTTTTTAATTCTATCGAATTTAGATTATAGAAAGTGGTCTGTTAAATTATCGATAATTTTATTTTATTCGATAATTTTTTACAATTGTGAACATTGTTTCATCAACTATTTGATGGGTCTTTCTACAAACAACCTATACAAATAAATATTTAAATCTTTAAATTTTATATTACATTTGTATAAGTTTTTTTTAATTACTTAACCAAAATTTGGTATATACAAATGGAAAAGATGTTAAACCAATTTATTTTTAATTATTCGAAAAAATTTATAAAAATTTTGATAGATCTTAAATATACCGTATAATTAAATAAGTATATGATAATTTTCGTAAGTTTTGTGGAAACGAACGTTATAATTTCTTTGAGACGATTTTTAACCGTATATAATCATATTTTCCACCTACAATTTAATTTCAATTTAAAATCTCAATTCATTAACTCTTAATTAATAAAAATCATAAAATCTCATTTTAAAACTTGAAAATTCTTCAATGGTAGATGTAATTTTTTTCACATGTTATGCCGATCCAAGTATTACAAATGGTCAATTCCTGATATAACGAACGAATGTCCCATTTTTCCATTTGTTGATTAACATGCCTAATTCCATCAAAATAAATTTCTAAAGATAAATATTTTGAGGTTAAAGGTGTTAGGCAATAAAAGAACATTTGCAAACTAGAAAGTTGGTTGACCTTATCAAAATTAATTTAAAAATATAAATATTAGCTTGATTTATTTATCATCCTAAACTATATTTACAATATATATAACTATTTATCTAAAATCAGGAAAGATATAATAAAATAAATAAATATAATAACAAAAATATTAAAAAGTATAGGAATATTTTCTAATAAATCTCAATATTTTTTTTGGTAAATAAATTATTTTGGTGGAACTAAGCATGAGAATTGATATTTGAAATCTCGAGAATAATTCATTATAAGATATCAAGAATTGACCTTTATTATGTTTGTCAAAATTGATGGATTTACGGAATTGAAATGGATTTTTATGATTTTTTGTAAATTATTGGATAGAGAAAGAAGAATATACGAGTCTTTACGATATACATTCAAAGTCGGTGATAAAACTAAAACAGTATTATAAAAAAGTAATCGATCATTCTCGCCCATCATTAATTCATTATTGTTAAAAATCTATATATTAAAAATTCAACAATTTAAAGGTTTTTCATGCATTTTCTTCTCTAATGCTTCCACATCATCAAAGTTTTTTTCGTTTTTTATTTTACATTGATTACCATTCATAAATTACTTTAAATGAATGATATATTAGTAATATTAATATTTTAAAGAAACACAAAATATTTATATTAATTTAGAGAATATTTTAGTTATTATATATGTAAATAAATAAAACATAAAAAATTAATAAATAATAAATAACAAAAAATGTTATATATTTATTTGAAATAAAATTTAGTATAAAATATCAATATTTCCAAACCCTATCATCATACTCTTCCTTCACACAACCTTCAAATTAACTACCTCAATCCGAACTCATTTATACGAAATCTCTGTTGCGAGCTTCTTCACCTTCGCTGTAGCTTCTTCTCATTCGCTCATGGCAGTTAAAATTATGTTAAAGTTAATATTGTGTTATCAAAATAATTGCATTTTTTATCATAATACTAAATTTAATAGAATTTTGAAGATGATAAGGTAAACAAATAATATAAAAAATAAAATTTTTACATTTATTAGTATAATGATATTAGATTTGTGAATTAAAAAATAATAATAGAAAAGTATATTATTCGAAAGGATTAGTTTTTCTATTAAATGCTTAAAATTTAAAATTTAAAACTTATTCTTATGATTTTCTAGATTCAGAAAGTGTAAAAAATAAACCGAACATATTTTATGAAAAGGTTATGTTGTTATTATCAAATGACATCATGCAGATAACATATGTCATAAATTTTTATAAGGATATAAAAATAACACAATCAATTTCATTAGAATTTGTTGATCGCTAGCATAGTTGTATTTATCAATGACATTGTTAGTTATTATAATATTTTTACTTATACTACATTTAAATTGAATACTAACTATTTAATATATGATATGTTACAAGGAGCAATTATGGAAAGAAATATTTTTGGAAAAAATATTTATCTTAAAATAATTATATATTGAAATTGTTCATTAATATCATAAATGATTTATAATTAACTAAAAATATTCTATTCGTGTACTTCATCAGCCCGAGTCGTGCAAACTTACGGGGTTTTCTGCCATGAATCAGCCCGAATAAAGGGTTGACAAAAGTAGTTGAAAAATATCTTCAATGTTATCATGTTGAGTTTCATGTCTTAACATATATATATATATATATATGTTTTTTGTTAGACGAAGAATATTTATCGTAATTTCACGTTAGTATTTGTTAAATACTTTAAAACTTTCTTTTGATAAAGATATATATTGAAATAAAAATTCAAAATTTAAGTATTTAAATGTATAACAATTATATTAAATTTCTAGAAATTATTTGTAATGATTCTACTTATTTAAATTGTTTATATCATATAATTTCTATAACAAAAAATAAATTTAAAATTAAAATATTTTAATATATAGTAGAATATATCTTAAACCCGCGCATCACGCGGCTAGTATTCCTAGTATGTTTAATATTGCAAATCCTAAATGTTTAATTGTTAGGAAAAATAGATATACATATATGAAACCAAACTGCGACGTGGAAATACCACAACACTGCCCTAAAAGCGTATTTAGGTACGATCATGGTGTAAACCGACGAACGAACGTTTTCCAAGGTTAACACAACAACATTTTTCGGTTCACGTGCTCTTGTGAAGAGAAGGATAGTATAGTCAAGATCACTCGTGCACGAAGATGTTTTGTTTTCGGCTGAATTATCTCTTTATTCTTTCCGTAGGTTTTTGGTCAAATTAATAAAACAAATAAATCCCACGAAGATAGCCACGACTCTCGAAATATAACCACCATTTTAGAAAATTTGAATAATTCCTTTGAAAAATTCTATGAATATACAAAATAAGTTGCAAAAATATATGTTCGTTTGTAAAATCTAACCCAGCTCAGCCCAAGCCGGGCGGGCGGGCAACGGCACGCGTGAACGGACTGCGGTGGCGACATCACACGTGTGTGATAATTTTTGTAAAATCATTCACATTCTCAAAATGTCTCAAATTGATCATTTTAATAACAGTAATATGCATGATTACATATTACAATATAAGAAAAACATTTTTTATTCCCAAGCAACGTGTGACTCTTCAACTTCCACAAAAAGACAAAATTGTAAAAATGATGAGTATTTTTTCAACATTCCTCCACAAATGACTACCACATTTTTAAATGACGAGTGAAAATGAATAAATGTGGGAATTAAATTACTTAAGCATCAATAACTTTCGATTGAATTGACGCGTAGTGATGTTAGGCAACAAGTTAAACTAGTGAAAATGAATTGCTTCTTGAACTTTCAAAAGCTTAAATTGAGACCATCATGACAAGTATCAATTCCTTGGTATTTGTATTCTGCGATATGGTTACAACACTTTTAAAGGTCATACGTTTTTACCTTGGTTCTATGAATGCTCTAGAGAGAAACTCAATTTTCTTTCATAGAAGGCGTCTCGCCTTCACATTAATTTAAACAATAACATCGTCAAGTCTATTATAATTACAGACCACTCAACAATAGAGCTATGTAATTATTAAGTCTATTCCATATCATCATCCATCAAGTCTTTTCAAAAGACCGCTCAACTTCTAGAGCCATGGAATAAATCTTTTTTATTTACATCACAAACATCCATAAAGTCTGTTATAGGACCACTCAACATCTAGAGTTATGAATTTAAAACCATAAAATAGGAATGGACTCATATGCTCAACGCAATTCAAGCCATAGGTTTAAGTCTCATTCCATTAGAAAATTCTTGAATTATTCTTCTGGATAATCCTTTTGTTAAATGATATACCAAATTCCTTTCGGGTCTCACAAACTCTAAGAAGATCACTCTATCTTTCAAGATATATTCAACTAGTCTATGTCTTATGCCAATGTGTCTTCTTTTACCGTTGTATACATAATTCTTTACAACTCCAATGGCAACTTGTGAGTCACAATGCAATGAGATAGGAAAAGTAGACCCCACAATGGAATATCTCTTAATAGATCGAGCAATACATGTTTATTTCAATGATTTCCATGAAACAGCTCCTCTACCTAACTTAAACACATACCCACGGGTGAAACTCACTTCATTATTATCAGTGACCCAATTTGTTTGCATCACAATAACATTCTAATACTAAGAGAAACTTGTTAAAATGTAAGCACAAATTTATAATCCCCTTAAGGTATTTCAATAATTGATTAAGTACATTCCAATGTTCACTGTTTCGATTATGAGTGCATCTACTTAGGCTACTTACAACATAATCAATATCTGGTCTATTGCAATTCATAATATACATAATACTTCCTATAATCTTAGCATATTTTTGTTGTGAAACATTATCAACATTGTTTCTTTTAAGATTTATGCTCAGATGATAAGGAGTTCTTATAGACAATTCATCAAAACAGTCAAATTTCTTAAGGATCTTCTCAAAGTAATGTGATTGACACATAGAAAAATAATTTTCTGTTTTACGAATTTCAACACCAAGAACAACATCAGCTTCTCCTAAGTCTCTTATATCAAAATGAGATGCTAAAAATATCTTAGTATCAATGATTACTTCGATATTTGAACATAAGATCAACATATCATCAACATATAGGCATATGATCACACAATCAGACCCAAACAATTTTGAGTAAACACATGAATCTGATACATTTACTACATAGTTATGGTTTACTAAAGTACGATCAAATTTTTCATACCATTATTCAGGTGTTCGTTTGAGACCGTAGAGAGATTTTATGAGCTTTACACTTTGTTTTCTTGCCCAGCTATGATGAATCCCTCTAGTTGTTCCATGTAAATTTCTTCTTTTAGGTCTCTAAAGAGAAATGTCATTTTTACATCCATCTAATGAATTATGAGTCCTCGAATAGCTCAAAGTGCAATCAAATATAGTGGTAGATATTTTAGTCAAAGGAGAAAAGTATCAAAGCAATATATACCTTTCCTTTGAGTGTATCCTACTACCACCAATCTAGCTTTAAACTTCACAATTGACCCGTTTGGTCTAGTTTTCCTCTTGAATATCCATTTACACTTAATGGGTTTACTATCCATAGGAAAATCAACCAATTTTCAAGTGTGATTCATTATAATTGAATCTAACTCATTTTTAATTGTTTTTTTCCAAAAATTATACTATAGACTTTAGAGCCACTTCGTAGGTTTTAGGATCTTCATCAATTAAGAACGTCAATATAAATTGTTCATCAATTTTGTTTGAATTATCAACTAGAAACATAGTACCAAATCAGAACCAAAGGTATTTTCAATTCTTTTTCTTTTACTCCTTCTAGGTTCGTTCTCATGCATAATCGTAGATGATTTCTTATCCAAACCACTAATAGAAAAAGTAGCTATATCATCCTTATTAAGAGGAAAAATATGTTTAAAAAATTCAGCATTTCTAGATTCACATATTGAGTTATCAGTCAAACACATGAATCTATATGCACCACTATTTTGAGCATACCCAATGAATGCACAATCAAAAGTCTTAGGTCATTTATTTGATTTTCTAAAATAAAGAAATGCAAATTAGTAAAACAACCCTATACTCACAAATAATTTAGATTCGGTTTAAAATATTTCCATAACTCGTAGGGAATTTTATCGAGCTTTCTATGAGGAACTTTGTTAAGAATATAACATGCGAACAATTTTGCTTTCCCCACATATTGTTAGGCATACTAGAACTTAATAACATAGCATTCATCATTTCTTTTAGTGTTCTATTTTTCCGTTCAGTTACGCCACTTTGTTGAGGTGTATACAGTGACGTAGTTTCGTGAATGATACCATTTTCACTACAAAATTATTCAATAAATTTCGTGCAATATTCACCAAATCTATCAGACCTAAGTCTTTTAATATTTTTATCTAATGATTTTCTTCTTTAGCTTTATATTTTAAAAACATTTGAGTAGCCTCGTCTTTAGACCCTAATAGATAAATTTTTGTATATCTAGAAAAGACATCAATAAATGAAATGTAATACTTTTTACCACCTTTGTCCAATGTGTTTCTAAAAGCAACTAAGTCAGAATGAATCAATTTAAGCATTTATGTGCTTCTTGAAGTAACTTGTTTAAAAGGTTTCTTAGCATATTTTGCTTCGACACAAATAACACATTTTGAGCATTCATTTTCGTTTGATGTGTTTATGAGATGTTTTTTTCTTTTTAATAGAACCATAATTCACATGTCTTACCTTATCATGTCATAAATTAACAAATTCAATGACATAAATAGAACAAAAGTCACTTCCATTAGCAAAAGCAGAAACAATGTTCAAGACAAACAACCCCTCAGACAAATAACACTTTCCCACAAAATCATCATTCTTCGATAATATCACTTTATCACCCTCAAAGACAAGTTTCAAACCACTTCTTTCAGCAAACTACTAGAGACTAGGTTCCTACGTAGCGATGGAACATACAACACATCATTCAATGCTAATGTTTTTCCAAATGTAAGTTAGAGGATATTTTTTCCTTTACCAAGAACTCCAACTGTGGTAATATTAACCATGAAGACGTGCTCATCGTCCGTGACTTCGTGGAATTCTTGGAAAAGATCTTTATTGGAACAGAAGTGTCTCGTTGCTCTAGTGTCTATCAACCAATTCACTTTGTTTTCCAACATTAACCTGCGAGCATAATTTGCGTTAGATTTGTTATCAGGTTTTTATCCTTTCTATTCCAGCATTGATATGATTTGTGGCCTGGTTTTCCACATTCAGAGCAATGCAGAACTTTGTCCTTTTTCAAGTGCTTCTGGCTTGGTTCCTTTTTAAATTTCTTTCCTTTAGCTTTAAACCTATCTTTCTGTGCAACAGAAGATTCGATCAAGTTAGCTTTAACCGAACGTGAAGAGACAATTTTAAGCTTATCATTCTGCCAATTAGCCTCCTTGATTTTTATATGACTTATGAACTCCTGGAATGACAGAACCTTCTTCTTGTTTTTAAGACGACATCAATACTCAGACCACGAGGGAGGGAACTTCTCCAGAAAAACGTTTTGCTTGCAAAAGTTTCATCATCTTCATTCCTTCGCGGAACATATTCGCGATAAGGCTTTTATACTCATGGATTTGGTCCATGATCGGTTTTTCATTGACCATTTGGAAACCATTTCCGACGAAATACTTCTTTTGTCCGGCATCATTAGCACCATATCTTGTTTCTAAGATATCACATATCTCCATGACATGCTTGTACTTGACGAAGATGTCAACAGAGCATTGGACATATGGTTCAAGAGATGTTCGCGCACTGTTTTGTTATCCTTTTCAAATTTTGCCTTCGCTTCTTCATCTATCTCCTTGGATCTATCAGTTGAGGCGTGGTCAGAGGACTGGAAGGCGTAGTTTGAAGGGGTGTGTCTTCTAGGATGTTCACGTACAGAACGTAGTTGACATCCAACTGCTTGAAGAAGACGAACAGTTTCTGGGACCCACGATGGTAGTTCATACCATCCAGCAGCTTGAGTTTGGAAAATTTTAGCAGTGATCTTGGTAGGACAACAGTGGTTAAGAAGTAAATACGTTTTCAGAATGTTAGGAAAAATAGATATATGTATATGAAACCAAGATGCGATGTGGAAATATCACTGCCCTGAAAACGTATTTCGGCACAACCGTGGTGCAAACCGACGACCGAACGCTTCCCAAGATTAACACAACAACCTTCTCTTGTTCACGAGCGCTCGTGAAGAGAAGGATAGAATAGCAAAGATCACTCGTAGATGAAGATATTTTGTTTTCGGGTGAATTATCTCTGTATTCTTTTCGGTAGGTTTTTGGTCAAATTAATATAACAAATAAATCCCACGAAGATAGCCACGACTTCGGAAATATAGCCACTAAATCAGAAAATTTAAATAGTTCCTTTGTAAAAGTCTGTGAAAGTGCAAAATAAGTTACAACAATATATGTCCGTTTGTAAAATCTGGCTCGGCCCGGTTCGAACAATGGCGGTGTCATCGTTGTCGCGCACATGTGGTAATTTTTGTAAAAGTCTCCACAATCTAAAAATCCCTCTAATGGTTCCTACATATATACTGAAAATCATTTCTATTCATAAACAATATGAGGTTTTTCAATTTTCACAAAAATATAAAATTGTAAAAATGAAGAGTTTTTTTAACATGATATACGAGTTTTGATAAGTTTTAATGTAATTTTGACTTGATTTTACTATAATTTGATTTGATTTTACTGTGATTTACAAAGTTCATTTAATAAAGTATATAATATAAAATCTACTAAAAAACGTCATTGGAATAAGTGTGTGCTTCTAATTAATTTTGGAAGTAGTTTTAAAAATGAATATATTATTATAAAATAATATATTAATTGATATAGTATTATGATGTAATAAATAATTTTTAAAATATTTGAAAAAACATAAAAAATATTATGAATTTTCGAAAGTTTAATTTTTAAATACAATTTACAAAATTTGGGATTGAAAATTGGTAAAACGTCCGACGATAAGCGGATCTCCGGTTTATAAATTTAAAAGTAGGGGTGTCATTTGGGTCGACCGAGCATGTGTTGGCCCAGTGAAAACGGGCTTGGGCCCGACCCCATTTAAACGTGCCTCAATATCTCGGCGTCCGGCCCGATCTGACGGACTTCGGGCAATCCGCGGGCACGAACGACAATGGAAGACCGAAGGGAAGACGACGCACGCAAGAGAAGACCGAAGGAAAGACGCATACACAAGACGCACAGGCACCAGGGTACAAACGACAATGGAAGACGAAGACCGAAGGGAAGACAGAAACAAGATGCACGGGCACCGGGGCACGAACGACAATGGAAGACCGAAGGGAAGATGCAGAGTGAAGACAGACACAAGACACATGGGCACCGGGGCACAAACGACAATGAAGATCGAAGGAAAGATACAGACACAGAACGAAGACAGACACAAGACGCACAGGCACAAATGACAATGGAAGATGCAGCAGACCGAAGACAGAAGACGCACGGGCACGAAGACAGACAGACACAATGGAAGACTGAAGGGAAGACGCGAACGCAAACCGAAAACAGATGCAGACCGAAGACAAACGCACTGGCACGGACGCAGCAGACTGAAGACAGACGCACTGGGACGGATGCAACAGACTGAAGATAGACGCACGGACACGGAAGCATCAAACCGAAAATAGACGCACGACACGAACGCAGTAGAACAACTCGAGTTTCATTTACAAGAGAGGAAGACAAAACGACTAGAACAGATAGGGTTTCACTTAAAAGAGAACGACTAGGATCTGTTACCTGGGCTATTTATTTTTCATGGCACGCGGTTCAACCCGAAATCCGACGGATCAGACTGAAAAATTTCGGGCTATATAATGGCCTGAATCCGAAGGTGTGGTTGCATTCAAACCTTTTATCTTTAAGTCTGAACCCACTGAGTTTCGGAGGAGTTTCGGAATGACCCGCGAGGGTCGATTTTGACAACCCTATTTAAAAGCAAGACCGAACATCCGAAGCGGGCTATTGGGTCGGAAGGGATCGGCCCACTAATTTCGGAGTTGGAGCATGAGATTTGTGTGCAGCCGTCATGTATAATAATACTAATAATCTTAGGTTTGACCACAACATTTCTGCGTATTATAACCCTAGCTTTCCGCATACCCACGTTTTATTTTCAAGCGAAAACCATTAATTTTATTTTGGTATACATGTACGTACAAAAATTATTACTATTATTATTATAAAAAATCATCTATAATATCTTTAAACTATCCAGATTTTGAAAATCATTGAAGCAAAAATATAAATAATAAATTTCTGTTAAAATTTTCACCTGCAAATAAAATTAAACGATTTAAATTTTATCGGTCTCTCATGTACATGAGAATTTCGGGGCTAAAGTTACTACTTTAAATTATCATGTTGCGTCAATAATATATATTTATATATATATATATATTAGCAATATAAAAAATTATATTTATGCCAAAATTTACTTAGAGACTTCTATATTTATATTTTAAATGTTTTGTTTTGTAATTTACTGTATATCTATTTGTTCGACAAAAAAATCATCTTGAAAAAAGTATTTCGAATCTGCGTAAAATATATTTAGTACATGTCTTTTCTGTCTGTTGAACAACGGGTGAAATTTTTAACTATTATTATCATTATTATTCACTCTAGAATTAAACTAAATTGAATAGAAAATCAGGGTCATAAATACATTAATACGTAGAATATTATTTTGTGTCGACTGAAGGAAATGGTGACGTGTCAATTTGATCGGATAAGGTTAAATTATTTAGGAAATTTCCATTACGGCTCCAAAGTGTCTAACTTGGTTCCTTCAATTCTTACGTCTATTTGCGTGTAGTCAAATACGCAACGCTCTCTTCCTCCTTTCCTTCTCTATAAATACAAACCCACTTTCCTTCTATCTCTTAACTTCTTTTCATTACAAAAAAAAACTTTTTTTTATAAGTTATCGTCTGAATCGATTACCACAAAATGGAAGGCAACTTGGGAGATATGGTAATGAAGGTGTTAGTGTTTGTTTTGGTTCAAGCTTTAGTGTATTTCATTCTCTCCAACTCATCCAGCTTGTTCTCCAAGAAGAAGATGAAGAGACCGTACAGTTTCCGGCCGGCGAGATCTGTCAGCATTCGGCGAATCTTGGCGGCTCTTCAGGACATGCCTCCCGGCGGCGAGACTTCTCCTTCTTCAAAGGGCTCTCTTGCTTCTCCTCCTCCGCTAGATGATTCATCGACAATGGCATCACCATCTTAGGCTCTCCCTCTTTCTGGTTATTGTAATTTGTGGGAAGAGCAAATACTTCATTCTTTATTTGTTATTCTTTTTTTGGTTGACATTACTGTAAAAACGGTTGTATGTACAAATCAAATACTACATATATGTAAAATTCGAATTATCTTTTTTATATGAAACCCTAAAGATCTATTGTAATGCAACGGAATTGATATTTTAATTTTTAAATCATAATATGTATGAACTGTATCGTTTAATTACATTCTTTATTTGATTCTCAACTGTATCGTTTAATTACATTCATCATAGAATTTAACGATATAATCAAAGTTCTCTACATATATAACTTTTCATATTTAATTCAATATCGAAATTCGATTAGTTAAACTTCGATCACATATTATTTAAATTAAACGGAATGACAACACTTGTATATAATTATTCATATATACATATATAATATGTATATTTAAGCTATTATTGTACAGATGGTGCAGAAGAACAAACGTAGAATACAATACAAAGACTCTCCAAGGGAACTGTCTCGCAGAGTTCAGCAGCAGCAGATTGAATTTTCACTACAAGAGAATCATGAACGAAGATAATATTAGAAATCCCATATTGAAAAAATAAATCGAACATGATATATAATAAGCATGGATCGTTTTAATCATTTTTAATTGATTTTGAATTGAAAATCCATATAATCCTCATGATATCAAAGCCTATAGCAGCTAAGGGTGATCTGAATGGATTATTTGTATCATTTGGATCCAAAAGTAAAAAACTATTAGGGTTTAGGGTCTAAAAAACTGAAAAAACCGAATTAGTTATTTAGTTAGAACATTAAATTATCAAATTACCAGGATTACATGAACTACTCGAACTACCCGAATCAACCAATCCAGATTAACTGAATTATCCAAATAATCCAAATGAACTGAATAGCATTCGAGATTCGGGTTTCTTTGGACCCATTCTTCCAGAATCCGAACTGAAATTCGAGGAATCCAGACCGAAAACATTCGGATCTAGACAATCCGAACCTAATCGAAATTTGAGGAATCCAAATCGAAAAACATTCGGGTCTAGTTTTCTAGAAATCGAACAATCCGAACCGAACCGAAACCTGAGAAATCCGGACTAAAACCCGAAATAGCCACCCCTACGTGTATCGGCTCGACCAAAAGAGTAGAACTTTGGTCCATTTTCAGCGATTTCAAATCAAATTACAATCTAACAACGGAAAATATATTTTCATTTCTACATTAGCGGTTTGCCTGATTATACCATAAGTCTAGTCCACTCGATAAAGCGGGGATGAATACGAGTTGTTCAAAACGAAATAAAAAATGTCGGTAGTTGGTAGGCCAGTCCAACTCTAGACCGTTACGAGACAATATAATTTCGGGTGTCGTAAAGTTACTTACTTTGTTGCTGTTTCAGCCACCAATGTGTATCATTGGTCTATTCGCCGTCTTGGCAATGTCAAACATTCCAGCATGCTTAGCTTTCTTCCTCTTCACCTGAAACATTGTTTGAATTGGAAAACTCATTAATCATATCGAAGTATCTAAATAAGGAAAGATCAGCCAAATGTTACATACTGCGGCGCCTATGATTTCTCGAAGTTGTTCATCATTAGCACCAGATCGGATTGGATCTCTCAAACTAACCTGTTTATTAAAAAGAAAAACCTTAAACCACATTGTCATTATCACATTCAAAAGAAATCTAGATCAGTAGGTTGTTCTTGATCCATTATCGAAGCATAACAGGACAGCAACAGGGCGGCTTTACCTCTGAAGGACCGAACAAGCAAACTTTGAAGTTGCCATCTGCAAGAAGTCTCAATCTATTACAGCCAGAACAGAAGTGTTGAGTCATTGATGTGATGAAAGAGACAGAACCACAGTGCCCGTCTATCGTGAAGTTCTTGGCTGTTTCCGTTGGGTGGTCTTGCATTCGCTTTATATCCGGATAACGTTTTTTCTGTTACCGTTACAACTGAATCAGTCATAAAGCCGAACAAAGAGAAATATTCAACTGAAAGGATTCAATTCAACCCTACCACTCCATCCATCATTTCTGCAAAAGGCACAAGTTTCTTGACATTCCAAACATTTCCATCAAAGGGCATAAACTCGATGAACCGAACATTGATTGGCTTTTTACGGGTCAACTCCACAAAATCACAAATCTCATCATCGTTAAACCCTCGCATGACAACACAGTTCACCTGAGAGGATCACAAAATTTGAATGAAATAAAAACCACCAAGAAGAATCAAGATGATGCAACTGAAAATGGGAAAGAACGAAAGACTGATACTTTAACAGGATTGTATCCAAGATCAACCGCAGCATCAATAGATTCCATAACTCTCGCAAACCCTTTACGTCTTGTCATAAACTCGAACTTTGCAGGAACCAAAGTATCCAAACTGATGTTTAAAGAAGTGAGGCCATAATCTTTCAGCTTCGGAAGCTTTTTAGCAAGAGTGATGCCATTAGTAGTTATAGCCAATGTCTTCAACCCTTTTAAGCTGCTCAGTTGCAGACATATATCTTCAATATCTTTTCTAATTGTGGGCTCACCACCAGTCAAACGGATCTTGTTAACTCCAGAAGAAACAAAAACTTTACTCAAACGAATAATCTCAGATTGTGATAACAATTGAGGGCTTGGAGTAAGTTCTACACCCTCTGATGGCATACAATAATGACACCGGAGATTACATCGTTCTGTCAAAGAGATCCTCAAGTAAGTGTGGAACCGACCAAATGAATCAACCAACATGTCGGACACCAGGTTGTCTTTTGTCTCATCTTTAGAACACTCTCCAGATGAAGTGCCATACGTCCTG
This sequence comes from Gynandropsis gynandra, assembly GCA_036759665.1. Lineage (NCBI taxonomy): Eukaryota > Viridiplantae > Streptophyta > Magnoliopsida > Brassicales > Cleomaceae > Gynandropsis > Gynandropsis gynandra. Next base: position 2,337,129 of record CM071863.1, on the reverse strand, counting down.
CTAAATGAACGTTCAGCTATGAAGTTTCTTGGGACTAAGCCTGACCCAACACAACCAACCTGTGGAAGAATCCCAAGATGGAATTAACCATTGTACTACTGTCCCTAAATCAGTCAAATCTCATCACTTTACTAAAACTGAAAGGTAAAAAAGAGGTTTGACGTTGACCCAATGCATAATCTAACTCGAATCATGAAGTTATCTGAAAGTTTATTACCCTTTAACAACAAATCAATCAAACAAGCAATCGAATTGAAACTGAAACCCAATAGACGAAACGATTCATGATCATGAAAGAAAAGGAATTTCGACGAATTCAGAAACGAAATAGAAATTAACACAATTACCAAACAAAACAGAAAAGGGAATCTGGAGAGAAAAAAAGTTCGAAATTTTACCAAGAAGAAGTTCGATTTCATGAAACACGTGTGCCAATCGGTGATCTTGGAAACATATCTCCTCATATTTCGATACTTGAGCGAAGAAAACAGAGTTTAGTTTACTGAATTTGGAGGCAACATCAGTCGTCTTTTGTCATAAACATATCAAAATGTGACAAAATTCGTGGAGGAGTAAGAGGAGCGACCTTTCGTTGACGTAAGGAGCCTTCAGGGTAGATGGAATGCAACCAAATTTGTGGGTTCTACAAAACGAAGCAGATAATTGAAAATCGCCGACAATAAAATATTCTTCTTTGTTGTTTCAGTAGCAAAAGAAAAGAAAAAAGAAAAGAAGAAGAAAAGGTTGGCATGAGACGAGCTCAAATTTACGCACGTGTGTGGTATCTGGCTTTATAAAAAAATGCATTTACCCTTTTTACCCCTATTGTTTGGTAGATGGACCATCTGTGTAAAGACAAAATACATCGGATTTGCTTGTGCTATGATGTCCTTAGATTCCGCGATGAGTCAAATTTTCGTGTCATTGTTTATCGGATAAAAAGATATTAGGTTATTATATTCTATAAATTTAAAGATATAGAAAAAAAATAAGGAAAAACAGCCTATTCCCCTTGATTTTCATGCTTTAGTCTTATTCTTCCCTCGATTTTGATCCTCGTTCTATTCTTCCCTCGATTTTCAGTTCAGCCTATTTCTCCCTCGATTATCATGTTTTAGTCCTATTCCCCCTCGATTTTGACCTCATCCTATTCCACCCTCAATTATCAAAAATCTGCCTAAAACCCCTTCCGATTTTGACCCAATTTTGACCACATTTTGATTTCAATTTTGAACCAATTTTGATTTTAATTTTGACTCAATTTTGATTTTAATTTTAATTTTAATTTTAATTTTAATTTTAATTTTGATTTTAATGTGATTTTAATTTTAATTTTGGTTTTAATTTTGATTTTAATTTGAATTTTAATAATAATAAATTATTATCTCAATTTTGACTTGATTTAATCCTAACTAATCCAAATTAAGTATAAATTGAAAATCCGATTTAATTCGAATTAAGTTAAATTGAGTCCAAAATTGAGTCAAAACTATGTCAAAATTGATTTTAATTTTGACCAAATTTCAATTTTAGTTTTGATTCAAATATAACTCAATTTTGACTTGATTTAATCCTAATTAATTCGAATTAAGTATAAATTAAAAATCCGATTTAATCCGAATTAAGTTAAATTGAGTCCAAAATTGAGTCAAAACTATGTCAAAATTGATTTTAATTTTGACCAAATTTTATTTTTAGTTTTGATTCAAATATAACTCAATTTTGACCTAGTTTTGACTCAATTTTGACTCTATTTAATCCCAATTTAATCTTAATTTTGACAAAATTGGATTCGATTTTGGGTTTAGGGTTTAGGATTTTTCCAATTAGTTATTAGTCATGAGATATTAATTTCATGCCACATGTTGGCATCTTAAATATTGGTTCCATCACCTCGGAGTGTTGTATAAGATTTTATTGAGGATTTTTACTTAATATATAATAATAAAATAATTATAGACTTACCGTTGTTATACCGTTTATCATAATTTAAATGGTCGAATTCCAATTTAATTAATCAAATTTTGATATTAAAATCAATATAAAAAATATATGTGTAAAAATATTTATTAATATTATTTACTGATAGATCAAAATAAATGATATAATTGAAAATTAAATAATTAGTCGATTATAATTATTGATTCAAATATATAATTATTGATTCGATTTTAGGATGTCTTGGGATAATATTAAATAAAAAAACTTATGCTTTGATGGTTAACGGTAGGATTTATATGTTACGAATAACTTGATTTATTAAAATTAAAATTAAAATCAAAATTAAAACCAAAATTGAAATTAAAATTAAAAATTAAAATAAAAATTAAAATTAAAATTAAAATCAAAATTGGGTCAAAATTGAAATCAAAATTAGGTCAAAATTAGGTCAAAATCGGAAGGGGTTTTAGGCAGATTTTTGATAATTGAGGGGGGAATAGGATGAGGTCAAAATCGAGGGAGGAATAGGACTAAAACATGATAATCGAGGGGGAAATAGGCTAAAACTGAAAATCGAGGGAGGAATAGGACGAGGGTTAAAATCGAGGGAGAAATAGGATTAAAGCATGAAAATCAAGGGGAGAATAGGCTGTTTTTCCAAAAAATAAAGAGGATATAGTATAAAAAATATCCAATTATTTTATTTTATTATATAAAATATAGGTTATTATTTTCAATCTAAAAAATCTAAATTTATATTTTTTGTCTTAAAAACATTAATTTTAGAATGTGATTAATTTGATAAATTTGTGTATTTTTAGACAAATTTAAAAAATTCAAAGAGTTAAAATATGATTTAGTGGTTTTTTTGTGTATGGGTATGATTAATTTGATAAGTTTGTATTTTTTAGACAAAATGTAAAAATTCAAAATTTTTTGTTCAAAGTAATAATTTGTGTTTTATAAGCAAAAAATTAAAAAGTTTGATATTTTCTACACTATATTCTAAAGTTAGTGTTTTTAAGTTAAAAAAGAATAAATTTGAGTTTTTTAGGTCAAAAGATAATAATTCATGTTTTATAGGCTAAAATAAAATAATTTGATATTTTTTATGCTATATTCCCAAAAATAAAATATGAATTTATATTTAATTAATTTCAAAATTAATTTAAAATTTTTGATTATCTAATATTATATTTAATAGTTTATAGTTTATATTTTAATGGATATTAGAAAACACAACATAATAATATTTTTCACGTTTAATTTTGATCGGAGATCTAACATCGATATATTCAAATTGAGATAAATTAGTTTCCGATAGTATATCAAATATGAGTTTGAACTATACTAGGTGTGTCCAACTAAAAATTTGTATCTAAATTGTGAAACTATTATGCATCTTATGTAATATTTTAATAGTTGCGGGTTTAGGTTGTAATTATTAAAAATTTAATAATAATAAACGAAAAAGAGGTTTTCATTATCAGATCACATTAGCATAAATCTAAACCCTAAAAACTCAATAGTCGTCAGAAAGTAAACGAAGAACGAAAACAGTTTCGTTCATCGTAAAATCCGCACCAACCGTTGATTGCAGAATCCGATCTCGGCGTGGATACGAGTAGAGGACTTGCACTATCAAGTCTCACATCTGATCATCACTTTCATTTTACGTTATTTATTGAAACCTCAAAAACTATTCTAAACATGACTAGATCTATAATTTGGATTGTAAAATAAGCTTCTGCACCCGATGTAGCAACCCAACAGTGGTATTAGAGCGACTGGTCGTCTATTTAGAATTAGTTTTCTGGATTTTATGTGAAAATCGGGTCGAAAATACTTAGGCGCGCGCGCACATGACATACGTGCACAGCCGAAACAGAAGCCTGGGCGGCGACCGGAACCCTAGCCGCCCAAGTGAGTGTCGCCGGTACGGGCAAAGGGACGTCGCATAACCTGCGGCAGCCGCCAACGGCGCAAGGATCCCGACACAAGCGCAGACAGGCGACGCCTCGCGCGACCGTTGTGCGAGCGATTCGTTCGTGCACGCGCATCGCGCGCATCGCCTAACGCAGTGTGAATGGGTCCTATACGTCGCAGGCTGGCCGACGAGAAGAGAAGGGCGGGAGACAACCAATGAGAGGCGGAGGGGAGAACGAACGAGGTAGGGACGAGAAATGTCTCGTACGATGGCATTAGGGTTTCTTAAACCCTAGTCACAGCCCGAGCGGTCGGTTCGCAGGAGCCCGAGCAGGCGGTTCGCAAAAGCCCGAGCGGGCGACCACATGGGCGACGGGGCCTAGGGTTAGAAACCCTAGTCCGGTCGGGGCTCGTCTTCCGCAGCCCGACCGAACGATCTCTCCAGCCCAAGCGGGCGCGAAGTGTGAGCCCGAGCGAGTGCGTGAGCCCGAGCGGACACGACGCGTGAGCCCGAGCGTGCGCGACGCATGAGCCTGAGCGAGCGTGTAACCCGTTCGTGCGAAAAATTTTAAAAAAGTTAAAACTAAAAAATTTTGAAAATTAATAATTGAGTTCTTAGATAATAAATTGTTTATTGTTAGGCTTTTCCTTCGTCGTAGACGTTTGAATAGGTTCTCGTTTACATGGTACGACCTGAATACTAGGAGGCATGTAGTTCAAGAATTTGATTCATACGTCTATGACATTAGTGGGATGGAACAATTAGTTCTTGTAGACGCCTAAACTACCCGAGGGACATGAACTTAATTGATATCCAACCATGAGCTGAAGGATGAACTCAACTATATCGATAGGAACGACCTGACTACCATGTGACTATTTGATATAGAGCCGAAATTAATTCACTATAAATTTTATGGGGATGAAATTTATAAAGAATATATTTTATATGTTTGGGAAACGTCTTGACTACCAAAGGGCTCAGACATATAGTTATAGATTGATGCTAATAGGAAATAAGATTTCTAATGTTATTATAGCATTGCTTAGCAAATATATCATTTAGATGAAGTCCATGTCTTTATGATATATACGATGTCTAACTCCCTGCTGTAAATTTTTCTTTTCGTTTTCAGATCTCTTGAGAATGTCTCAATTCAACTTGCGTCCGATTCTCGAGACCAACAAGCTAGTTGGTGAAAACTTCGACCAATGGCAACGCAATTTGCGTATGGTGCTGACACATGAGAAGTCCGGTGCCAGATTTAGAGAATGATGAAGCTTTTAGTGAATATACTAAGTATGAAGAAAAGTGCATCACTGTGGAGTGTCTCATCCTGGTTTCAATGAGTGGCGAACTCCACAAGCAACATGAGCATATGGATGCCAAGCAGATCATGGAGCATCTTAAGAAGATGTTCGGTGAGCCGAGTCGGAAGGCAAGGTCCAAGCTGTCGGGGACCTTGTTCAAGTCCGCTCTGAGTGATGGCTCTCCTGTGGGATTCTACGGATGATCAGTCTCATAGAACAACTTGAGAAGATGTGGTGTACCTTCTACAAGGAGATGCAGCGGGAGATGATCTTGCACTCACTTCCGGACTCTTTATCCCCGTTCGTGGTGAACTACAACATGAACAAGTTGGACGTTGAGTTGCATGATACGCACAACATGTTCACTGAGTATGAGAAGCAGATGCTCATAGGGAAGAGGATATCGGGATCTGTGCTGATGGTTGGATAGTCCTCTCAGCAGAAAAGGAAGGGCAAGAAGAGGCTCACGACCAAGCACAACGCACCTAAGACTGGTGTGACCAGGGAGAAGGGCGGCGCCACCAAGGCCGACCAATCAGATGCTGAGTACTTCTTCTACAAGAAGCAGGGGCATTAGAAGAGGAACTGCAAGGAATACCTACAGTCTCTCAAAGGCAAGAAACAAGGTAAGACATACGTGGAAAATGTTTTTATGATTTCCTTAACTACCATTGATTCATCTAGAAAGGTATTAGATACCGATAGAAGTTTTAACGTCTGCGATATGTTGCAGGGACTCAGGATCAGTAGGAGGTTCAGGAAGGGAGAATTCAATCTGAAGGTTGGAAACGACGCAAGTGTCGCTGCTCTAGCTGTAGGATCGATTTCTCTTGTAATGGACAAGACTTTGTTATTAGACGACTGTTACTATGTTCCTAAGTTTGTTTCGAACATTATTTCTATTTCTATGCTTGATAGACGTGGATTTTGAACAGTCTTTAGTAATAACATTTGCTCTGTTTTATCATAGTGATGATTCATATGTGAATGGTTATTTGCAACACAGGATTTATGTCTTACCTTATGTTAACATTGAACCAGTTAATATGCATGATTCGGGCCATACGAGAAAGGTAGATGATCGTCAAAGATAGACGTACCTTTGGCATTGTAGACTCGGTCACATTGGTGAGAAGAGGATAAACAAGTTGCATAAAGATGATCTCCTAGGCCATTTTGATTATGAATCATATGCAACTTGTGAGTCATGTCTCACTAGTAAGATGACTGAATCTCAGTTTAGTGGAACCGGAAAGAGAGCTATAGAACTCCTAGGACTTATACATACTGATTTATATGGACCTATGAGAGTTCAAGCCAGGATGGATATTCATATTTCATCACATTCACTGATGATATGTCGAGATATGGATTGTGTTATTGATGAGACACAAATCCGAATCTTTTGAACTAGCATCTCATCTATTATTCTTTGATTCTGGACACCTAATATCTTAGAGTAATAGTTGAATAGATATTAGGAATAATTAGATATTTACGTAGTTAATGACTGGTCAAGATAGAATCCGTCAACTCTTGGTAAGAGTTTGAGCTCTATGTTGTCAGTAATCACAATGATTGTATGAATCTCTGGTCAGAGTGCAATGAATGAATGAAGAAAAGTGATTCTTAGGTTCATTTATCAGTCAGTTGTGATTGACATGAAACATAGTTGATGATCCGTAAGACTGACCGTTATGACCATGCCTAGGATGCATCCGGAGTTGTAAAGATGGAAGGAAATACTAACGTCAACTTCACCCTGGCTTGTTTTGGGTAAGATTGTTACTCAAATGAGTAAAGATGTTGCTTCACGCTATCCCGTCGTCGAGGAGTGTTGCTAAATACCAACCTCGATTAGTTAATTAGTGAAACTAATTGGCTACCGGTTTAGTGATGAACCTACGAGGTTACACGCATACAAGTATCTCGGTATCTGCTTGTGATTGTTAGACAATCAGTGTGGAATACAATTATATTCATCCGCTAGCACCAAAAATATAATTGTATTTGGTTTTCTTTTGGGGTTAGTACATCAGATGTATGGGCAAGTATGTGTATAGAGATACATGTACTTCGACTATTTGAGATATTACGTAAAGACAAGTGGGAGATTGAAAGTATTATGCCTCTTATGTAATATTTTAATAGTCACGGGTTTATGTTATAATTATTAAAAAGTTGAATAATTATTTAATTAACGAAAACAAGTTTTCGTTATCAGATCACATTAGCACAAATCTAAACCCTAAAAACCCAATAGCCATCAGAAAGAAAACGAAGAACGAAAACAGTTACGTTCATCGTAAAATCCGCACCAACCGTTGATGCAGAATTCGATCTCGGCGTGGATACGAGTAGAGGACTTGCACTATCAAGTCTCAACATCCGATCATCACTTTCAACGTAATAGATATTATTGAAATCGTTTCATTTTACGTTCTTCGTTGAAATCCAAAAAACTATTCTGAACATGACTAGATCTATAATCTGGATTGTAAAATACGCTTCCGAATGTAGCAACCCAACAAATTGAACTTGAACGCTTTCGATTCGGGTTATTATGGCTCAAAAGAATTTGACCCGAAATAACCCGAATTACATGAGAATTGTTGATTTTTTTGAGTAGTTCAAGCTATTTGTGTTTCGAGTTTTTCAATTGTTATATCTAATTTGGTCTTCAATTTTATGATTCATTGGATATATGTTTTTAATATAAATAAAAAATAAAAATATCAAATATAATATAGATATATATAAAAAAGAAAATATATTAGGATTTTTAGTTATATTTTTATTTTTTTATTTTTATTTTATTAATTAGGTTGTTTGGTTTCTTCGGGTTTTATCCGAATCCGAATCGACCCGAACGGATTCTGAAAGTTTAGAATTACATTCTTCCCTTGATATGATTTTATTTTTTTTTTCTATTAACAATCAAAATCTTGAATATAATATGCATCATTAACTAGAAGTACATATGTAAACTTATCAATTTGTATTTTCATTTCAATTATCAACCTCCTCTACTTTTAAAATTTAAGGACAACATTTGGAAAAGGATTTGTCTATCCTAAATTCCAAATGGATTTTGTTTTGTCCGAAAATCTCATATGAATTTTAATATATTCCTAAATTTAATTATGGATTTTTTGTCCTTTTGAAAAATTAGGGACTACATAAAATCATCTCAAAGTTAGAAAAGAATTTATGATCTTTCCTAATTTTCACATTGATTTTTAGGTTATCTCTATTTTTCGAATGTATTTTTGGATCGTCCTAAATTTAGGAGAAAAGATGTGAGGTGTGGAAGAAGAAGAATAAGATAGAAGAAGAAAAAATACGTGAGATAATGAGGAGTAGGTGTGAAAGGTGAGGAGGAAGAAGAAGACGAAGCTGAAGAAAGAGAAGACAGTAGTACGAGGATTTTAGAAAAATCAAGTTATTTTAAAATAATAATATTTTATTGTTTTTTCGGGAAAAAATCTAGATGGATAAAAATCGTCTAAAACCAGTTTTCTAGACGAATTATGAATGGACTTTATCGTCCGAAAATCAAATATTTTTTGTTAAGTTGAATATAAACAAGGTTGCACAACATTTTGATATCAAGTTGGTTTCTTTTGTACCTATGTAAGAAGATAAGTACAACGAAAGTGGTAGATTTATAAGTAAATAATAATTTTATTTAATGACTTACTTTTTCATAAATATTTTATTTCTTTTTACATTACAATGAGCTAATTGTTAAAGAAAAAATTTATGACGTTATCTTTTTTGCAATTGCGCACGATGTTTCCATAGAAAACCTTTTAATCAACTACAACAATGAGGCTTAAATTTTAGATATAAAATTTTAATAAATTGATAAATTTAATTTTAAAAAACAAACATGGATCACAATTTATATTGCATCCTTTGACGACATATATTTGTAAGCAAATTCGATAATTCTATATGCGGAATTAATTATCGACATTCTAATAGGAAATTAAATCAACCAAAAACAATAAATAAATTATACTTACTTGAATTTTCCATGATTTTGGATTCGGCGGATCTTTTTCTTTTCTCCAATGCCTATTCCTCCGAAATCTCCTCAATGTTCTCTTTGATGATATAAGAGAACTCTTTTGTTTTTTTTTTGTGTTTTGTTTTTGTGATTTTGTTACTGTAAGCCTTTAAATTCAAGGGCATTAAGACATATTTATAATAAATGAAAAGACATGTCCTAAAAGACATGTCTTTTGATACATTCATAACAAATATGCATAACTGAAATATGATTCATAGATAAGCAAAATCAAAACTTATATTGATATCTAGAGTTCAAATAAACTTCAATGTGCAAGACTTATATTCATACATGTATAATCGTCAGCAATACAAGGACTTCGCGACTACTCCCATTTCACTAACATGGCCAAGAAAGATCTTTGGAGCTAGTCCTTTAGTCAACGGATCCGCGATCATATCATTGGTGCCAATATGCACAATTTGAACTCTTTGATTTTGCACTTCTTCTTTAACCGATAGATATTTTAAATCCATATGTTTGGCACCCTTGGAGTATCTATCGTTCTTCGAGAAGAATACGGCTGACGCATTATCACAATATATGTTCATCGGTTTAGCAATGGTACCAACGATGCCTAAACCATGAACAAAATTGCGCAACCACAACGATTGAACTGTAGCTTCAAAGCACGCTACAAATTCGGCCTCCATAGTGGAAGTAGCAATGACAGACTGCTTACCACTCTTCCATGAAATAGCTCCCCCAGCTAGAAGGAACAAATAACCAAATGTCGATTTTCGAGTATCCGAGCATCCGGCATAGTCTGAGTCTGAATAACCAACAATCTCAAGATTGCTAGTTCTTCTATATGTGAGCATGTGATCCTTGGTGCCTTGTAGATATCTTAAAACTTTCTTTGCAGCTCTCCAGTGAAATTGTCCGGGATTTGATTGGTAACGACCCAACATACCAACCGAAAAACTGATATCCGGTCTAGTACAAGTCTGAGCATACATCAAACTTCCGACTAAAGAGGCATAAGGAATGTCATCCATTTCCTTACGCTCTAAGTCATTCTTAGGACATTGGGATAGACTGAAACGATCCCCTTTCTGTATGGGAACCGGACTTGGTGAACATGATTCCATTTTAAATCTTTCTAAAACTTTGTCGATGTAAGCCTTTTGAGACAATCCCAAAATTCCTTGTGATCTGTCTCGAAATATTTCTATTCCGATCACATAGGAAGCCTCACCCATATCTTTCATCTCAAAGTTACTAGAAAGATAATCCTTAACATCATGTAATAATCCACGATCATTGGCGGCAAGAAGAATATCATCTACATACAATACAAGGATTATAAACTTGCTTTCTACAATCTTTATGTAGATACACCGATCAACGGTCATTTCTACAAACCCATATGACAATACAGTATCATTGAATTTCAAGTACCATTGTCGGGAAGCTTGTTTTAATCCATAGATAGATTTGTTCAACTTACATACCAGATTGCTTCTACTTGTGGTCTCAAAACCTTGAGGTTGATCCATATATACCTCTTCTTCTAAATCTCCATTGAGAAAGGCTGTTTTAACATCCATTTGGTGAAGCTCAAGATCAAAATGAGCCACCAAAGCCATGACAATCCTTAAAGAGTCCTTTCTAGAAACCGGAGAGAAAGTCTCTTTGTAGTCAATACCATTCTTTTGAGTGTAACCTTTGGCGACAAGTCTGGCTTTATACCTCTCGACGTTGCCCTTAGAGTCTCGTTTGGTCTTAAAGACCCATTTACAACCAACTCTTTTAGAATCCTTCGGCAATTCCGTCATTTCCCAAACATTGTTGTCATCCATAGATTTCAAATCTTCCTTCATGGCCATCAACCATCAACCATCATTCATGCTCAAGTCATTTTCATGTTCAAGTGCATAACACATATAATCATTTGAAATAGCTGGTCTTCTATCTCTAGTAGACCTCCTCAAAGCTATTCCTTCTTGAGGTTGCACTTGTTCATTTGCTTGAATATTTTCTTGCTCTTCTTGAACAATGGTGTCGGTAACTAGGTGTGGAGTATCCATTTGTTGTCGTTCCATATTCACGCCCTTTGGGTGTACTACAATAATAGGAACATCAACATAAGATGAATCACTTGATGGATTTTGGTCCATCAATGACTCTCTTATCTCGATATCACGTACTCCCACACTCCCACTGATTTCGCCATTTTCAATGAAGCGAGCATTCCCAGACTCTACAATTCTCGTACTATGGTTAGGACAATAGAATCTATAACCTTTTGACCTTTCTGGATATCCAATAAAATAACCACTAATGGTTCTGGAATCCAATTTCTTTTCATGTGGATTATATATCCTCACTTCGGCTTGACAGCCCCATATGTGAAGATGTCTTAAACTAGGTTTCCTAGATGTCCACAATTCGTAAGGTGTCTTAGGAACTGCTTTACTAGGTAACCTGTTCAATATGTATGCAGCTGTCCTCAATGCATACATCCACAGTGAAATAGGTACAGAACTATTACTCATCATACTCCTAACCATTTCCATCAATATACGATTACGCCTTTCTGCAACGCCATTTTGTTGTGGCGTGCCGGGCATTGTATACTGCGCACAAATGCCCTTAGACTCAAGAAGTTTCTTAAATGGACCTGGAATTTGTCCAACTTCTGATGTCCTTCCATAATATTCACCACCTCTATCGGAACATATTACCTTAACCTTTCTATTTAGTTGTCTCTCAACCTCCATAATGAATGTCTCAAGGACATCAACAGATTGAGACTTTTCATGCAGTAAATAAAGGTAACAGTACCTAGAGTAATCATCAATGAAGGTGATGAAATACTTTTCACCGCCCCAAGACGGTACATCAAAAGGACCACAAATATCTGTATGTATTAAGTCGAGTAATCCGCTACTCCTTGTGGCAGTATGTTTAGACACATGTTTGGTTTGCTTACCCTTAATGCAATCCACACAAGTATCATTCCAATCGGTAAAGTCCAATTGAGACAAAACATTAGTTTTAATTAGTCTCATAATCCTCTCCTTGGATATATGACCGAGTCTTTTATGCCACAAGTCAGCGGAAGACTCGTTAAGTGCATTCCTCTTCATACCAACATCATGTTCAGTCAAAATATGAAACAGGGAATTAATAAATTTAGAACTTAGATTGAAACAATACAAAGTATCTGATAATAAACCAGTACCACACAGGTTTTTACCACGATACAATGAAAAACAACCATGTCCAATCTTAAATTCAAAACCTAATACATCCAACCTTGAAGCGGAAACAAGATTTCTAGAACAATCGGGAACATATAAACAATTTTCTAGATCCAGGCAATAGCCCGTATCTAACACGATTCTATATGTCCCGACACCTTCAACTCTAGCTTTCATCCGGTTTCCCATAAATAGAAAGCTTTCACTTTCCGGCATTCGTTGGAGATTTAGGTAACCCTGTATAATATTAGACACATGAGTGGTCGCACCAGTATCAAGCCACCAAGTATTAGAAGGTACTTCAATCAGATTTGATTCGAAGCATACTGAAACGAAATGTATACCTCGTTTTTCAAACCATGCCTTCCTTTTCAGGCAATCAGCCTTCTTGTGCCCAGGTTTGTTGCAAAAGAAACATTTCAGATTTCCTTGCCCTTCACCATGCTGCACTTTATATGGCTGCTTTCCCTTTTTCTTTCTTTTCTTACTTGGAGCTTTACCGCCACTTGAACCAGCATTTGGATAGCCACGATAAGCAAAATTGGTTTGGGGATATTTGACCTTAAGGTCTTCCTTTTGCCTTGCTTCCTCTTGCATGAGCATGGCCTTGGTATCTGAAAGAAACCATTTTTCCTTGAGTTGGTTGTAAGTTCTCGGAAATTGTTTGAAATCATCAGCTTTGCACGATTTCAGCATGAACTCAACTAACACACGCTCACCAAGATCAATATCCAAACTTTTGAGCCGGTTGTAGGTATTCACCATATGAGTGATATGGTCATCCATAGACTGAGATATGTTGTACTCTCTCGTTGATAAGTCATTAATGAGAGCAGCAACAACAGACTTATCCACAATGTCTGTCATGGTACACTTCTTAATCTCAGCAAGGAATTCCTTTACATTTTCAGTCTTAGGTTGGGAAGGCTTAACATTAGGCAATATGCTA